>CM021317.1:15157239-15176353 GCA_010645155.1 Tigriopus japonicus
CCACCATTTTGGAGGAACACCAATTGACTGACACGAAATCATTAATGGTAAATACGTAATTCACACTGGAAAGGCAAAGCAAACTGAAAATATGTGACATGGATTGGTACAATTACTAATAAGAACCAATGAATTTGGCATTTCCACCTGAAATTAGTTTGTACTTGAACATGTTGTTTGGATTATAGCTTTGCTAAATTCGCTTTTTCACTCAGCCAAAGCAACTTGTGAATAGGAAAACTTTAACATTGAAATGACAAACATCTAAAAAATGTGAAGTATTGCAAGTTAGCAATGATCAAATACTTTTGCCTCGAACAAGCCGGTCGATTGCATTGCCAGGATCAGGAAGTGAAAACAATTAGCAATTCACTGAAGTTATTGATGAGAAAAAATGGCAGGGCTGCACTTAGTAAACCTTCCAATAAAAATAATAAGCGTGATTGAGTAATAATGCCATGATGGTACTTTCATGGAGTAACTGGCTGCTACTTGTGTGGTTTAATGTGTATGTCCATATTCAAATCAAATTTCATTTTCAAGCATAAAATTTGAAGAAAAGTAGCAATTTTGCCGTCTTTATGAAAAATTGATTCTACCTTGAAATGGAAAATGCCAAAGAGGGCAATCACCCTAAGCACCTTGTTCAAAGGCCCATATCAGCAAAAAAGTTTGATTCCATTCTGATTCCATTCCAATGCAAGATCGTTTCTGCCTCAGCCTCATCAGCTTGAAGATCGAAAATCAGCCTCAAGCCACATCACTAACCAAAAGTGAGTTGACAAAAACAAATGGCCAGCTGACATCTAGGAAGCAGCAAGGAGCCCGTTCTAACTCGAAAAATTCGAAGACGGAATAGCAACAAATTTGAAGTAAGATTAGCTTTTAAGAAGGTCATAAGGTTCCTGAAATAAGAAATACTTATGAGAACTATATCGTAGGCAAAATCTTCATCTAATTAGGCTGTTCAGCCAGTTTCTACAAATTGGGACACTACCAGTTTTTGTCACCCGTTGCAAAATCTTAGAACCAATTAGAGCGCTATAATATAGCGCTCTAGAACCAATCATGTTCTTGGCAATGAGACAATGGTCTAATCACAGGCAAGCTCCAAATGCGTTGCCATTCTCTTCTTTTAGTCTCTAGGAAGAACCATCTCAATTCATGTAACGAAATTTTAGATAACAAGCAACAAAACATATTTTTTTGTAAAACATGTCAAGAATTGCTATTGTAACTTCAATTTGTGCAGACAAGAAAGGCATTGTTGCAATTACCAGGCCTAATCTTCTTTTTAGCTACCTTTCACACTCAACAGAAACACACGTCTTCCGAACTTTTTTCCCGCCAAAAATGATGACATCACTAGAGCGCTCTAGATATCACTAGTATTTCCTGCGTTAAACTGAAACCTTTGGAACTATTTTAGCCACATTGAATATTTTTTTTACTATCCTCAAACCATTTTTTGCTAAAACAAATCAGGTTTTTGGCGGAAATCTCGGGAAAATAAATGAAAATTGCCTAAAACTGCACAAAACTTTAAAAAAAATCTAAAAAATGCAAATAAACGGGAAAATTGCGAAAAAATACATTTGCTAGAGAATGACATCCCCATAGATGACCCTCCTGGACACACTGAACCAGTGCCTTTAGATGTTCGAGATCAAAAAGCGCAAGAATAGTTGCCAAAAGCACAAGAAAAAGCGCAAGGTGCCAAAACCCAGCATGTTAGAGCATTAGAAACAATTGTAATTGGTGAAGTGCTTGAAAATTGAGAGGTTACTAATTAAATTGATAAAAATGGCACAACTAACAAGCTAAGTGTCTTGTTAATATCCAAAAACAGTCTCCTACGTGCCTGATTTTAGTCAATTCAACTCTGCTTACTTTTTCATTTTATTTGATCAAAAACTATGGAAATCTGTTATCAAATTAATAATCAATTGTGTTCGAATGAGCAAAGTGCAACATAAATATGGAAAAGTTTGCAATTTCACAATCTCATAACAATAAAAAATATTGTAAAATAGTCATTAAAAAAGTAAGCAAAATGAGGTCAAGATTTCACTTACAGTAGAACTCCGTCAAAAAGCTTAAGAATATAGCAAAGAAAAAAGTATGCAGAAATGTGTGTCCAGACCAAGGCTGTCAAAATCCAACTCAAATGAATAATGGTCAATGGGAGTTGATTATCATCAGCTTCATTCAAAATCCAAATTGGTGTATCTGATTTTGGAAAAACTTAGATGTCTTGTTCAAGTGTAATGATTGGAAAATATCAATTGAAAATTACAATATAATTGTGATGCAAACCACTTATGGGAAAAGTTTGCAGAGCTCCCAAAGGAAAGGCATACTAGTATCAAAACCGAGTTTTGATGTGAGCAAATAACCTCAATGTTTGAAGAATTCCTCGGGGGCTGTGTGCAATGTCAAAAAGTGGGAAAATGGAAAGCCACATGTCTATGCCAAAATAGCTTAAGGCTTGTCTGAGAGTGATGAAAATCCTTGTGTCTACGATGTCTAGCTTTTATTAAAAAAAAAAATTATACTTTGATGCTGGATTGACAATAAAGTTGGGCTTCTTCAAGGACAACCAAAGCCATGACCACTAAAAATGGACCGAAAGCACTTTCGGCCGAAATTAAGACCGAAATTTCGGTTTCGGTTATGCCTACCGAAACCGAAAGCGGACACGCACTATAAAGGATGGTTTTGACAACAAAATCAAATTTTTTTGGTTCAAAAACCTCTGAAACATAAATTTTTACATTTTTTAAACTTTTAATCGGCCAACATCAAACACTTAAACAATTCAAATTTCTTATGTGAATTTTACATTTTTTTGATTTTGTAATCAGTTGCTTTCGGTTTCGGTTTCGGTTTCGTTTTCGGTTATGAGCCCTTTCGGTTCATCACTAATGGCCACCTTCAAAGTGTTCCCTTCACTTTCACACCTTCAATGTATTAATAGTCTGTTGGTCTAGTTGGTTAAAATTGTGCCTGCCAAACCAAGTTCTAAACAAAGAGGCACTTTGTGTTTTTAAAGTGTAATTAATTTTTTCATCAATATCAACAAACTCCATCTTGACATACCTTAAAGCAGAGAAGTCATTGAAACGATTGCTGGAAATGTTTCAAAACTTCAGGGACATGCAATGTTTGTATATGATTCTTTATAGATACTGAATGATGTATTGATTTTTACTACATCACTATCACTAGGTTGTATGCTACTTTCATTGTTTGTTATCCTCAGTATATTTAGATGATTACAAGACATTGTCTATTGTAAAACAATGAATTTTTGTGTGAAAAAGCTTAGCCCAAGAGTATTGTTCTGTTTTCATCCAATTTAATATGCAAAAATAAATACTTGGCCTTTTTCAGTGTCTTCATATTATTATTTTTTCGACGCAAACTGATTAAAAAATCTGCAATTGTGAAATTGCGTCTTTGCCCCACAACTGGTCTTAAATGACTAAAAAGAACTTAAAATTGACTTCTCCATGTCAACTCGACGCTGTGTATATTTCAAAGTTTTGATTATAATGTGCCGATTGTTTTTCATGCACATTTTTTTGCGCAACAAACTTGACCACTTCCAATTTAATTGAAATGCTTGAGAAATACCTCCTTTTAAAGTTAGAGGTATGTTTGCGACTGTATTGAAAGATCTAGCGACCCTGTATAGACACTGGCTCTCGTAGGCTAACACACAGTGCCTATGATTCACGCTGGTGATTGGTCAACAGCTTTCAGATGAACGTTCAGCAGATTCTGACGAAGTTCAATAACAAACCAGAGTGTACTTCTTCTTTATTGATTTCGTAGTGATCTGACTTGATACTGGGGTTGCCAATTTACCTATTTGAAATCATATTCCCCTCTGTCTACCACCACTTCATAAACCTGTTTTTTCTTTAAGGAGCGCCAAAAGGCAAGGCATTCCTGACTTTTGTGACTTCTGAACAGGGTTGCAAATCAAACTCTAATTCGTGTTTGCTCACATATAAGAGCAAAGCATCCATTCTCCAAGAGGCAACCCTACCTTGCAACCTCCCATGAAAAAACTTACCCAAGTCCAGATTTCATATCACTAAGATTTTGTTGCCAATCACCTGATTGTGAGACATTAGTTAGCCCTTGTTTAAACTCCACACTAGTTGAAATTCACTTTTTGCATATCAGGTAAATACCTTGGTCACATTTGTAGCAGGCTTGAGGATTTTCACAAACCAAACCCCACCATCAAATGGGCTAACTAGTTTAGATGTGGTTCTAATAAGGAAAGGTTTCCTTTAACATGAACTTTGGCTTCCCGCATGTTGGATGACGTCACAGACTATCCGTGTTGGTTGGGTATTCATAGATTTGAGAACCAGTCTCTATAAAGGGTCCCTAGTAAGACCTATTCGCAATACTACTCTTTTTTCCATGCGCAAAATGACGTAGTGTGAGCACACATGCACTGTCCCTACTACCTTGCTGAAAGCTGACACGGTCTAATAGTGATGTGAATTCTGGGCTTGGGCAAGTTCTTTTCAAGAAGGTTTGTGCTTGCTCACTTATTGAAGAAAACCCAAATTTGAGTTTTATTTGCAACTCTGTTCTGAGGTTTCAAGTCAAAGACGCTTTTTGGTGATTGTTCATAAAGAGTTTGTCGGTTTATGATGATTGGGGACAGACGTGAATACGATTTTTAAGAAAAATTGGCGACCCAAGTTTACGGCCTAACGATAAAAGCTTGCCCAAGCACCCAAGTTACATCATCACTGCATCTTTGATGAGGTCCTTGTTCTGATCACACGCATGTAGATTTGGAGGATTTTGTTCAGAAAACAAACAAATTTCGATAATTGATGAAACCAATTCATGGAATTAACCCTGGGTGTCTCAAGAACAATGTTGAATGGTTATCAACCTAAAATATAAATTTAACCCCGAAAGTTTCGTAAATTTCCAACAAAATATTTATGGCCCATCGCCCACATTTTAAGTTTATATTATTTCCTTGTTTGAGATAACGTAGGGTAGCGTACAAAGTATTGGGACATTAAGTAAATAGCATCATTGATAATCTTGACTGTTGCCTAAGAAATATCCTTATCACTTGAAACATTCAGTGTATTTCAAACCATCAGTGCAGATCTACCTTGCAAGCTGGTTATTCGAACATTTTCGTGGACAAACAAAAAGGGAATAGGTAAGATGTTTGAGGGTTGCTTGTCGTAACAAACTTTCCGAAAAAGGCCTCGTTGTCGCGTCATTAGGTTGTTCGAGGCAGTTACACGGAAAATAGTTGTTGAAAGCAAGTAAGAAGTCCAATTTGTGGGCATCCTCAAAATCCATAGGATGTTTTTGAACATCTTCGTCATTTTTTTCTTAAGCTTTGTTCTTTAAACGTTATTCTATCAAGTTTTGAGCCAATTTCCTTGTTGGTTGATGTAGTTGTTTCATGGATTTGGCCAAATTGGCCGATTCCTTGCCAAAAAGTGAAAATGTGCATTTCAATCTTTGTTGATAGTTTTCTAAATATTTATTGAGGCTTGTTCACCTTGTTTATGATTGATGAAAATGCTCAAATATACATCAACTTTTCAAGCTACAGATCGGAGAACCAAGATAAGGAACGATAAGAATACTTTAAGAATTTACTTAAAGTAAATTTTTCTGCTTTTATCAAATCTTTTTTATCATTATTATTGCACCTTTTGCGTTATTCCGGCTTTTTTGCGTTGTTTTGAAACTTTTGCATTGGCTTTTCATTTGAAAATAATAAGTGAAGGCTAAGGAAAAACGAATTTTTGTGAAGTATATAAAAAACAAATTTTGAAAAAATGAAGAAAAAAGTCAATGAACATTCACCGTTAAAATCTTTGTTTGTTTATTTGGTTTATAAAGTTGCGGATGTTTTCTATTGCTACAAGGGATGGATTTCCCTGTAACTAAATACAGCATATCATGTACAAATTTAATGTTTGTATGAAATTTGGTCTACCAACCAATTACTGTGGGCAGATCTAGAGCACCTTTGAATAGCGATTAATTGGGAGTAGTTTTTAAAAAAACTGCCTAATACTGCCTTAAAAGATGTTAGAGGATCAGGTTCTACGGGAAATCTCCTCCAACAAATCAATTAAACATATTGCAATCTTTTAAAACTTCGTGTCAAATGAGTATTATTCTCGCAATAAACATATTAATTAAATTAAACAATGAAGGAGCCCGATAAAGAAGAAAAGAAGACCTCATTGTACTAGCTAATCTAGATATGTTCAAATCTTAAGGATTTGGAGGTGGAAATTTGAGATCAGGTGTTCTCATACTAAAAGGGCTCTCACAGCAGAAATAAGAGGATTTGTGTGCTGAAAAATTGACCACTGCAACCTATAACTATGGTCTACCGGTTTGCAATCTAAATAAATCGCAAAACAAAACGAAAGTTGAATTAATCAAGATGGAGCGAGACAATCAAAACTCGCAAAGGCTAATTTTTCACTTTTCATTGCTCTTTGAGCACTACTATCATCATTTTTTTGTATGGCTTGCTTTTTCCGCAATTTCAATGAAAATGCCAATCCTTTGAAAGTGGTCTTAAAGTGGTTACAAGTGCAGGTGCTAAACACCTTTGTAAAATACGCATTTTTTTTCAACTAGTAATCCACAAATTGAAGTATATCAGTTATCATTAAAACACTGGCATTTGTGCACTAAACAATGTTAAATTGTTCCATGGTTCTGATTTTCAAACATCATCTGTGCATCACTCCATTTCAAAAACTTATTTCCGCCATATAGAAAGCAACCTTGACTGTGGTTGGGGAACGTATTCATACATCTATTATCACTATCAAAACAAACAGATAGATGAAAATTAAATTTTTCATTGTAATTACCAAAATCTGCGATTTTTGTCCAAAATTATGTAAATTAGGAAGAAATTGAATGAATGTGGGAAAATTGCTTGTTTTGATGAATATGATATAGAAAATTGTTTGATTTTACGTCAAAGTCAAGATAAAGAAGCAAGAATTTACACTGTATTACATTTTTGTTAATTATATTTAGTACATCATGAGGCCCGCTAGATAGTTTTCAATGGCATTTTATATTGTAGTCACAAAAATGAGCAATTTTTGTCCAAAACTACAGAAATTGGGAAAATTTCGAAAACATGTAGAAAAATGCCTCTTCTGTTGAGGAAGATCTACAAAAAGGGTGTTAAAAATCAAAATAAGAATAGGAGCTATTATATTTGCAAAAATTGGGACGAAATATAGTCATTTTAGCATCTTTTCCTTCTTTTGAAATATAATTTAAATGATGCAAGTACGAAAAAAGGTTAGTTTTTGAGGCAACATAGCGAGAGAAGTTTGGTACGAAAAGTACCAAAAAATCCGATTTTGTTACATTATTTCTCAAAAAAACCTGCCAAAAATAATACATTTTCGGCAATTTTTTTACAAAAATTTGGTGGCCCTAATCAGTAAATTATACTATATACGCTGTAGGGGCAGGCAAAAAGGGCAAATGCAAAAAATGCTCGAAAGTGCAATATAAAGTGCCAGAAAAGGTTAGAGGAGGTCAAAACTTTAAAACCGAACAAAGTGTGAAGGCAAGGTCTTTTAAGGCACACAACTAGAGCCATAAATACTAGCATATCCTTGGATTTAGAAGATATATCTATTGCACCTCTATTAACATATGTTGGATTTCATAGATTTCATTTTCATGGCTTGGTTATTTAATAAAATAAGGTGAGTCAAAACGAAGGGTGAAATGCTGACCATATTAAGAAAATTCATAAAAGTCTCCAAGGGAGTAAATAACTTTTCAGAAAATTACCATTTCCAGTAAATTACTGAAAAATAGTGAAGGGAAAGAATAATTTGCTTCTCTCATGATTGGGACCACCTTTTGAATCTGAAATGAACATTTTCATCAATGTGCTTGGACTTTTGAAGTTTGGTTGCAAACAGGAATTCTTCTAACAGGCTTAAAAGTTATCTGCAAAGAAAGCAATTGCTTAAATTAGTTCTCAGCTACCAAAACCCAGCATGTCCTTGATTTTTTCCATTTTGGCAAAATTTGTAAAAAAGTGCAAATAAAGGGGAAAATGCAAAATGGCAGACAGATGTTTTTAAAACTAAAAATATATTTGCACTATTTGCGCATCTCTAGTGTTAACTAAAAAAATCACATTGATAACAAATATCCGATATCATTGAATATTTCAGAAATTTTGAGACATCCAAGAAAATAAACTCTTGCAGAATGGATGGTTCGATTCCGCCGAATGAACATATCAATTGTCGTGGGAAGTCAAGAATTCGGTCCAGACTTGTCGCCGAGGGCCTAGGCATGATGGAACAGACCCTCATGTATCGAATGACGCAACACTCCGGATGTTCTTTACCTGAGCAATGTTTCACGAGAAAATCAAACAGCTTTGCAGATGAGGGAAACAAACAAGACGAGAAGACGACGGAAGCACCAGGATGTCGCTCAATTTCAAAAATCAAAAAACAAATAAAAGTGATAATTTTACAGTCCAGGAGTAACTTAGAAATTCAAAATCTTCTCGCTTCTACAAATAGCTCACCGCAAGATAATAAAAATGGGCAGGGTAGTTCAATGGCCGACTTGTCAGCTATGCCCACCAACCCTTTTAGGACTTCCCACCATAATGTTTTTGAAAGGTAATTTACCATTCTAAAAACAAGATTATATTAAAATTGAGCAATTATTGTTTAGAAAAATAAGTTTTCGACTTTGGGTGAGGAACATTAGTAAATTGAAGGAGGGATTAAAGGTCAAACTTTCCATTTGTTCACGTCTTTCTTTTTAAATCCAGAAATTGATTTTTCCTATTTAGATGATTTTCTCTGAAAAAAGTTTATTTCCGTTCAATGCAAACTGTTTATTTCAACGCTTTCAGGACTGTGGACATTATAGAGTTGGGATTCCAACTTAGCCTCTCCATTTTTGACGAGGCATCTGTATGGAATGGAACGGATGTTAACGAAGCCGTAGCCTCTCCAGACATAAACGTGTTCCTCTTGGCTGTGAGACAGGTAATGGTGGAGTCCTTTTTTACCCAAGGCGCAGGCCCAACAATTTGAATTATCCTTTTAACCCAAGGGGGTTTGAAAACTTTTTGCATTGGCAGCAGTTTCATAGCTCTGGTAAAACTTCATCCCAGTATGTTAACTGAAACAAGCATGCACATTATGCAACTATTCTTATGCTGGGGCAGTATTTATACTATTATATAGGTTCTCCTTGGCTGGAGGCCCTCGTGAGGGTGTCTGGAAAATACCCATCAATTTCCATTTTTCACAATAACAAAAACAAGCAATTGTATGTATGTATGTATGTAAAGTTTATTCTACTGTCAATATGCACTTTAGAATATACTGGTGCTTTTTCTTTTTTCTTTAACCTGTACATCCAGTCAAGCATGTCATGTTTTTACAATATTTTGTTCAAACTGTTTTTGAATGATTTATGTGATGTCAATGACTGGGTGGGAAATGGCAACTTGTTCCATGGACAAATAACCCGGTGTCTGAAGAAATATTTTCGTAGGTCCAGGTTTGGTTTTTGCCCACACAGATCCAATTTTGCCGCACTCTTCGTAGCAACACAATGGTGGTCTCTGACAAAATGTAGCAAGGAACGTTGCAAATGGATGTCCCTTGTGATGATTTTGTGGCACATGAATAAATCTTGATTTCCCCTTCTCACTTCCAAGGAGATCAAGTTAAGTGAGGCGAGGCGCTGATCGTACGACAAGTGTTTGAGGCCCACGATGGAGCGTGTGAAGCGCCGCTGGATGCTCTCAAGTGCCAAGATGTCTTTTTTCAGATGAGGCCTCCACACACACACAGAGTAATCCAGAATTGGCAAGATGTAGGTCTGGTAGATTTTTAGCATCAGTACAGGGTTCTTGTTTTTGAAAGATTTGTTGATTTGACCAATTAGTCTGTTGCATTTTCCTGCCACACCCTGTACCTGGCTTTCCCACTTGAGATTGTCTTGAATCATGATGCCCAATTCCTTGATTTTCTTTGCAGTGGGAATGGCATTTGGGCCCAGATTGTAGCCCAAGCCTTGATTTCTTGATCCAAAGTGGAGGGTGCTGCATTTTGAGGCATTGAAGTTCATTGCCCACTTCTCTGCCCACTTGTTGAGTATTGTGATGTCTCTTTGGAGGACGTTGTAGTCTTCTTTATCCTTGATTGCCCTGAATAATTTGGTATCATCAGCAAAAATAGAGATGCTCGATGTGATGTTTTGGCCAATGTCATTTATGTAGATGAGGAAGAGTATGGGCCCCAAGACTGAGCCTTGAGGTACACCACTGCCCACTGGTCCCCACTCTGAGGCTGCCCCATTGAGGACAACCCTTTGCCTCCTGTTTGAGAGCCATTCTTTGGTCCAGTTTAGGAGCTCTCCGCCAATGCCCAGCACTGCCATCTTGTGGAGCAGGAACCTGTGGGACACTTTATCAAAGGCCTTAGAGAAGTCAAAGTAGATGGCATCCACAGGCAGGCCCGTGTCCACATTTTCAGTGACTTCATCCAGGTAGTCCAACAGGTTGGAGGTGCAGGATTTTGATCCCCTGAATCCATGCTGGAAGTCACTGAGCTTGTTGTTGTCCTCCAAAAAAGCCACAATCTCATCTCTGATGCAGGACTCCATTAGCTTACAGACCACACTTGTTAGGGAGACTGGTCTGTAGTTGCCTGGATCTGTCTTTGTGCCCTTTTTGAAGAGTGGGGCCACATTTGCATCCTTGCATGTTTGAGGGAGTTTACCACTCTTCATGGACAGGTTGAAGATCAAGGCCAGTGGGTGACACACTTCATGCCTAATTTCCCAGAGTATTTCAGAAGAGATGTTATCAGGCCCTGGAGCTGCTCTTTTCTTCATTTTCTGAATTTTTGACAACACATTTTGACCTGAGAAGGAGACAATGGTGAGGGCTGCTTGGCTTCCTTTGATGGGCTCCATGGGTGTTTTTAGGCCTTGGGCCTCCTCCTTGGTGAAGACAGACAGGAAGAAGGTGTTGAGCAGGTTGCACTTTTCCAGGTTTTCCTGCAAGAGAGCTCCATCTGGAGCAAGGAGATCTCCGACAGCCTGTTTGTCTTTTGTCCTGTAGCTTAGGTAGTTGTAGAATTGGATGGATCTTCCTGGTTCTGAGAGACTCTTTTCAAATCCATCCACAGCCTCCCTGACTTCTTGGGAAACCAGAACCTCAAGCTCCTTGCTTTGTTGGATGAGATTTGGAAAGTTCATTTTCTTTCCCCTCTGCCACAGTCTGTTTTTCTTCCTGATCAGTTGGAGGAGTGGTTTTGTCATCCAATGGGGCTGGCCAGCTGGTTTGGGTTTCTTGATTGGGATGTGGGTAGTCACTGCATCATGGAATGCAGCATTAAAAGACTCCCAAACTTCTTCAGCCTCTCCCTCTCCTGTGATGTTGTCCAAGAACCAACTTGTGATGCCCTTCTTGACAGCCTCTAGGTCCCCCTTTGAGATATTTGGGTACTGCTTTGATGTTGTGGTGACCTGTGCTGTACCCAGGAGGTTGACAGTGATTGGGTAGTGGTCACTGATGAGATTTGTCTCATCAAGGGATATTTCAACCACTCTTGAGGGCACATTTGTGAGCACCAAGTCTAAGGTGTTGCCAACCTTGTGGGTGGGGCCCTGGATCAATTGGACTAAGTTTGACTCCACAGTGGCATCCACTAAGTCAAGTTCACTTCCTTTGGGAGAGTGATATGTCCCCCAGCATACCTCAGGTAGGTTGAAGTCCCCTATGAGGATGCCAGGACCTTTTTGGGCCAATATCAGGTTTTTTAAGTGGATGTTCTGGTCCTCATCAAAGCTTGGAGGTCTATAGATGCAGAATATATTCAGGTCATTGATGATGATGTGACCAGCTTGAGGGAACACAGGTTGAGATTTGGGGATTTGACATTTTATGTCACTTTTGGTGTAGATGAGTATGCCTCCACCTCTCCCCTTTGTAGTGTCTTCTCTGTCTCTCCTGACCTGGATGGAGTACCCAACTATGTTGTAAGTTGAGTCAGGAATGTCCTTTTGAGCCCAAGACTCTGCCACAAGGATGACATCAGGTTGCTTTGCAATCACAAGGGCTTCAATTTCAGCTCTGTTTCTTGTCAGAGATCTGGCATTCAGGTACAGTGTAATGATGTATTTTGGTCCAGTTTGTGATGGGTTTTCTTTTGCTTTTCTGGGTTTTGACTTCCTCTGACAGTTTGTGATGATTCCATGACTTATTGAGTGGCTTGGACTAGATGAATGGGTTGCCTGACTTGTTGGTGATGTAGGGGTTGGTAGTGTTGAATTTGGCCCTGGGGAAATGAATACTGTTGGAGTTGTTGAAAGACTTGTTGCATTTGACCCAATGACCTTTGCAGAAGGCCCTCCATGACTTCTATTCTTCTCACTAAGGGTGTGGCATCCTCTAAAAAAGAGGAGGGACCCCCAGAGAATGGAGGAGTTGAATCTTGTTTTTGTTGTTGTTGGGATGATTTTGTCCCAAGCCCAAGGCCAGGGTGACCACTTTGATGGCTCTCTGTTGTACTTGGGTTGGATGTACTTTTCCTCAGATGATAATCAGATCTGCATGACCTGCCTCCAGGACAGGGTGTGTCAGCAAAAGATGACCTGGAGAATATCACATGGGAATATTGGCACTTTGGACCTTTTTGGCACCCTCCTTTTTTGCTGCCAAACCTTTTAAACTTAAGGCACAGCTTGGGATGAAAGAAGCGGCACTTTTTTCTGATACATCTGCCTCGTAGATAAAAAGTGCACACGGGAGTTTCGTCCTTCGACTTGTTTTCTTCGTCACCCTTCTCATCCTTCTTAAGCGGGTCGACCTGGGGCTTGTCCAGGTCCTTTTCTCCTCCCGCGGTGGCAGGCTTGATCTGGGGTTTTTCTTTTTCTTGGCCGGATTTGCTTCGGGAAGACTCTGATTTGTTGGAGAAGTAGGAATCCAATTCTCTCATCAAGGCCGTATTTGCCTCAATTATGGAGTCCTTTGTGCAAGCTTGGATGGACTTTCTAGCTTGCATGAGCTTCAGGCATTCCAGGGGTTTTTCCACTAGAAATTCTCCAGCTTTCTCGAAGATCGCCTCCATTTCAAATATGTATGTTCAAGCTAAATCGTATGTTCACTTAAAATTTGTCAGTTCGAAAATTTTCACAAGTCCTTGAGGAGCACTTTCCCTTGCGTCCTTTCACCTCGAGAGCGAACGCGTTTTTTTTTTTTTTTTTTTTCAACAACTTCTTCTCGGCAAACTTCACATAGATATTTGATATAAATTTGTGTAGCCTGACAAATAAAATATAATAGATTTAGAGGAATTCAACGTTATTGGTTGTTCCTTGCTTTGCGAAGCAAGACAACAGAACAACAGAAAAAGCCCTAGCCTCTTGACATACCCCAAGGATCCTTGCATACCCCCAATAGGACCTTGGGTTAATACATACATGTACCCTGTAGATTAATACCAAATCCATTCGAATTAATCAGACCTGTGATGTAATTGTCATTGAATTTAAAATTACGTAAATGCAATTACATTTCTAAGTAATTGTAATTAATTACATTTGAAATCAGAGTAACTATGATTAATTACATTTGAACCAAAGTCATTGACATTTTTCAATTACGAATTACAATTACATTTTCACCTGCATAAGCAGTTTTGGGACAAAACATTTCGCAGATTTTTCCCCGTCTTTCCAAAAAATGTTAGTACTTAAATTGATGAACCCAATATCGCACTGTTTTTATGCTTCTCACAAATGATGCGCTTAAAGATGAAAGGGAAGAAATTGGTTTTGAGAGAAAATGTAATTGAAATGTAAATTACTTTTTGAAAGTAATTATTATCAATTAAATTTGAAAATAAAGTAATTAAAATTGTATTTAATTACTTTTGAGACTGACATGATTGTAATTGTGATTAATAGGGCCCAGAAAAATATTTGCAAAAAAGTAACAAAATATCCAACATATATTTTCTTCAAAAGGCCAAAAGATTTGGAAAAAAACGGATATTTAAAAAATATTGTTTTTGACAAGGCCTTTATTTGGTATGTTTGTCTTTGTGCACCCATTTTCCAAATATGTTTTTGGCGAATTTGACGTATTTGGCCGTTTTTGGAGGCCTACTTGAATGTAATTGATTCAAAAATACAATTTTCAGTTTTCCTCAATAGATGGCGCAGTTTTTTTTCGTGTTTGACAATAGGTTTGGTTATGAATATCAAATTTCAGGACAAATGCCATTTTGTAGAGGTTTCTGTATTTTGGGTTCATTTTTGGAAAGCCATTAAGCCACACGACCATTGGTCGTTCATTTATTTCCTCAATTTTGCCTGATATATTTGGGTTTTTTGACTCAAATATGCGAAGTATTTTTTTTTTTTGCGGATTTTTTACTACCGCTACAAGGAATGCAATTCCCTGTAAATTGAAGGATTTCTCCCGACAGCTTCAATCCGACCCCCAATAGGATTCGAACCTACGCCGTCTGGGGAAGCACTTACATTCGGCTATTATAAGAACGCATTAGTACGCGCGGCCACTCTGGCTTCCTAACAATTCCTAATATACGAGAAAATATTTATTTTTTTTCCTGGAAAAAGCCAAAATATTTAAAAAATAGAGGAAAAACGGATGAATATTTTAAAAATAATTTATCTTTTAAAAAATGTATTTCCGGGCCTTAGTGATTAATTAAATTTTCAAAGTAATTCACACAAGTCTGTAGTTAATGCTTGAATTGGAACCATCATGTTTATTAAAGGAAAACAGGCATGTGATATTGTAGGGAGTTTTATATCACAAACAGTAAAGCTGGTCCAGCAAGCTTTAACGTGTGTTATGTCCAATAAAACGACCCTTTTTTCGTACGTGGATCATTTAAATTCTATTTCATGGGAAGGAAAAGAGGCTAAAATGACTATCTTGTCGCAATTTTTGCAAATATAACAACTCCTATTCTTATTTTGATGCTTGACACCCTTTTTGTAGATCTTCCTCAACAGAAGAGGCATTTTTCTACATGTTTTCGAAATTTTCCCAATTTCTGTAGTTTTGGACAAAAATTGCTCATTTTTGTGACTACAATATAAAATGTCATTTCAAACCATCCAGCGGGCCTCATGATAAACTGAATATACTTAGCAAAAAATCTAATACAGTGTAAATTCTTGCTTCTTTATTATTTATGACTTTGACGTAAAATCAAACAATTTTCGAAATCATAGTCAACATATGCAGCAATTACTTGTGACGTCATCATTTTGGGCGGGAAAAAAGTTCAAGAGACCTGTGTTTCTGATGAGCATGCGAGGTAACTAAAACGAAGGTTTAGGCCTGGTTATTGCAACAATGCCTTTCTTATCTGCACAACTCGAAGTTGAAATAGCAATTCTTGACATTGTTTTTGCAAAAAAACATGTTTTGTTGCTTTTATCTAAATTTTCGCTACATAAGTTGAGAGGGTTCTTTCAAGCTTTGAAATTAGGAATGCCCGACTTTAAATAACAAGATGGCCAAGGAGATCGGTTCCTGGGGCAACTAAACCAAAAAACAAATAATTTGTTTGATTGAAGGCTTCCAATTTCTCCATTTGTTTTCAAATTACTTTGCAATACTTCTAAACATACATTAACCATGCCATTGCCCATAAATGCAACATTTTTCGAAAATCTGACCCTTGAAAACTGAGATTTTTTTTGGCAAGCCTGGACTGCTAACGGTAGCAGGTCCGTAAAATGATATGGTAATCACTCCAAGGCAGTGATGGCATATTAATAAAAGCCACTTTCTGCCACCTGCCAGAAATTGGTGGCAGAAAATGGCTTTTATTCGTACGAAAAAAGTGGCAGAAGATGGCAGAAATTAATTTTCAAGAAACTCATATAAATCAATATATTCAATACTTAAAGGGATAAAATCTGGCACTTTTGATATCTAACCATCCCTCCAAAAGCCTTTTGCATCCAAAAAGGAAGGTAAAAGTTCGTGAAAGCGATCTTCTCGATTCGATTTTTAATTTCCCTCGAAGTCAGGGTAGCCAAATCGAGCAATTTTATTTTATCTTAGATATATATACCGAGAGTTAGAACTTGAATGCGATTTTGCTCGTTCACTATTTGAACACAATAGCCCAGTTTATATGCCTTGTCACAAGATTTTTCTGTCACAACCTTCGTCAAATTCTGTAACGTGACGGCTGAGTTCATATGGCCACTTTTGGGACCTTCGAGATCGTCAATCGAGTTCATATAACACGTGACCGGACATCTGTGAAAGAATTGCGAGAAAGAACTGGAATCCCGTCAGCAAACCACCTGGTGGCCGAGTGTGTCCTTTTGGACATGTGGGGAGTCCTTCACCAAGATCTACCATTCCCAAAAGTACTTCTAGAAGACAGACCTGTCCAATGCTCAAGAGGGAACCGCGAAGCAAAATTCAGAACCCAAGCCCCGAGTAAGGTCAACAGGGGATGGTTCTGGGCAAAGGGTGTGCTTCTCTGGAACAAGGCCCACCAAGGACTGAGAGATGCATCATCAAAAGAAAACTACAAGAGAGAAGTCCGAAAATTTGTCAGCACACTGCCACATTAAAAAAGAAAAATAAGACACAAACCAGATTCAGGACAACATTTCGAAACATGCATAAACCCAGACGTATCAGTTTGATCCTTAACTCATTATTAAAAAAAAAAAAAAAGTCATCTGACTTCTTAGTAATAAATTTTCTCTCTCTCTCTGACGAATTGAGTTGTAACAGGATTGGAAAATGCGTCGTACGCAAAAGTAGTTGCCATTTTTCTTTCCTTCTTCAATGCCAGGTCACCGAATCACTGGCTCATGTCTTTTTCTGAGAGCTCAAGAAATTGTTGCTTTTGCATTTCGTTCATTGAGGTAAAAATTAAACAGTATTGTGTTCGGTTTTAAGCCGAAAATCAACGGTAATTGGCTGACGTCATCCGTCAGGCAACTTTTGGAAATATTCCAAACGGCAACTCTGAATAAGTCGTCATCAGCTAAATAAATTGTTTACTCTCGATCTGGAAATGGGATCAGGGCATTTATTAGCAATGGCATTGCAAAGAGCTACCAATTCTCATCACGGTTATTGCCAAGAGAACAGCCTTCTAGTCAACACCATCAAAACGAAGGCCATGGTTTTCCGTGAAGGTCATCCGCCACCCACCCACCTCCTTCCACGGCAACAATAGCCCGATAAAAATCGTTAATACCTCCAAATTTGTCGGTTTTCCCTTCACTACTGAACTCTCCTTCACCAAGGACCTCAACCTGGCAATAACCAAGGCCAGGCCAGGATCGAATACATCTGCAAAAGAATACCTACCAAATACCTTCCTCCTCCAATGATTCTCCGGACATTCATCACCCCTCTTGTTCAACCTTTCAACCCTTTTTCTTGGGTTCCCAACTCCACTGAATCCGTCCTCAAATTCGTGGATACCATCACCTAGACCAAATTACTCATACGATACCTCAGCCTGTGTCAGCCTTAAATGAAGCTCCATCTATTGCCCTTTTTCTTGGCCAAGTCATTGATCTTTGGAACAAACTTCCAAAGGAGGCAAAGTGTATATCAAGATTCAAAAAGTCTATCGAGCAATCCCTCTTGGCAGCACCTATCTGATGTGGAATATCTTTATGATCACGATCCCAAACCATGGAAGCAATTCATTAATTGTAATTCGATGTACAAATCAAACTAAAAAAGCCAACATAGGCTTACTACTGTAACATTATATTAATAATTACAAGTATTACTGAATATTGTCCAAAACCGTAATCCTTATAAGAGTTTAAAGGCGAAAAATGTGTTCATGAAGGTTCAATAACAATATCCCAACTTGAATTCGATCCAAACATTTTTTTAGTCACATGAATGTTTAATTGCCATTCTCGATCATGTCAAGGCGTATAGAAGAAATTAAAAATACATGGTAAACTGACCTGTCAGAAAAGTGTAAGAAATAGACCATCAAAATTGTCACATCACATTTGAATTAACTAGAATTGTTTTTGAGTACGCATGAAAAAATGAACAGGGGATGAACAAACAGTACAAGGTATTGGGCAGAGGAAGATGATGATAATCTTGGTTATTGCATTAAAGTGGGTTGGGCCAGATAAAGCAGGCCCTTCGTCGGCTCCCATTGTTGTTGGAAGTTGGCTGGAAGCCGGATGAAGGTGCGTGACCGCCAAAATTCCGAAGGAATTTCGAGCCAAGGACAATAGGGTTTTGTCAAGTCCTGGACCGGAAAGGATAGCACGTGTCCGGACTTTGCGTCCGGAAAGGTCAGGTTCCTAACACTGTTGGACACTAACCTCACCAACTTGGTGGTAAATGGCTCGGTTTTTCATAGCAAATGTGTCCATACATTATTATTGCCTTATTGGGGCACGCAGAAGTATCGTTTGAGGAATTTGGTCCAAGTGACATCGGAGGATTTGAGGGCGGATTCTGTGAAGTTGAAGTCAAAGTCAAAGGTGAAGTCATAGGGGATGTTGAAGGTCCGGAAGAGATGGAGAACCATTGGAGGAGGAAACTCTTGATGAGAAGTCGTCAAATAGTCATTCGCACTTCCGAAAATGTTTCTTGTGGTTCAAAATTAAGGTATTAACTAAAGAACTTCTGTAGTATTAAATAGAGCTCTAGTATTCCAGCTATTACTAGTGACGTCATCATTTTTGGCGGGAAAAAAAGTTCGGAAGACCTGTGTTTCTGATGAGCGTGCGAGGTAACTAAAACGAAGGTTAAGGCCTGGTAACTGCAACAATGCCTTTCTTATCTGCACAAATTGAAGTTGAAATAGCAATTCTTGAACTTGTATTTGCAAAAAAGTATGTTTTGTTGCTTTTATCTAAAATTTTGTTACATAAGTCAGGAACCCCTGAAAGGGGTGGACACGAACTCCGATTTTTGAAAAAATGGTATGAGGCCGAGGCTATATTTTGACACGACGTCATTTATTCCTTATTAATGTCTAAAACTGTTGAACATGTGTCT
>CM021317.1:15179007-15249125 GCA_010645155.1 Tigriopus japonicus
GACAGTCTAACCCGGATTACATGGACCCTCTCAAAGTCTTGAGAATGAAATGCTCCCACCAAGATTGAATTGTGTGGATTTTTTGACTCAATTTGATTGCTTATTCCTGGACAAAGGGATCTAAGAACGAAGAAGATCAATGAAACCCTATCAAGCACGTAGAGCCTATCCCTGCAATGAAAAGACATGATCCTCTGGTCCTGAAGGACCCTTAGCCCCAGGCCTGCGTGGTCCTGACCTTCTTGAGCCCCAAGACTTGAAACATTTTCAATCAAATCCACAATCCAGGATTTAATCCTCATGTTTTTCACTCATTTTGTCTCAAGGACGTTGTGATTGCCTTTGTTCCAATTCCAATCAGGATCAGATGGCTGATCTGATCCAGAACCGTCAAAAGTGCCATTCAATAGTTATAGCCAACAACATCTCCGACTTGGACTCCATCTTGTATCAAAATGAGACTTTTCTCATTCCTTCATTTTCCTATAGAAATGGTTCCTGCGTCGTGGAGGTGCTGATGAGGATGGGAGAGGAGTAACCCTCCAGATATCACCACAGATACTTCTATTTAGCATTGTTTCACAAAAGTTGGACTGTTGGGTGAAGCAAGATTCCACCTATGTATTTTCCTGATTGTTAAGAGGACTAAAATCCTTTGGAGAGCTGAATGTCAAAAGTTCATGAGACGAGTAAAAGGAGTGCTGGGACCTCTAAAATCAAGGTGAAGAACAATTAGTCAATAAATATTAACACAAAAAGTTAACCTGAATGCTTTCAAGATGCATGTTCAACAGTTTTACTCGTTAATAAGGAATAAATGACATTGTGTCAAAATATGGCCTCGGCCTCATACCATTTTTTCAAAAATCGGAGTTCGTGTCCACCCCTTTCAGGGGTTCCTGATTAATACTATTATATAGGTTATCCCTGCATAAGTTGAGAGGGTTCTTCCGAACTTTGAAATTAGGAATGCCCGACTTTGAATAACAAGATGGCCAGAGGAGATCGGTTCCTGGGGCAACTAAACCTAAAAACAAATAATTTGTTTAATTGAAGGCTTCCAATTTCTCCATTTGTTTTCAAATTACTTTGCAATACTTCTCAACACACATTAACCATACCATTGCCCTTTATGCAACATTTTTCGAAAATCTGACCCTTGAAAACTGAGATTTTTTTGGCAAGCCTACACTGCTAACAGCAGTTAGAGACGGCAGCAGGTCCGTAAAATGAAACGGTAATCACTCCCATTAACCACTCCGGTGGGCGCTACTTTCGCGGGGACTGCAAGCTGATTTCAAATGGAGCTTAGAAGTTCAAGACTACAAATGCGCTAAAACGTATTGAATTTGAGATACCCTTCCAATCCCATTCCAATTTATGAATTGAAATTGTAATTTTTTCACAAAAATATATTTTTTTGTATTCCTTCCGTTTTGCCTTATAAATATTCAACTATTCTTTCGATGACGACTTCTTTCTCCTTGCGCAAGGAGGTGAAGTTGTGACGAGATTCTTTGACGATGCGGCGGAGGAATTTTGCCCCATCAAGATTTCTGTAACACGATTTCTTGTCACAACTTAAGTACTCACTCGTTGGCTTTTGAACTCAACCCCCTTTGGTGACAGAAAATTTCTGTAACAACCAATGTTGTCACAGGGCATATAAACTGGGCTAATATTTCAGAATTGTAGGTTTTTAAAATGTTTAAATATTGAAGATGCAAAATGTTTTCAAAATTTAAAGGCTAAGGCCTAAGGTACATTTTTCAAATCCAATTACAATAGAGTCTTACAAAGATCATTTGAAGAAATTACTTGTTATTTTGAAGTCAAGTTTGGTTACTCAAATATAACTAAAATTACACACTGACTTTCTTAGCTTTTTCAGTTGCAATATGTTTGATGTATAAATTACGACTTAATATTACGTTTAATCAAGGGCTGATTTGCAGATGCGTGCTTGCTATAAACCGAATTAGTTTAAAATGCATGACTAAAAAACCACATAACTAAATTTGAAATCTAGTCCCAAACAAGTAATTTTAGTTTTCTTTCAAAATAATCATTTTGGGGCTTTACAAAAAGTTCTAACAAATACTTCCTGAGACGCAAATCATTAATTAATTCGTTTCATTAATCATGCTATTAGTTAAGAAACCACCAATGATAACATCAAGCATTCTAGAAAATAGGGATTATCTTATTCTTACCTTAGTTATCAACGCTTTTAAGTAAGTGTCTTGGAAGTGCAAGATAAATATTTTTTTCAACATGATAATAATATTATCATTTGAAATATGATAAAATTATATCAGGAGTTTTTCATTACTTCACATAAAGTTTCGTCATAATTTTATTTAAAGTTCTTATCTCAGCCTGAATTATTATCACTAGGGACAGGAACTTAAGACAAATAAACTTTTTCGTCTCTTCTCATTTTGTTCTCCTTTTTACCTTTATTCGTCGCGAATTTTTTTCCGTCTAACTTGGACTTTATTCGTCTTTTTATCTAATCGGACAATTTCATTCGTCTTTTCTCGTTTAATCGGCCAAGAACTTGGATTTTCTTGCATTTCAAGCTCTGTAAGCGTTGTTTTCAATTTTCCAAGCAAAAAAAACTTCAAAGAAAGTTCAACGCCAAAGCTTAAGGCAAAGTAATAATTTAATTGTCAGGTGTGGTTTTGCACCAACAAAATACAATCCACACTTACAAATCAGCTTGTACTTGTAGTGTTTCCCAACAAACACAAAAAGAAAAGATTACTATGGGGTTGAAAAAGCTTTCTGGCTATAAGAACAATTACGTAATGTATCTGCAAATTTGTCTTCAGCTCTACAGAAAACGCTCCTTAAAAAGAGGCATTTTTGAACTCTTGATTTCATTTGTCATATACTTGAACTCCAGAAAATTTCTTGCCCATTAATTACTTCAGTTTTTAAATTTTCTAGATTTCGCCGTTTTTGCACAAGCAGGCAGATTTTTCCACGTCAATAGGGACATACATTTCGTCTATTTTGTGGGAGCACTTTTAAACGTCTTTTTTTCGTTTGTAGGGGCATTTAATTTGTCTTCTTTCTTATCAACAATTTCATTTGCCTTTTTGGTAAATTGATTCAATTTTTACGTCTTACAAGAGAGGTTTTTGTTTTCGTTTTTTTCGTCTTATGGGAACTTTTATTCGTCTTTTTTTCGTCCAATCAGGTAATTTTATTTGTCGCTTTTTGTTTTACTTGACTGTTTTATTCGTCTTAACTTCCTATCCCTAATTATCACTATATGGGGCGTTAAAAGAATGATGGATTTTTAACCAGGAAATATCCTATGAAAAACAAATAAGAAGCTTAATTTCCTTGAGATATCGACTAAGTAATGGCATTAATTCATGTGCTGAAGTGTTCAAGTGTTTTCAAATACAATGTGTTATTCTAGTTATTTTAGAACAAACAATGATGTTTTTTATTAGTTTTGAGTTAATATTTGTTACTTTAAGTTATTTGTGCAAATTTTAATTACATTTGACTTTTTAAATCTCTTTTTACAAACGCATATTAAAAGTTGAACATCAATCTGTACAAACTTTTGTTCATTAGCGTCCATTCTCTACCATTTTCTGCCATTTTCTGTCACTTTTTGCCATTTTTTGCCATTTTCGGCCACCAAGTGACAAAAAATGGCAGAAATTCAGTAAAATTCAAAAGTTGCCATCCCTGCTCCAAGGTCATGCATCCATCAATAAACTAGTTTCTGCGTTAACCAAACGCGCGCTTTGGAGCAGCTTGTGGAAGCACTGTTTTGCGGGGGTTGAGCGTATGTACGAGGATTTTAATCACATTAATGTCCATACCAACTAAAAACCCAAATTTCTCCTGATACAAAACTTTTACTAGCGCCCTGCATAAACCTGTATAAACCACATATTTTCTCCTTCTCTGGTTGTACTTAAAGGGGTTACCTCGCGCCCATAAGCCACAATAATTTTCTCCATTCCTTCAAGAACCATTCTACAATGCAGAAAAAAGTTTTGGTAGATTTTTTTTTGTACACTAGCAGACATATGTTACTTAGTTTTGAAATGTAGTTAATCACAATAAAATTGGTTTCGAAAGGAATCAGTTACCATTGATTATTATGTTTTGTGGTTGAGGATTTTTCAATACTGCTACAGGGAATGCGATACCCTGTAAACAAATATATCTTAAAATAATTTAAATTGTAATTGAAATTACAAAGAATTACAAGAAATCTAACAGGAAAAAGAAAAGTGAGGCTCAACGTGAGGAGACAAGGATCCTAAAAGAATTTTACCTTTGACGTACTTTCAGAACAACTTGTCGGAATTGAATGAGTTACTCAATACAAGAAGTACCATGCTTAGTGGCTACGTGTCCAAATTGTGGAAGGGATTTAATCCCTTGCTTTTGATCGAAATATGTAGCGAAAATGAGGAGGTAAGGATTTTTCATTGATTTACCCTTTTACACCACTCCCACCAAGACCAACTAACTTCAAAGATTCCTTCTACACAGGAAAAGCCATTGCCGTGTCAGCTCCCAACAATTTATGACTACTTTAGCGATGTTCATCGTATTCAGATTTCCGAAGAAGACTTACGGAAAGAAAAGGATCAAGCGGATTGGATCATGGAATGCATTGCAAGACTCTACATCCATGCTCGAGAATTCCATTGCTCATATTCCTTTGGGAGTGGCTTATCTTATTTGGACCGTTGCCCTGGAGGTTGTGGTCTGAAAAAATATCTCACCGAACCGCCACCATGCCACCAATAGATGGTGGCCCCATTACAACCATGAAGCAGGGCCAGTGCTGTTGTTTGATGGCTAGGCGCAAAAAACGCCATATTTATTTGTTCTTTATTACGATGTCAGTTTTCGTCATTATGCTCACAAAATAGAGGTTATGGAAGGATAACAGTGGTTCATTGCATAGTTGGCAAATGTAAAGGTCAGTTGTGGAAGTATGAAATATTGTTAAGGCAAGTCAGACAAGTCATCTAAAGTTTCATTCAATTTGATCGATTGTGAAAGTTTAAGGAAAAAGTAAAAAGAAAGGTTGGCGACTGTAGCTCTTGCTCCTATACGAATTGTACTCATGCGCTGCTTATGTTTACCTCCGAGTTGATTTTCCAAGGTAATGCATTCGTTTTTCGGAAGCTTACGTTCTAATGCTTTATTGGTGACTCCAAAATATTCCTTTCGTTCATGGGAATTTTAGTTTTCGTTCACGCAACATGGAGTTAAATTCTGATAACAAAGATCTCCAAACCACCTTTGAGGTATCGACGATAGCGGCCGTGGTCATAAAGCTACCTTCATTTTAGCCCAATCAACCGAAAATTTGGTTTGCACAAGCTGAGTCGCAGTTTGTGCTGCGGGGGATTTCCTCTGAGGACACGCGTTATCACCATGTTTTAGCTGCTTTGGATCAAGATACCGCCAAGCGGGTAGTGGATATCATCGACGATTCCACCATGGAAAGCAAGTATCGTGTACTCAAAGAGCGTTTGTTGAAGACTTTCACCTTGTCGCCGTACCGTATGGCCCAAAAATTATTAAACATGGCACCCTTAGGGGATCGAACCCCTTCAGAGTTAATGGACGATATGTTGGCATTGCTGGATGGCAGTCATGGAGCCTGTACACTCTTTCGTACCATCTTTGTGGAATTGTTGCCGGCAGATGTACGGTCGCACCTTCTCCCCATTATGGATAAAAGCTCACCACGCGATTTGGCCCTCTTGGCGGATCAGTTGATAGCCCTTCTATTTCTACAATTCGAAAGAAGAATATGGAATCGAAATCGAATTCATCCTCTACTTCAAGAGATTGGTGTCGACTTCATAAGAAATGGGGTGCCAAGGCTTATCGTTGTGAGCAGCCTTGTTCTTTTGGCCGATCTCACCCCCATCACGTGAATATGGTACAGGGAAACTGCGAAGCTGACCATCAATAAATGGTATTGGTGGTCGTTTACTCTTTGTTACGAATAAATTGAACAATATATCTTATCTTGTTGATTTGGGTGCACAAGTGAGCGTCCTTCCTGTTCCCCGTTCTTTGCGTAATTCGCCTTCGTTACCGAGTTTTGTCGCTGCCAATGGTTATGCTATTTCTTCATATGGGACCAAAACTTGCAACATACTCTTGGGAAATCATGTATATAATTGGACGTTTTACCTCACTGGTTTAATAATGTTTTATTGCGAGAATTTTTCTCATTGGATATATATTTATATATGTTTTATACAATTATTGTATGGAGTCATGGGGCCCATTCTGGGTTCTGGAGGCGCCGTTCGAGGCGGAATATCCACTAGACAGATAGGGGGGGAAGACCTGGGATCGAACCCATGAACCCGAGCATAGCTCGGTCGCGCGTTAGTCAACTGCGCTACACCATCTTCCCTCTAAATTTAAAAATCAGGCCATATTGGGGGCTGATTTTTTGAGGGCTAACAATCTTGTCATTGATTTGTTAAACAATCGTCTCTATGATCCACAGTCGAAGCGGATTATTACCGGTCATTTGAGCCGAGCAACGGCCCCGGTGGGTCCAAGGACCGGTGATCTTGATAACGCATCTGCAATTTGATGGTTTCCATGGGTTCCAGAACTTCTGCCGTTAGCGGCTTGCCAAAAAAGTCTCAGGTTTCAAGGGTCAGATTTTCGATTAATGACTTTTTCGAAATTTTTCGAAAAATTGCAAAGTAATTTAAAAATAAATGGAGAGATTGGAAGCCTTCAATTAAAGAAGTTATTTGCTTTTTGGCCTAGTTGCCCCAGAAACCGATCTCCTCTGGCCATCTTGTTATTCGATGTCGAGCGTTCCTGATTCTTTCAAGGCTTAAATTTCCGTTTGAGCTACCTTGCACGCTCATCAGAAACACATGTCTTCCGAACTTTATTTCCCGCCAAAAATCATCACTAGTAATTCCTGCTATGACTCAAGATGGATCAAAAATGCCTCAAACGGATTTACAGAATCAAATGCAAAAACCAGAATGCTCCTGAATTTCCGTTGATCTGAGAATTTCACTTGGATGGGGCTTTGTCCCAATGTAGGTATTGTTTTTAACCGCAATGACCGGTGAGAGATCCCATGTTCAAGAGCAAATCGGTCAATTAATACTAACTCTCTTGCGAACGAAGACGTGACCTTTCCCCGCTCGGATTTTATCTGCTCCAGGAACGGCTACACTTACGGGTAGTAGCCCCTGTCTGCTCTTGACGTTTGTGTGGAATAAAATTATGTGTATCGGTTAAAAGTCCGAGAAAAAAGTTGATCAAGGTTAAACAATTCGAATGCTTTTTAATTCGCTCCATTTCAAAACCGTCTTGCAATCTACATCACTGGGTCACATTCACAGGGTTGTTGCTTGTATAGTGCCTTGAATGGGCCTGGATTCTAAGTTTTTTTTCCTTGGTTCACAAAAAGTAATCCCCTAAACACAAATGGAACCCATCGGGCAAACAGGAAGCCCCAAACCAAAATTATTAGTGCCCACCACACCCGTAGATTGAAGTTCAGACAACAAATGTTGCAAATTGTTTTCCCCGCCTTGTGGATGAATCACAGGAGTAAGTATTTCTTCCGCCGTTGTGTGCCACACCCAGATCTTGGTACAGCCCTCGGCCATTGGTTCAATATCCGTCCACATGCTCACAATCCCTTTCAAGAACAGATCTTCCTCATAGCCAGCCAAAAATGGCATGGCCACCCTCGTGTGGTTGTAAGAGAGATGTCGAATGTTCACTGCAAATTCACCCATGTCCACCGGGAATTTTCGCTTCCCAAACCATCGACTCACAAACCCTACCACCAAACCATTCTGCACAACTGGACTGTTGACTCCAGTTCCTCCCATGAGCCCAATAGGAAACATGGAGACCTTTTTAGTATGGCGAATATCCTTGAAAAGCCGCAGGTCGAACGTGTTATCGTCATCCGCAAAATATAGAACTCCTTCTGAAAGGTTGCTATTTGTAAGGATCCATTGTATTGCGGCATTTCTTTGAGACACTCCACGAGGCTTTTTCAGAGCAGATAGGTATATGTCAGGCAAAGGAGCGACCATGTGAACATACGGAATTTGGCATCTTTCTAAAAGATTGCTCAAAATCGGGGAACACTCCATGGCATCCTCGATTAAGAGCCAAATCATATTTGGCACATGGAGCAATGTTTGGGAAAGCCTTGTGAGTTCTGGAAATTGTTCCCGCCGATGAAAAGTGGGTGTGACTATGTAGAGGACAGGTTGGGTCTCGTCCAATTTATGTCTCAGGTTTAGCCAAGAGTCATTGCACATGGAAATATGAAGGCTATCGTAGTTGGGAAAGATGTCCGGTGATTGAGCGTTGACAACAGGACAAAAATATGATGAAGTGATAAATATCCAAATCATTGGAGGTTGGAGCAATAATTTCACGAAATTCATTTTGCTTGTGCTCGGAGATATTCCACGCATCCTAGTGAGAACAAGTGTCTCAGCGATTCCAGTCATGGTGTTTGTTTGGATCATTATGAGTGAGCCTTGTTATTTCATTACTAATTGTTTCCTAAATTCATAACACTTGATTGATTCACTCAGTTTGTATCGATAATGTGGATAAGCTTGGCAATTTAATTTGGAAGACAAATAGTAGTTCACTGTAAAGAACTCATTGACGCTTAAAGGCTGTAGTAGGAATTTAGATCTTGCAATGATTTTCGATTGTGAGGGGTGGGGGGGTCTTTGGGTTATAATTTGCAGTTCTGTTTCAATTCTTGGATACTTTGGGGATGAAACGACTCAATTTTCAGGTTATAAATTTTGTGATCTTATTCTAACAAACACAGTTATGTGATTAATGGATAATACATCATCTAATCAATCAGGGGTCGGCAACCACTTTTGGGTCAAGGCCCACCAATTTGATAACTTTTGGCAGGGGCTCTCCAAAAAGACGTAGGTAGGTTCAGGGGCCCACCAAACAGACGTTGGTATCTGAAGAGCCCCCAAATTCCCAGGCCCATGATTTTGGACTCTCCACATAGCTCTTGGTCCCACCAACGACCATCCTTGGGCCCACTGGTTGCCTACCCCTGACCTAAAGTAATCAATTTCAACAAGATATGAGTTTTGAAATCGCACTCTTTCTTGTGATCTTAATGGTTATTATAACGTTAAAGAAAAATATGTTTTCTTTTCACCTTCGACCATGCGAAAGAACCAGATTAATTCTATATACACAAGAAATAAAGCATTGTTAACACAAAAAATAGTTGCACAATTTGTCATATGAAACAGAGATGAGAATAATAGCATTAACGGGTACGAAATCTTTCCCAATTGTTTTCCGTTGAACCCAGTTTTCGGTTGGATCCATTTTTTCGTTGTACCCAATTTTCCACTGTATCCAGTTTTCCGCTATATCCAGTTTTCCGCTATATCCAGTTTTCTTCTGTTTCCAGCTGTCTGTTGATCCCAATTTTCCCTTGTACCCAGTTTTCCGTTGTACCCAGTTTTCCGCTGAACCCAGTTTCCTTCTATAACCAGTTTTCCGTTGTACCCATTTTTCTGTTGTATCCAGTTTTCCTATGCTGAGTCATTCAATGTACAGATGTTTCCTGGAACCAGACGGAGTTTCTTTTTTCCCTTTCTTTCCATGACTTTCCATGACAAAAAAAATCTTTACTATTCCCTGACATGAAGCTTTTTCAACGAACTCACACAGTCTTAAACTAACTTGAGGAAATACTGTTTGGGAGATGAACGTTCGCAGGAATCGAAAGAGAGGGATTTTAAAACCGAATGCTTAGTTAGAAAGCATTATTTTCAAGAAATCCGTCCAGAATTTCCGAAATTTGGGTCGGTGGATATGGCTTGCGACGGATACTGTCTCGGATGTATCTTGAAAACGTAACTCAGGGGCATAGGTTCATTTAAAGTGCTGGCGAGGGTTGAATTAATTAAAAAAGGTGGTTAAATGAACAAAGCTAAAACCAAATTCTGGTACCGATATTCAAAAGTAAAGAAAACATGTATCATTATTTTGAAGATCGTGCATGGTTTTGGCAATCACGCATCGTTGTCTTCAGATGCTAGTCTCCCTACGGTGTTTTTAAATTTGGGGAAGTCGTTTTTAGTGCCAAAGACCTCTGAGATTAGTTTTGAAATCATAAGTGCTCATATTAATCTGAATTCTGTTCGTTAAATCACGGACGAAGAACCAATGTGATATCAGTTAAATCATAAGCATTAGTATACGTTTATACATTTTCTTTTGCTTTATTATCGATTGCAGTAAGGTCGGTGCTGTTCTTAAATATTGACGAAATCTTTCCAACGATCAATTTTGAAATGCTCTTTTCCATCAACTTTCTCCAAGCTTTCAAAAGGATATTCTTAATGAAATGAAATGATCACAAGGTAAATAAATTTCGACAATAATTCGATCAATAAAAAATGTAAACTAATGGAGAGAATTCAAATAAATATGCAGCAGCATGTTTGCACTTCGAAACTGGTCTCAAAAGTCTTTGAAATTAAAAAAACGACAGTGACCTCTCACCACAGGACGCGAACTTAGGCTGACGCGTAGCCCAAAGAGACCCTGAAAACGTTGCGGCTCTGCAGTGAATTTGAACGAAATTGCCAAAAGACGATAGAAAAAGGTGTTGGATTGCAGACATCACTTCAGATTAGGTTGCAGCAT
Organism: Tigriopus japonicus; assembly: GCA_010645155.1. NCBI lineage: Eukaryota > Metazoa > Arthropoda > Copepoda > Harpacticoida > Harpacticidae > Tigriopus > Tigriopus japonicus. The sequence goes on from CM021317.1 coordinate 15,189,724, forward strand.
GAGATAACGCTCCTTTTCCTGCCATTTTTATAATGATGCTTTCTGTTCTCAAGAAATAGTCAAAACTGAGCTGCTTCAGACCAATGCCTTGCATAAAACTGAGAATGGATTTTAATCAAACGCCTATATAACTTGAATATAATAATACCAACTTCAGACAACGGGTTCAATTATACACAGATCAAGTTTCATGAAAATTGAGCGTCTTTTTGGAAAACTGTGGCCCTGTTATTAACAATAAAACTTGCAGCCAAAATATTCACACTCTTCCCCATAAAACATAAGTTTTAATCAACACTTTATCATCTGAAGTGCATGAAATCCATTAGATGCCAAATATCAACATTTTGACAGGCCAAACCGAGAGGAAGCACAAGATTGAAAAAATTATTCATCAACTCATAATTGAGTTGTTGATAATTCCCTCTGAATGATTATTCATGAAGAATGAAGTAAAGAACAGATCACCTTCATGGAGCACTATATTTTTCACTTTGATGGTGTTGTTAGGTCCTTATAATTTGAAACCATTGGTATTTCAGGATAAGTCGAATAGGGTTGATGATGAGTGGTGAACTTGATTTACCCAAGAATGGGATGCATTTAATTATCTCCAAGAGACATATACAGATTGATGTCTCGATAATTCATCCACTGATTTAGTATAAAATATTGTAAATTGAGTCCTTAACACTTCCCTCTCATTCAACCATAGGGCCTCTTTGGGCTCTCAAAAATAACAACAAACGATTGTCTTCGCATTCTCTTCTGTAAGTATATCCATGAAAACGACTTATCTGATTTTACAGTAGTGCAGTTTGGTTGGTAAAAAACTTCAAGCCTGCCGCACAATACCTAAAAACCTTTCAAAAAAATTAATTTTTGAAAATCTACTCAGTACGCTTTTAGAGCAGATTTAGATACCTTTCGAGTCGAAATTGCTTGAAAATGTGTTGCTGAGATGCTGAGTTATTTGAGTTTAACTGGTTCATTTTTGGCCCAAAAAAGTGAAAAAACGTTCCGGGGATATGAAAACACAAATTCCCAAGCAAATAATATAAATGTTTGATGTCACAAGATAAAATAAAAATTCTCCGTTCTTCTATGTTTAGTCATAGCATGTCAACTCCGAAAACACACTAAAAATACATTTTTTTGAATTGTGGCTTTTGAATTATGGAAAGGTGATATTGGTAAGTCCTCAATGCAAATTTTGTAAAATTCAATACGGTTTAAAAAAAAAACGATTTTGGTCCATTTGACCATGGTCCTTCGAGAAATTTCGAATTCTCACAAAATCCGAAGACACATCTGTTTGACATGTTTTTTTTAAATTTTCGTTGGAAAACCTAATCGAATGCACTGAAATCAAGGGAAACATAGTTTTTCAAAAATATGCATTTTAGCGTGTATTAAGTTTTATTAAATTTTATTTTAAAATGTTACAATAAAACACAGAAGAACGAAGATTTTTCATTTTATTTTATGACATCAAAAATCTATATCATTTGTTTGTGAATTTGAGTTTTCATATACACGGAACGTTTTTTTCGCTATTTAAGGCCAAAACTGAACCGGTTAAACTCAAGTAGCTCAGCAGCTGAGCAACATATTTTCAAAAATCTTAAAATTCAAGCCTGATTTGAGTACAGCCCACAGCTTTCTTTAATCGAACCTCGTTTTCACCAGGCCCCTTATTGAAACAAACGAGTTTTACACTCTGGCCCAAAAAAATATTGGAAGGTTTTCAACGGAAAACCGGAAACTTCGGATCGATCCTTTCACAAATGTGTTTCTTGAACAATCTAAAGGTTTCTTTAAATAAGGTCAAGGTGGTGAATTGAACATGGGGCTTCTGTCACTGAAGAGCCCTGCTCTAACCACAACACACAGATAAATAAATAAGAGATATCTCAGTTCTGACGTCACCAAAAACGCCCTTTACGAGGGATTACCCAAGAACCACTGTACTACAGGACGAATTTCAGAGCAGTGTCTATGACGTCATCAATCCACCTTGGGTTGGATCATCACTGATCCGTCATTAACTCTAGGTTGAGAGAAGCTCAACATTCATTTGCGAGGAAAAGAGAATTCAGTCAGGGACGCCACTCAAACATGTTGTTCCAATCTATTCATTTATCTTCATAAGCAAAGCTAATGACATTGGAGTTTGAAAAACGATTTGAAACTTTGAATTTATTGAAAGATTTACGTGAAACAATAATCTATTATAATATTGTTTCTTTTGCCCATGGCAACCCTGGTTTAGTTTGAGAATTCTCCATGTGGTGTCAGTGTTTGTTCGTTTGACAGGGTGACCACTTGAACGAGAGGTTCAATGAGAGGGGCAACATTTCTTATCTTCTTTAAAACAGAAATTGTGTGCTTTTTGTCTTCTTTTAACTCAATATTTTAAACCAGTGTTTAAAAGTGGTCGTTGAACTATTTTTGGAGAGGTTTGTTCAATGTTGGATATAAGTGGTCAATTTACGTTAGAAACCAACCCTAATCAATTTGGTCACCTTAAAAAACGTGCGACCATTGTGAATTGAGCTTCAAAGAAGATGCCACTCAAAAGCTTTGTGGATTTACCTCTCATTCTGGTTATCTTGCCATCTCCAAGTGTCACATTCTAGTGTTTTAGTGCACAAAGAAATCCAGTCGTGCTGATTGAGAAAGAAAATTTGGATGGGTCGTGTGTGGCCCTTCAAAGAAAAAGAGAGCTTGACTTCATCCTTCTTTCTTTCTTCCAATCAAAGAACATCGTATTCTCCATTGATGGGAACTACTCAAAGTCATTTGCGTCACTTATGTGTTTGTTCAGCGTGCTTTTGAGCATTTCATCTTTCTCTCAAATCATTCAATGGATAGATAGATGGACAAGAAATGGATCGTAGGATTCAGGGAATTTTGGTCTTCTCTTGTCACTACTGCAAACTTTGGTGTGATGATTCAACATGAAAATGAATGGGAAAAAGCAATGGAATCATCACCAATTAGACAAGGACAAGCACGTGGAATTGAAGTGGCAACCCTCAGATACAGAGACAGACTACTTTTGGCTGAAGTCCAACAACTTTGAGAAAGATCAATTATGAGAAGACCATTCAACACAAGACATCAATGGTTAACCAACCACAAGAGAGGGTCTTCATGGCTGGATTGGACTACATCCACAAAGATGCTAAAATTTGCGGATGATCTAAAGATCATCGGGATTATCTTGCAACCTCAAGACGAGAAATGAGCCCAAAGTGCCTTGAACTCGGCTGAAGAATGGGCCTCGAATAATGGAATGACCTTCAATGTGGATTAGTGTAAGATGATGAGGTTTGGAATGAGGCCAAAAACCACTCCCAAGTAAATCCTGAAAGGCCAGGAACTTGAGAGTGTAGACATGGAAACAGACTTTGGTATCATATTCGATGGTAGAATAAAATTCCGTGAACACTATGCTGGTACCGTCATGCGGGCGAGGGGAATGATGGGGCTCCTGAGACGCACTTTCACCATGAGGGACAAGAAAATTATAAGTGTACGTTAGACTTCTACTGGAGTGTAACATGACTTTTACTCTCCTTAAAATGTTATAAAATACAACCATTCACTTGAACACACGTCATTTCTCTGATTATTTGCCATTGTTAAAATGTTGTTATGTTCCGCCATTCACTAAAAAACGAATGTTATTAGCAAAATAATCAAAATTTATTGAATCAAAGGCAGTCATCGCATGTCCTAGATTGCCGGTGTCGGCCCTAAGCTGTAGGTCCTTCGACCTTGAAGTGAATCCTTTGTAGAGTCATCCTTGGATTACCTAACAACATTCTTAAAAATGATGGTTTCTTAGGAACATCAAGAGGGCACTACCATAGATATAGGCGCGAAGCGCCTAGATTCCCAACCTTGAAGGTCCATCTATTGACGGATATTTGAAATTCGGTACCGAGATGGACAAAGTCGTTTTTTTCAATTTCAGTGAATCAGAACTCTAGCACAGACATACACAGATATGACAAACTGAGCTAAATGGGTGCTTTGTTTTGAAGGAAAAGTCACATTTTGTTGTTGTACTGCATTCAGTTACTGCTGAAAAACAAGTATGTCCAAACTAATTACTCAGAACCATTTGCTTTTACAGCCACCAAACTTATTTCCACCTTCAAAATGATTTGATAAGATATTTCAAGACAATATCTTATTTCCAAACGAGGGGTTTGGCAGAAGGACTAATATCATTTACATGTCAAATAGTTGCATGCTAAGAGCAATTGTGTTTATTGCATAAATAAGCAATTAAAACCCCTTAGAAATATCAGAACTCAAATTTGGAATTTGTTTATATGTCTGCAACATGTAATTTATCCCAATACAAACAAAGATTTTCATGTGTGGAGCAAGTAAATTTGGACATACTAAGCTGAAAACTGGAAAATTGGAAATTCAACAAGTTTCCCCACATTCTGTGTCTTCAGCAAAAAGTAGTCTTTTAAGACCTGGTGGTTTGTCGCATCTGGGGATATCTATGAACTTGAGATGTTGTGATCTTGCATGCATTGTGACTGAAGTGTAAAGTAAAAAAAAGCGTTTTGAAAAAATACTCATATCATATCATCATATTGAACTAGCTGTATGTTTTCAAAAGCAAAAGAACATTATTGTCCTGTGTGTATGCTGGGAGTCTCCCTCACTGGAAGTGTGGCCAAACCGTCTCTGGCACTACCCCGTTTGTATGGCATAGATATACTTCTTGAAGTTTGACTCTCAGAGTCAATCGGGAGAATACAGCCGGCGTCTTCTAGAGGTCAAGGATTTCCGTTTGTCGCAGCGGTCTGCCTGCTTAGCTAGACACGGTGTTCCGAATGGCTTTTTAAGTTTGAATCAAAATACCCAAAGACATCACGGCACTTTTTGGACCCACAATTTAATGAAGAACAACTTTACTTTTTTCTATTATATAATTTTAGCCCCAAGGAAAAGTTACATACCTAAAAACCAATAAATTATAACATTTTTTAAATAAACTATTTAACCCATATCTAGAGATCATTTAGTTACTTGATGAATTCAAATTAAATAAAAATTCATTCATCAACAGCTGAGTTATTTGACTTTGAATAGTCCATTTTTGACCCTAAAAAGCAGAAAAACGCTAGTTACATGAAAAAAAACAAATTCCCAAAGATACAGCTTTTCATACAGCTTTGCAATATCGCATAAATAAATGAAATTTTTCTAGTCTGCCTCTGACGTAGCAGGTCAAGTTCAGGTCCTCCTTGACGGCCCTGGCCACAGTCCTCTTGCTCACGGACCGCCTGGCTGCGTGGGCCGATATGAACACAACTGGGTTAGCTTCGATGGACCTCCTCAGGCCCGCCAAGAACCTGGGGGTCCACTTTTTTGCCCTGTGTGGGCCGCAGGGGGCGTGGCCTGTCCCCCGGCCAGACTGCAGCCTCTTGACCTCGTAGACGGTGGCCCTGGGGTACTTGGTTGACTTGATGATGGCCCTGGCGTCGTTGCCGGCCGAGAGCAATTCAGCAATCACTTTACGCTTTTGTTTCTGGGGCTTCATATTTCCGGATTTAAACAAAAAAAAAATTAACAAACATTCAAAACCGGTTTTTGGTCAAGCCAGAAAAACGCGGGAAATAAAAATATTCCTCTTGCTTCAGGAGATATACGTCATCCAAGTTTTGTCTGGATACTTCTGTCCCTCCCCCCGTACTTTCCAAAAATCGCAGTCCAAAAATTCCAAAAAAACAGTTGATGAATGAATTTTTATTCAATTTGAATTCATCAGGTAACTAATTGATCTCTAGATATGGGTTAAATAGTTTATTTAAAAATGTTATAATTAATAGGTTTTTAGGTATGTAACTTTTTCCCTGGGCCTAAACTTATATAACACAATAAAAGTAAAGTTGTTCTCCATTGAATTGTGGGTCCAAAAAGTGCCATGATGTCTTTGGGTATTTTGATTCAAACTTAAAAAGCCCTTAGGAACACCGAGTAGAGTCTAATAATCTGGAGGTGGTTTGTACTAGAGCACTATAATAAAAGAGTACAGTCATAAAGTGCGCCATCTAGCGGATTTCATGCGGCAACAGCCCGCCGTTCCCATGATACTCACATTTTTGAAGATTGCAACTGTCATTCATCAGTTTTGGACAAACTAAAGTGCCTAAAGTGTTGATGGCCGAACTCCAAATGATACCTTAGTGTTTTTCTGATGAATTTTGACATATATCATGCTTAAATCACCTTTATAATAGTCAGATTTCCATGCCATTTTGAGAGGGATTTCACTAATAATTTCAATCAAAAACCACCACAGGTCCATTAACAATACTCAGTCAACATTTGAGGCACTTTAGTTTGTCCATAACTGATGAATGACCGTTGCAATCTTCAAAAATATGTGTATCATGGGAACGGCGAGCTGTTGCCGCATGAAATCCGCTAGATGGCGCACTTTATGACTGTACTCTTTTATTATAGTGCTCTAGTTTGTACTAGAGCATTATAATAACAGAGTACGGTCATAAAGTGCGCCATCTAGCGGATTCCATGCGGCAACTGCTCGCCGTTCCCATGATACACATATTTTTGAAGATTGCAACTGTCATTTATCTTTTTTGGACAAACTTAAGTGCCTAAAATGTTGATGGTGGAACTCCAAACAGAACTTTTAGTGTTTTTCTGTTGAATTTTGGCATAGATCACGTCTGAATTACCTTTTCAGTAGTCAGGTTTCCATGCCTATTTGAAAGGAATTTTGCCAATAATTTCAACCAAAAATCACCACAGGTTCATCAACAACACTCAGTCAACATTTGAGGCACTTTAGTTTGTCCAAAACTGATGGTTGACAGTTGCAATCTTCAAAAATATGTGTATCATGGGAACTGCGAGCTGTTGCCGCATGAAATCCACTAGATGGCGCACTTTATTACCGTACTCTGTTATTAGTTCGTATAACACCACGTCTCATTTCAAATTAAATTAAAATTTTCAATGAATTAATACTGCGGACTAATAGATAGGAACTTTAAAAATAAATATTTGAGGAACTGTTAAACGCTTCCAAAGTGAAAAAATACAACACCAACTCTTTGATTTGTTTTCACATTTGTATTTCAATCTATTCATCTCAACTTGCGCAGTGTGTGTAGAATGGAGTTTGGTTCTGATAATAAGGTAGTATAACAATGCTGGTTGTAGTATTATTATGAGTAATAATCATAATCGTGAAGATGATGATTGTAATAGTAATGTTGTCGTTGAAGGTGGTGGAAGAGAAGGAATAGTAATGGTACTAAGAGTAGAGGTTATAAGAATACGATATCAATAGCAAAGTGCAAGAGGGGAAAATTTCGTCAATCTTGCTTAGTGAGAGCATTACCGTCTCATTGGGGGAAATAAGCTTCTTTTTCAACTTGTATCTGGTCATAACGATAAAAAGGGCTTGGTAGGGGGAATTTGGGACAAAAAGGAAATGTTTGCAATAATATCAAGACCCTTGCTTTTTTTGCTTCTGGCCAAGGTCATGTGATGAAAGTAACGTCTAAAGAAACATGTGAGTAGCAAATATACGGATGGGTATCAATGGTGATATGAATGTACGAGGAACGTTTCATCATCGAAGTCTCTTTCTTGAATGATGAGCAGTGTTGCATGAAATTTATAAAATGGTCCTGGAAACAGATCTAGGAAAAATTGTTCCGGTGAAATTCTTATTATCATCTCACTTTCCTCAAGACTGACTAGGTCTGTGATGCAACAATCGAGAACAAAAATGAGAGCGGATCTGCTGTTTTACAAAAAGATAGGAGGGGGAACAAGAGCACGTGGCAAAATGGAACATGAGAGTAATAATAGCCAGAAAAGCCGGAATTGAATGAATAGTATTGGCGTTTTTGTTTCTTGGGTGGTGAAAAAGTTGAAAGCCATCTCTCTCAGAACTTGTTGAAAAGATCGAATTGCACTTAAGATTCATAGGACGAGCTGCCGTGTCCTCCACCGGCCGTGCTACTGCCACCTCCACCACCCCCACTACTGCCCACCCCGTGATCACGGGCAGGACTCGGTGGACTGGAGAGATTGGAACTGTTGTTGGAACCCAAAGAGTGGCGCGGACTCCCATCCACAGTTTCCTAAAATGAGGGAGAATCACTTATAAGAGCTGAGATGATATCGTCATTAACCAAGTTAACTCGAGTATACTCAAGAATGGTCAGAAAATCCTGCCTTAGTTTAATGAGCTCTTAGTTTACAACTGACTTGGATGTAACAACAGAAGTTTAACTCCAAAAATACACTTTTGTTTAGAATGTGTTGAAGTTGTCATGACCAAAACTTTTGTGTCACAATGTTTTGAGATTCAATGAATTTTTATTTAAGCTTGTGTTGCTAAAAGAAGTATACATGCTGCTTTAGGTCCGTCAGCTTTTGAGGGCATGACGAATTACTAGAGTGGCTTAAAGTAAAGTAAACAATATTTGAGCATGGTCTCAGTCTATTCTATAACAAATGCAGCTTGTGTGCTTGGACTATTGAATCACGGTATACTCCATTGCACTTTCAAGTGGCTTTGACAACTGACCCAAATATTGTTCTGTATTTAAGGAAGGGTTTTGTGACTCGAGTTAACCTTCTTATTGACGTCCACATATCGCCTTTGAGCGCTAACATCTAATGAATGCTTTGAAAGAGGAAGTGCCGAACAATTGCATATCTTTTTAAAGCCCACAATTAAGAAATGGTATTAGGTGTGAACACTCACAAACAATGATTGGTGATTGTTAGATGATTGGGTATTCTGATAGATGTTCATGTACACCTCCTGATTGGAGGAGGAGCCGTGTGATCCAATGGACCCTTGAGCAGAACCACTCAGATGATCCGTGACCCCGTCGGGAGATCTCGGAAGCGAAGAAGACGAAGATCGTCCGGCCAAAAGGGAAAAGCTGCCACTCCCAGAGGTACCACGCCTACTCCCAGGCCCTCCCAAGGCTAAAGAAGGAGGAGGAGTCGAGGAGGAAGACCCACCGCCATTGAAGTAAGACCGCATCCCGCTCTGAGATAATATTATACCAATGAGGAGAGAGGAATAACTCGGCACAAAGTGCATAATGTGTGCAAAACCAAATTAGTGAGTTAATCCAGATTTCCGTGCAAACATGACCAGTCAAAACGTTATTAAATTCTTACCTCATTGTGACTGATGGATCGTTGTGGAGGAGCCGGATGAGTTGGAAGCCTGGAAGGCAATTTGCTGGTGGATTGTTGGAACATCGATTTGACTCTTTGAACACCCTGTTGTTGAAGAGGAGACACTTGAGCCGGACTGGGTTGAACGTGATCCGCAGTTTCCAAAGTGGTGGGTAAATCCATGAGTCTCTGGATCTGGATCCCATCTCCAGGGCCCATGTGTGAGATGTGGTTGAAGTTAGAAGGCGCGGATATTAACTTGGATCGACGATCAGGATTTCTAAATAAGTATGAAACAGACTAAAGGTCAAGAGGAGAAGATGCTTTTCAAAATAGCCCTTGACACACTTCTAAGTGGGAGTTGAAACAATTTGAAGCAGACTTGATCGGGATGTGCATGATATTGTTGAATCTCCCAAGTAGTGTTTTCAAGGGCATATTTCAAAGGTTTAGAAAGAAAAAAAAGTAGCCCGTTTAAGATGCAAACTTGAAAAAAAAGTTGATTTAATCAAATAAATAAAAGGAAAACGAGGAATTTAGAGATAGATGCACATTAATCTCGTCTTTTCTTCTGTGTATGTAGGTTTGGGTGTTTATGATGAGTTCATCTGTGTTGTTTGTGTATTAACAGTTTCACTGGGTCTTTCATGAAATGCAACCATTTGAACTTTGGCTATAAAAGTGTATTTTTTGTGAGTTTTTGTGTCAATGTCGCTTCTGGTTCTTTACTTTTATCAAAGTTTCTAGCAATCCCTTGTAATCTTGATTCAAGGTCGTATTAAAAAAAGGAGCAAGATCAGGTTAATATCAGTCTAAGATATTACAACGAGACTTGAATGTTACGGTATGGATCAATCAAATTTTGTGAATGGAGTAATTCAATCAAAGCTTAAAAATCTGCTAATAGATGGTGACTTTCTACCTTCTAAAGCCTTACTTGTCCCCTTACTTGTCCTGCCTTTTAGTGCCATCTATTTGCAACTTTCTAAACTTTGATTAAAATCCTCCATAGTTGGAATTCGATCTACAAGGTTAGGTCAAAGCTAAAGGGATCAAGGATCAAGCGACATCCCCTAAAACGGGAATAACAACAACGACGACGATGACTAACCGCATCATGAAATTGCTGCCAATGGTGGAGGAGGTGGAGGCCACCCCACTCACCCCTGAGATCATGTTGCCCATCACGGGCGAGTCCAAGAGCATTTTCAAGTGTTTCCCACTGAACGTCGCCAATGAAATAGAGACCAAATATACCCGATTGAAATGAGCTCACATAAACGACACTCACAAGTAACGTCAGGGAGGACTTCTTGTTACAAAACATTTTGGACAAAACGTGGATTATTGCAATTAAGTTTTGAATTAGCTAAATCAAATTGTGATGAAATTGGTCATTGACAAATCGTGTGAGAAGAAGAGTCCATGACACCAAATCCTTTCAAAAATAACAAACACTCCCCCCAATGATGCCAAAATACACACATCTAAATGCCATATTACTGAATATTCGTGATCCACAAATACGAAGATTTTGCTCGCTTCATTTTGAAGCTCTTTCTCTCTTTACGTAATTCAGTGGATTGGCTTCGGGTCAACGTGGTCGGTGGATCCGAACTCGTGGGACCACTATTCCACAAATAGTACCAGCTTAAAAATGTAAGATCCAAGGTCGACAATCTATCCCTCAGAAGGACCTTTTGTTCTGGTGTTCAAGGCTCATCGAATTATGAACTTGCACTTACGCTCTGATCTGTTTGTTGCTTTCTCGCACCGAAAAACGCCTTCGAGTTCGTTGAACGGGTCGACCATCTCGACCAATCATCATTAATTCAGGCTTGACCACATTCAGACTATCCTCTGTAAAAGAAAATAACCTTGGTCTAATTTTCTGAAATCACCTTTAACTGAACCAAATTTAAGCCCTACCTTTATGGATATTACTCAAGAAGGTCACGTGGGGCATTTCCTGGAGCATGGACAGATTGAGATGTCCGCTTTTGATGAGTGGGCGTGTCTTTCGAATGTTGATGGTCTGCACCCAATCTCCGGTGACCGTGTCAAACACGTCGATATGAGTATCCGAATACACCAGAAGACGTCCATCACAAACGGCAATGTCGATGGGAACGGCTGGGTACATGATCTCCCGATCCCTGGATTTTCTACCCTGCATGTCCACATAAACGCCCAGAGTGTTAAAGACCAAGAGAAACTCTCCGTGAGCCAATTCGATGGCTCCCAAAGCATCCACCGGGTTGTAGGCCAAAAAGCCAAGCATTTGATTGTCAGGATGGACTAAGGCTGCAAACGGAGAGTTACACGTTCTTTGAAAATCTGACCTTGACATCCATTAGTAATGTTAAATGGAGCCCATCCACATGCACAAAAAAACTCATTTCTTTTGCCAAGGCCGATAAGTGTGACTTTTTTTAGAAGATCTTATCCTTGATTCTTTGCACTTACACAATGGGTGTTGGTCACCTAGAAGGCTGTAGATGGTGAATCCGGATTGGTAACCCACACATAAACGTCCTTCGCTGAATACATCCAAAGATTGGGCTTGGGCGGGCAAAAGGACCTCTCGCAAGCGTTTATGCCGCGACTTGAGACGGTTGATTTCGTAGATTATCACTTGTCGCTTGACAGCCACGCACAAGCAAAACGCGCTGGCCAGCGCGCTCGGATTGGACGCCTGCCCGCCAACGCTGCCGCCCGTTGAGAGCGCACCCCCTGCGGACCCTCGCATGACCCCTGTGGCAAATACGATACAGCTCTTGGTGTCCGCCACTTTGATCCACTCGGTGTCCGGTTGGTCCAAGGCTTTGACCGGGATGAGTCGCATTTGGCGATGCTTGCCCGTCAGAGCAATCATCAATTGTTCATCTTGAAGATACTCCACTTGATGAATCTTCTTTTGATCACCAATGCGACAGATTTCTGAAAGGAAAATCGAATTGACAATGAATTTCTTTAAGATATTATTTTCTAATAATACTAATCCAACCATCACGATCCAAATCGACGCAGAAGAGACCATCGTCTGTACCAACCACAAGTCGATCTCGGTCGATGAGACAAGCGGACATTGCGTTTTTGATCATGGTCACGGTATTGTCCAAGATCTCTCGGCATCGAAACACGGTCCTATCCGGGAGTTTGTTCTTCTTCAGAATGCGATGAAGTTCATTTAAGGCCACCACCCATTTGGTCTTCTCACTTTCCGAGTCCGCCAACATTAGACATTGATGTCGGACGCCAGGCGGATCCATGAGACTCGTGGTGACCCTAAAGATGCAGGGAACGTCCTTTTTGTTGGCATGAATGACATCTGACTCACGGACACTGGACACTTCGAACTCGGGGTCCCTCATGTCCAATACCTATTTGGTTAAACATAACATGAATAGAGGAAGAATATGGGATGGAAACGGATCCCAGATCTCTTACCTGACTAACATTGACACTAGGTGCGGTCGCTTGAAGTTCGTAAAGGAAGAGCTTGAAATCGCAGACTACAACAAATTGGCGAACCCAACCCTTTTTGACGCCTCCTGGTTTGGGCACCTTCACGTATCCCTCATACGCCGTTCCAATTCCTCGAGTGGGATCAATACCCAAGGGTCGTTTAGCTAGATTATCAAAAGGGAAACTCCCAATAAGTCCAAGAAGGTCTCGGGCAAACTACCTAAAGTGTTCTTACTTTGATCTGGAGGCACAGGGCACGACAAGGGAACCTTCTCCCGGCATTGAATGTGGCAGGCGAACCCGCAGACTTCACAAACCACGCCCTGACGAGTCAAGCCCACCATCAGGGAGGTGCAATGATTGCATTTGAGAGGCGACGAGAACGTTCGGATAAGGAACTGATGAGATTTGGCCTTGGGACCCACTTGGATCAGTCCGGGACCCATGGGGCCAGCCATAGGTTGAAGTGGAGGATTCATAGAGGATGAGGGATGCGGAGGGAGAGCTCGATGGTCTGGTCTTTGGGGTGATGACACGTGCTCCTACGCAGAATTAGAATGCATCAGTTTTAAGAGCACTTTTCTTAAAAATAATATGACGCAGGAAACACTGAGTTTACTGGACAATGAAGCTAACCATAACAATTATGATTTCTACACGTAGTTCAAACAAATCAATGTTGTCATTCTGCAAAGGAGGCCTTCCTTCTGTTGTGCAGACTACATATTTTCATCTCAATGGCGTGCCAGAGTTAAAAGTTATCCCCTCACAATGTCTTGCACTGAAGAGAGCATAGAGTGAATGAGTTCGCCCCTTTTGTGATAAAACAATCAACAGGAGAAGGCTACCTCATGTACATTCCTTGTATGATTATACACTGACGAAACTATTAGAGAACATAACTTTTAGCTCCGACAATTGATTGAGTTTAAAACGCAAAAGGATGTATGCAGTCCACCAAAATAACGTGATTCTTACTGGTGAGAGATCGGACATGTTGGAACGAGAGGATCCGAGCGATGGATTTTGATTATCCTCGACGTCCCCTTCGTCCGATTCAATGGACATGGCGCGTCTGGATGTGCTATAATTGGGCATATTGGAAGCTGCGGAAGACTGAGGTGGTTGATCCAAAGAATGGCGCTCTGGACGAGAAGGACCTCCTGGATTGGAGGTCGAGTTGTTATTTCGACCTGCCGAGGACTCCTTGAGGAATTGTTCCAAAAACGACATCTGGCTGCCAGGTCTATCACTGCCCAACACTAATGGAATGACAAAGATGTTCATGAATTAACTTGATTCAGACTGAGGGACTCAGGGGCATTGAAATCATACTGAAACGGGGTCAAAAGGTGCATGACCAATAATAACAGTAAGAGTAATAAATGGGGACCAGGGGGAATGCAAATGGTGTAGGAGGCAGAGGTTAAATGGAAGAGAAAGTCTCAAATTAGCGAAAGAGGAAATTTAAAAAGTTAGTAGTGAGCCAAACGTAAAAATCGAAGGTTTTCAAAAATAAAAAAAAGACGATTGGTGATTTGAACGCATTTCAGGGTGAGGCAATCATGACTAGGACTAACCCGAAAGCTTTGACGATGATCGCTTCCAAAACAGGGGATTCCCCATAGAAAAGACAGCTTGGAACATAAAGTGGAAGAAGGAGGTCAGAGAGTGATCGAGAAAAAGAGCGAGCGAGAGAGAAAGTGATAAGATCATGAGTGGGTCCAGGAACAGGATCAAATCTGAATGTGCCAGATTTCGAGGAGATGCTTCTTCATCTGCCCACTGATTTGGGAACTGAGGGGCGTGAAGAGTAAGGAAACAAAGGAGAGGATCATGAGGAACAGGAACACATGGCAGCGTTGGAGATTCTCTCCCCAAACATGGTCTGACCAGAATTTCTTGTCGATGAGGACACGGACCAACCAAACTACAAAATGACATTTCTTTCTTTAATAAATAGTGTTCCAAGGGACTTGTTTCTAAGGTTAGTATCTTCATGGTCGAAGCTGGTTAAATTGGCTCAAACGGCATTTTGTAGTGTTGTGGTCAAGAAACTCCTTTAAGATAGTCTTATTATTGTAGTTTAGAGTATGTACATGATTAATAAGTGGTAATGGTAGTAACTCTGTACCCTGGCAAAGAGGATCGTTGTCTGAAGAGAAAAAAGATGAAGAAAACAAGAGAGAGAAAAAAAAGGTCTCGTCAGGATGAGTTTTTGGGAGTTTGATTAGTTCAAACCGGAGGCATCTGGATGAAAACCAATAGAAATTACCAAAATGAGATGAATAGAAGATCTTAAACAGAAGAACAGATGGAAGGGACGAGTCCATGGAATGCTCGTACGACGACGCGAGAGAAAGAGAAAATGGGACATGGGTAGGATTGGAAGTATCACAGGAGCGTTTCCAAAAATCATCGTTGAAATATCCTTCTAAAAAGTTTCTTGGAGTTCTGCGACTCCTCGACATTGCCATTATTGTTGTTATTGCTATTTGGATTTTGATTCTGATTGGATTGCTGTTGAGCCATGTGATGTTGAGGTCTTCCCGGCGTTTTAGCCTTTTGGAAGCGCATTTGATTCTGTTTCTGTGGGCTAATGTTCGTCAAGATATTGCTCTCATTACAAGCCCGTTGCAAGCTATTATTACTCGAGTTCAAGTTCGATATTCTGTTCAAAGGTTGTTGGGTGGTTGTGGGAGGGGACAGGGTCACCACAGTAGCCTCACGCTTCATCTGCGGGATTTTCGTGGCACTTTTCATACTGGAGCCGACCAGACTTCTCCGCTTGTTGAAGCCGCGCACAGCTTGCCCACTGGCAGCGGCTGCCGAGGCCTCGTTTTGGGCCAGTTTCTTGCCTCGGGCGTTGTACAATTGAGACACCCGGATTCCACTTCCGTTCAGAGCAGTGGAACCTGAATGAACATCAACCACGGAGAATCATGTTAGAACGAGAAGACGGGAGAGAAAGAAAGAGTAACCCAAAAACGGAAATGGAGCTCGGAGTGAGAGAGACGATAGAGAGTGGGCTGCATGCAGAGGGGGTACAGAGCTCAGGGATATTTCATAACGACGGAGAGATCAGTGCTAAATTTGTTAAAGAAGTGAGGAAAACCAATGCTAAGAATGGACATTTTTATCCACTTGTTTCATTGTTAAGTAAATTTCGAAATGGAAAATGTGTCACTACTTTGCTGGATACACTCAAAGAGCCCATGGCAATTTTTTTTTTTTTTGCTCAGGTTCCAATGTCATGGTAGCCCCGAAAAATATTGAATGACATTCAAGTTTATCAGAAATTCATTACTTAGAAGGGCATGGCATAACTTTCTTCCTTTTAAAGGTATTCATAAAAGTTATTGATTTCATTTTTGTATTTTTTTTTCAAATAAGCTCTGAAATTTTCTCAAAACTTGGTCAAGTTTTGTTTGCAACTTATGTGGTTCCAAATGAATTGAGGGACTGTTTGATCATAAAAGTAGCTAGTGAAACCATTTGGAAAATAATCTAAGAGAAATAAGTGTTATGTCTCAAAGGCACATCTAAAAGAAACGTGAATTGAAAATGTAAAAAGGTTTGAAAACGGGGCCTCATGGTGTACAGAGTTACTCTTGATATAACACTATCTGTTTCGGTGGCTCGGCCAAATCCCAGAATAAAAGAGATTTGTAGCTACGTACTACAAAAAGTTTCGCCCCAAAGAAGAATGAGAATCATCGACTTACTGCCTTCGCCATTTTCTACCCGGGTTTGCAACTCCTTGATTTGAGACTCTTTCCGAAGCATTTCCCGACTGAACGAGTCCACGCGTGATTTGTACTCGCGCACATCCCTAAAAACCAAAAGTAACATCCAATCGCATCTTCTACATATTCATTCATACACACAATCAATCGATCATTCTTACATCCTGGCAGCCTCCAACTCAGATCGGACTTTACTCAATTCCTCATTGATAGCTTGCTTGGCATGAATTTCGCTCTGAAGATTGGACTGAAGATTGAGCAGCTCCATCTTCTCCAGTTTCTGGGATCGTCGGTTCTTCCAGTTCTTTTCTGGCGAGGCCGAGTTCACCCCTGGACCAGTGTGCTTCAAGTACTCCAATTCCTCAGTCATTTTCGAGGCCAAGGCCTGCAAGTAACCTCGAGCGTCTTTCTCGTCACTGACCCAATTGATCACCTCGGAGATTTGTGCCTCCCATTGGGCGATGGCCTCTTTCTTTGCCCTTAATTCGGCGTATTCATCTTCCAATTGTCTCCGATCGTGCGTGAGTCGATTATTGAGCTCCAGAGTTCTCTCCAACTCCACTTGGAGCTTCTTGTTCTCTTCCATGAGCATGACCTTTTCTCTCTCATACACATTGCGCAACTCCTTCATGGTCTCTTCCGACTCCTGCAAGATGACATATCCATTATTAAGCATCTCTTCGTGGAATACGTATTTTGGAGGCTGGTTTGATTTACCTGAAGCGAGTCTAATCGGCTTTTGTCGAGTTTTTCACGCAGAGTTTGCATGTCCATCTCATAGGTGCGGTTTCTCCTTTCGCTCTCGTCAAATTGATCCTTGATCGAGGCCAGCTCTGCATTGTGCTTGCTCTGTTGGTTCAACAGGGTCTCGGAAGTGGCCACCTCCAATCTCTCGATCTCGGCTCTTAACCTGGACACTTCAGCATCGTTGGCTCCGCCTAAAAACAGAATTGAATTCAAGTGTCAACACCAGGATATGCTCTTGAATGTACTTGAGAATCACTGAAATCTGGACTATGAGGTTAGTGTTAAGGATAATGATTGCTAGTAAGAACTTCGACGGTAAATGAGACCTTGCCAACGTTGTCTTTAGTTTTAAGCTCAATTAAATGTCAGAATGAATAGTTGAGTCTTGTCAAAGCTCTGTACAAAAGAAAGTATGAAATGGATGAGTTGCCTTTTGCATTAAAAAGGAGGCTAACTTATTCATTGCCTGTTGGATCAGGTACAAAGCATTTAGACAGCATAAGGCTCGACTTTTGAAGTTTGATGGATTAAAAATTGAAATATAGATTTTCATGATATTTTTTGCTCTTTGCTATATAAATTCATTTATGAGCTGATGTCCGTTTTGCTTTCCATTTTCCTCGATTATTTTTGCCATTTTTGATAAAACTGGCCTTCAGGACTTTTCCAAAATAAAAGAGGACCAAAAGATTGGCCTAAGAAATAATGAGCTGGAGAATTTGGAATAAAAACCCGAGATGAAAAAAAAAAAAAATGTTTTGAACGAAAAAACAAATTTTTGACCAATATGACCAAAACCTTGAGTTAACTGGCATTTAATTTGATATGTTATGTTTATTAGCTATCTTGAATGCCATTTGGACAATTTCTATTTGTCAACACTTTTGAGTATCTCCATCCATTTTTCAGTGGTCTTTTATCTATTTTAGACCCACAGATATGAACAGATACGACGTACTAAGTTTGACAAGTGGTTTATTGTGAGGGACGAATCACTGGTTGTTATTTCAGAGTGTTCATGCATTACAGTTCAACCATTTTTGGACAGACTGAGCCAATACTCTATGAATATCTGACAATTTATACGCAACTTTTTTAATCTACAGCCGCTAGTTGCCCTTCAAAACACAACAGTTTGCTGAATCTACAGATATCTGTGCTTAGACCACGAAATTAACTGAGAAAGACACTTACCAACTGGAGTGGCCCCGGATTTGACGGACGAGAGTTCCTTCTCCATTTGCTTGAGCGTGTTCTCGTGCTTCTCGCGGAGTTTCTTCTCTTTAACAGCCTCATTGACGGCATCCTCGGATCTCAACTCGAGTTCGCGTCGGAGTTTCTCGGCTTTCCGGATGTCTTGCCGGAGAGTATCGATCTTTTGCAATGAAGTCTCCAACTCCTCCTCCTTATCTCGAACTTGCCGAGAAAGCTTTTGCTTCTGCTGCCGGAGCTCTGACAATCTAAGGAAACAATAATAATTGAACCTGGTTCAAATGCTCAAAATTTAGAAGACTCTTCTTACTTATCGGTGACCTCGGTGTACTCTGACATGGCCATTTTGCGTTGCTGCAAGGCATCCTTGAGTTCTTTGGACTGCAACTTGAGCTTCTCTTGGGCCTCGACCAGGTCGCGGGTGAAGTCTTCTTTCTCCAATTTGGAGGCTTTGAGTTGCTTCTCCAGGTCTTTGATTTTGTTGGATTTCTCCGATTCCGAGAGCTCGAGATCGCGCTTGAGACTCGTCATCTCTTTATTGCTCTGTTGATCTTTTTGGGCCAATTCCGCTTCCAATTCTGCCAAAAGAGGATCACGGAGTAAAGGACACGTGGTTGGAACGTTTCCATAAATACAAGCAATCATGATGATGATAGTAGTAGTAGTTGTTGTTGTTGTTGAATGTTCGGAACAAGAATGCAGGGTTGTACGTCCATAAAAATTGCTGACATATGAAGCTATGAAGGTACGTATGTACGAAACTACGGAGTGACGCTTGAAATTCAAGCTTTTAATGGGGGTGGAAGAGGAGCCACCCGCAACTTTTGGTGGTGAAATTGTAGAAGGGATAACTCGCCACAAAAACATTCATCCATGCTTGGTAGTTCGAAATGGGATACATTCATATGAATTTTAAAATTTAGAACATAAAAAGTCCGCCCGAGTAGAAATCAACTTGAGGAAGTTACATTATGTTGGAATGAATAGTTCTGCAGAGATGAATTTATAGTTGAACCTGTGACGAATCTATCCCAAATAGCAAATAAAAAAATATTTAACAGCATTTACACAAAAGTGTTTGCACAAATTTGAATTCAGCGTTTGACAGAAACTTTATCAAACAGTATTTGTGTGCTTCAAATAATCGACTTTCTAACATTTGCATGCAAAAAAATAAATCCTTTCTTATTTCAATCAAGACTCTCCATTAAAATTCTCGTCAACACATTTGTTTGGCGAAGTTTTAAATCCATGGGATAACGGGTTTTGCGGGGAGTTCAATTCGAGATCTACCGCTTGTAAAATGGCGATGAATGAAGTGCTCTTTCAATACAAACCTACCAGCCATTTCTGTTTACCTGCATTCTTTTTGGTGAGCTGATTGAGCTCATCCTGAAGTCGTCGGACTTCATTGCCAGCGGATTGATTGTTATCCGGACTACTCGTGGGCTCAGGATCGGCCAAGGGTCCATGAGCGAATTTTTGGAGGGCTTGATTGGAAGTATTCAACTTGCGAACCAACTCTTTCTTCTCGTCCTCTAATCGAGTGATGCGTCTCTCATAAGCGTTTTTGCTCAACCCGTCCACGGGTACTTCGTCATTCTTGATAGGCGTGACCTCGCGTTTCCGTGAGGCTACAATCTCTTGTGAAAAGCGAGCTAAATCCGATAGCTTGCTGTTCATGGTAAAGCTGAACCCGACAAACGGCAAATGAAGACCGGAGAAAGCCGGATTGTGTTGCGGGGGTTGGGTGTCGCAATTCCGAAGGTCGTTATCGTCCACATCGAAATTGGAAGTGTCCGTGGGAGATGAGACTTCGGGGATATAAGGCGCTTGTTGGCCCATGATTCGAGTCCAATCCACGCCAGAAAACCAAGGATGATTCTACAAGTAGACGTGTCGATTTCTTTGAAATTGTATGTTTTCCCTGTTGAATTAATAATGGACATACCTTGAAATCTTCGATGCCATTCTGTCCCAATCTGACTTCAGCGCTACAAATGAGCCGTTTCATGAGATCTTTGGCCTCATTACTGACTTCAACGTCTGTAGGGAAGTCGAAGCAGTTCTGAAAGAGTGATCAATCGATTACAATCTTAAATTTTATCTATTAATGCAAAGGCTTCCGGTCTGATTACCTTGTGATTCATGATTTTCCCATAGGTTTCCACGAGAGATTCGGCGTAGAATGGAGTCTCTCCGTAAAGCATTTCATACATGCAAACACCTAAGGACCACCAATCACATTCGGGACCATAACGACCTTGTCCATCCTCCATAGCCTAAGAAAAATAAAATCAGACTACATTACATGTGTTGTTCCATGAAAGTATTTATAATGGTAGCTAATTTGTTACCAACTCAACGAGAAGTGATTTATCACATGAGTGAAGGTAATTTTTTCTGACTCTTTTGCGACATAAAAGAAAATGCTTTTCTTGGTTTCATTTTGTCAGACAATTCTCGCTCAAAAAACCTTTTTTTGTTTTCAATTCACATCTTCAGCAAGCCTTCTGCCCTTCCTTTGCAAACTCTTTAACATACATAATCCATACCATTGGGCTTAAATGCAACGTTTTTCGAAAATCTGACCCTTGAAACATTTATTAGCCTTTTTGCACTTTTCACCTTTATTTGCACGATTTTTTACGTTTTCGGCCTAAATTGTACAAATTGTTGCGAATTTGCTAATTCTTCTTTGAAAATTATTACTTTTGGAAGATTTTTTTCCAAATTTGAAATTTAAATGTGACTTAACACTCATCACAAAATTTCAGACAACCTATATAACTCAAACAAGACACAAGAATGGGGAAATTTCATTGAATACTCTCCTTCTGATATTTTTAGATAACTGAATTCAAGAATAGTTTGCGATTCAACAATTATGTCTCAATCTTGACGCTATAATTGACAATTATAGCGTCAAGAAAATATCTGACGCTTTTTGTTTCAGAAATTTGTGTGATTCTCCGTTTTTTTTTAATTTATTTGCACTTTCTTGGTTTATATCTGCGCTTTCGATCTTTATCTGCATTTTATTTCACGATTTTGGGCGGTTTTTGTGCAACTTTAGGACTAAAAGCTTGTTTTGATTTGCACTTTTTGCCCGTCCCTAGTCATAATTCATATGTAGAGTTCGCACTTGGCCCTCATCGAAAATTGATGTCTCGACTAAACACAATCATTTGCAGATTTGGCAAAATAATCCGGAATTTCCCAACGAAATTTAAGTAATGTAAGTGCTTCCCCAGACGGCGTAGGTTCGAATCCTGTTGGGGGTCGGATTGAAGTTGTCGGGAGAAATCCTTGTTTACAGGGAATCGCATTCCTTGTAGCGGAAAAAAAAAAAGAAATCCTTAGTAATCTTATTAATGTCTTTGTAAATGTACAAGTTAAAACCACGGTACGACCATTAAAATGTGACGCAGGAAATGGCAAAAAAAAAGCAGAAAATGCTTCAAACAGACAGCTTAAATATCAGAACAATACTTGAGCCAGAAGTACCACCGCAGCGTATCTAAAATAAACCTATTGAATTACTAGATGAAACTATAACTTTTCTAAAACATCTTGAATGACCCAGACTTTGTAAAACTCGAAAATCAGGGCTGCGAACGCATGAAAGAATGTTCTCCCAACCAGGAAAACCATTATCATTTTCTTATCCCATAGTGACTCATCTCCATCTCACGTTTTTTAATCACCATCCCCACATGACAACAGCTTAGCAGGTAGATTTCTTGCACCCTCCCTTCCTCCCTCGATTCTCAGTGCTACTGGGCATTTCTGGCCCACTACTGCCAACAGCTGTTTGAAAAACTGCCATTTAACGCCAAATCCAGATATGTAGAAAAGAAATCTCATATTGCAACTTTTGAAAGAATAGCTTTCCGGTAAAATTCGTAAAAGATTAGTCTTTTCGTTTCTTAGAACAAATGATGACTCAAGACAGGATTAACTTTTGAAGTAGTGCTTCGGGCCCAACAAAATGAAAAATCCACGGAACGGTACTTTTGTTGCAAAAACCTCACCTTTTAGTAAATGATAGGCCCTAAGATGTATTTTTGTAATTGTATACCGTGGTTCATGCTTTTCTCCAAACTTTTTTCTTATTAGCCACTGTTTTAAATGATGTTTCAAATTGGATCTAAATCGTATGATCCAAACACATCTAAATGTAATTTCTTAGATTTTCAAAGTAGATTCTTTACCGTAAACCAATGGGGACGAGTTTTACTTCATTGAAAGTCTAAGTTTAGGCAAAAGTTATTTACCTACCGTAAAAACTCCTGTAATGATTTTTTTTGGAAAAACTAGTTGACCTCTACTTGCAATACAGTTAGACAACTAAAACATTAAAATTATATTAAAAATATTCAACAATTGCTGAGTAATTCATGTTGGAGTCGTTTAATTTTGGCCCAGAGAAGCTTATGGGCGCTATTGACAAATGTAAAACAGCTAACAAAATTTTGGGTGATTAAAATAACTCGAGATTGTATGTTAAGACCTTTATTAAACAAAAAGGAGATAGATAAAATATGAATAAGTAAAGTAAAATAGTACAGGATTCCTACCCCCAATCAAACGAGGCCACAGACCAAAGGTGAATGGAAGAAGTGGAAGGGGATAGGATTATTGGAAGGGTTCTAATTAGGATGTCTTCAAGGAGAGCATCTGTCTCGCCTCTCACCGATTCTCGGTGGCGTCGGCGGTGTTACAGTGATCAGCTTGAAACTGTGAACAGTATTTCTTGTTTTGATTTAAACGGGCTGACCACCAGAAATGCGTTTCAACTTGACCTCGTCTCAATTGTGGGTCAATATGAGCTTGATGAAATGACTTTTTCGAGAGCAGAGAATGCATACCCTGAGTTTTTGCAAGGTGTTTGTACATTCTTCGCCTTGTTTGATACCAGACTGTCAAACTTGAAAAATATTCAAAGCAAACACCCTTGAGCACTTTCACGATTTCTTGCCTTTTTTAGATCTAGTTGATATATTAAACTAGTCAACAATAAAAACATTAACCATCAAACAATAGCTTGTCATAATTTATAGTATTTTCATATCTAAACACGTCGAACTCCCAGGGTATCCAGGGCTTGTTTTCAAAGTTCTAATCCTAATCCTACAGAGGCCCAAATCCTCAACTTTAAACCACATATCTACTTTTCCTGCCACTTTTGAACAAAATGGCAGTAAAAACTGCCTTCTGGCAACTCCGTCCATAAAAGCTGGCCGAACCTGAAGTACACACTCCACTCTTGGCAAACAAACAAACCCTCTCTCTTTCTTTGCTTCAAGCTGCCTTCGTCCTCGCACTCCTCGTTTTCGTCGAGTTGGCTGCGGTCTGCCCGCTCCCTCCATTGGCCAGATCAAGTCAGCCCCAAGGCATACAGCCAGCTGTTATCCAGCCTCCTCTCCTCCTGCTCCTCTTTCTCTTGCTTCATTCCCGTACCTACCCACCCCCTTAGGAAGCCATTCTCCCATCGATTTTTCATCTTAGAACATGGACTCTCTGACAACGTTGGATTCCTAAATTCCCTACAGCAGGTAATCAATCCCATGGCCTTACTTACCCGCAGAATTTCCGGTGATATGTAGTCGGGGGTGCCGACGGCCACGTTGCTTTGCACGGTTCCATCGGCCGCCAATCGCAAACACGAGCCGAAATCCGCTAACCGAATGTGACCATTGGCATCCAATAACACATTGTCGGGTTTGATATCGCGATGAACGTAGCGCAGATTGTGAATCGAGTCGATGGCCAAGACCATTTCCACGATGTAGAACTTGGCCATCTCCTCGGGTAGTCGGTCCTCAAACTTGCTCAAGAGAGTGAGCAGATCGCCTCCGCAATAATAGTCCATGACGAGGTACTGAAACGTAGAGATACAACGGAGATTTAATCGAGATTCTTTTGGTTTCATTGTAGCGAGATGAGCGCTCAGAAGCGTAAAAGACCGTCGCGATTGACGGCCCCCATGGATTTTCCCGAGGCCATGGTCTTTCATCCGACTCTGGAAGAGTTGGCCGATTTCTCCGGCCTCATGAAGACCATCGAGGAGAAGGGCGCTCATTTGGGCGGGATTTGCAAGATCGTGCCACCCAAAGAGTGGATCCCGCGGAAACAGGGCTATGATCCCGAGACTTTTAAGCATCTAACCATTGAAGCGCCCAAGAAGCAGATTTTCACCCAAATCGGCGAGCAGAGAGCCTTTCAGACCAAGTGTCTCTGCAAGGGTCCCATGAGTATTAAAGAATATCACGAGTTAGCCACCAGTTCACGCTACGCCCCGCCTAAACACACCTCCTACGAGGATTTGGAGCGCAAATATTGGAAGAGTCTCCACTTTATGCCTCCGATTTACGGGGCTGACGTGGCCGATTCCATCACCGATCCCGAAGTGACCGCCATGAACATCGCTCATTTGGATACGATTTTGAAGCATTACGAAGAGGATACGGGTCAAGTGTTTGCCGGGGTCAATTCGCCATACTTATATTTTGGCATGTGGAAGGCCACGTTTAGCTGGCATGTCGAGGACATGGATTTCTACGGCATCAACTTTTTGCACTATGGCATGCCCAAGACTTGGTATTGCGTGCCGCCCAAATATGGATACCTGATGGAACGAGCGGCCGCCGCTTTGTTCCCCAATGTGGCTTCGTGGTGTACGAATTTCATGCGGCACAAGACTTGCCTGATTGCGCCGAATATTATGGATGAAATGGGTGTCCCTTATCAGAAGGTCATTCAAGAAGAGCGTGACATCATTGTGGTATTCCCCTATGCCTATCATTCGGGATTCAATCACGGATACAACATTGCCGAATCCACCAACTTTGCTTCCGAACGATGGATAGAATACGGGAAGCGTCACCGATCGTGCGATTGCAGCCGCAATCAAGTGAAAATGGATATGAGTGTGTTTGTCAAGCGTTTTCAGCCCGAGAAGTACGATGATTGGATGGCTGGAAGAGATATCGCACCTCATCCGGAAGATCCGCCGGAAGTTGTGGACGAAATCAAGCTCAGAGCTGAAGATCCGGAGGCCTATAAGAAGCTCATGCATGAAAAGTGGGTCCAGAAGGAGAAACCCAATTTTGATATCTTCGTGACGAAACAAGGTCGACATATAAAGTATAACACTGAAACCTTGAAGCTGCACCCAAAATACAAGTTCAAGAACTTTGAAGAGGAGGAGGATTTTGAGAGCTTCTTAAGAGGCTTGGACCGTAAAGCCAAAGATGGCGTCTTTTTAGATGTGTACCAGCATGTGGAGTACAACAATTTGAAAGTGATCGTGTTCCCACACACGTACAAGTGTATCGGAGAAGGGTTGGAAATCATTCGAGAAGTTTTGGGTCGACCCAACATTGGTAGTGTCAAAGAGCTGATTGAAACCGGAGAGATGATCAAGATCAAGCAGAAGCTCTTCAGGAGAAAAGTGAAGCCTCGCGTTGAAAAACGAGAGAAAGTACTGATAACTCGCAAGGTCGAGAAAACAATCGTGGCCGATGTCTACAGGCATGTTCTCAAAGACATTCAGGCCGTGGTCAAAGAAGGCACTTTCGACATTCTCGGAGATATCAGTGATGAGCTCAGCGAGATCTTAGCTTGGTATTCCTTGCAGGAGCTCGTCGAATCCGATATCATGAAGATGGACCATCAAGCTCGTGTCACCATTGAGGAAGAAATCAAAGAAGAAGTCACCGATGACGAAGGCACTCCCGTTGTCACCAAGAAGCTTGACATCTACGTTCACGAGCCTTCCGGTCAAAAGGTCACGGTTCATCCCAAGACCAAGAACATTGTCGGCCGAAAAGGCAACAAAATTGTTGAGATCATGGGCTCCAAAACCATCGAACAATGCATCAATGAAGGCTTGTTCAAATTTGTCAAAACCGAGATCAAAACTGCTGGAGCGCCCAAGCCCAAGATTTTCCATTTGTACCAACACGTAGAACATACGGACCTTACCTTTTTGGTCAACAGTAGAACACAGAAGCTCGTGGGCAAAAACCTCAGCATGCAAGAGGCCTTACTTGGCTCCAGAGAAATTCAAGACTTGGTGGATTCCGGCGAATTGATCTACATGGGCGAGAAAGTGCTCATGGCTAATGGCGAGCCAGAAAAGACCTCGAAGAAGTCCATGCAATACCAGAGCTTCAAGATTGTTGGTATGGAAGAGGATCTGGGCGTGGCCACCAATGAATCCCGAGTCGGGTTCTGCTTTGATGCGGGATTGGATCAAGTGGAAAAACTTGTACATACCTCAACTATGCAAGAGCTCATGGACGACGAAAAACTGACCCATTCCAATGTGGAACTGGACCAAGTGCAGAAAAATCTCTTGAAGAAGCTTCTCGCTCATAAGATGAGTACCAAGAAAGTGACCTTCCTCAAATGGAAGTTCACCAAAGATGAGCGGAAAATTATTCTAGCTGACGATGATGGCGTCGTTGTCAAAGAATACCGAGAAAAATACGCAAGTGAACTTGGAGATTTCAAACTTGACGAACTAGCCGCCGATAACATTTTGAGCTTGATGGATGACAGTCTTGAATTGTATGAGCACGAGCTCGACTTGAGGAAAGCCTTGGGCAACGATATTCTGGCCAAGAAAGACCAACTCGACATCACGTACAACCTGGAGGCCAATTGCTTTGATATCCTGCATCATACCCACAATCAGCGTTACATCATCAAAGAAGAGACCTTCGATTGGAAGGCCAATGTCAAAGTGGAGGAAGAAGCTGAATACGAAGAAGACATGGAAGATGGAGCCAATTCTGACGGTAGAGACCTGATCCCTGCCGACATAGAAACACTGGATGAAGACGATCTCATTCTCGAAGATAGTGATGCCGAAGCCATAGTCTCTGAATCTGGCAGTGAGGATGAAGATGATAGTGACTATGAAGGATCGAAAGCCAAACGCACAAGAACCAAATCCACGGGCGGAAGAAGACGATCAGGCTATTCAACCAAATTGGAACTGGGCATTGAAGGTCAAATGCGCAACCTCTTGAAGAAGATGCGCATCAAATTGCAAGCATCCAGTGAGCCCCAAATTCCATTCAACTTGAGCGAGATCTTGGAAGAGCAAACGGATCTTTCCGAATATACCATCAAGATCTTCCTCCCTGCATTGAAAGAGCTCAAGTGTGTCATCGAGGACGAAGCTGGCCAATCCTGGTGGCAAGGTTTGAAGTCCGAAAACACACGACAAATGCTTTGGAACATTTTGGACGAGCCCCAGAGTGCCCCCGAATCCTTGGTCGAATGTGAGATTTGGGTGCTTTGCCGAAGTGTGCTCAAAGCCTCCATGCTTAATCGATTCAATGGATACCGGCTTTCAAATCTCACCCGGAAGGTATTCCACCTTCAACGCCGAGACGAGTTACGACGATCCCGAATCCGAACCGCTTTGAATCTCTTGACCGGGATCAAATTACTGAAGAGAGCTCAGTTCACCTTTTACTTCAATGGACCCAATGTCTACGATGATTGGAAACGTCTCGAATTCGACCGATATGGACCCGACTTGAACCTGAAGCAATGTCGAGTGGACGTGCAAACCCAGAAACTGACACCAGAACAAGAAGAACTTGCCAATCAGCTCTCCGGCAACTTCCACATCGATCGGAATGTCTCCTCGGGAACAGCTATCCTTCTTAGGCGTCAACAAGAGATGGCCGAGATCATGAGGAAGTATTGTGCCGAAAACGAGCTGACCGCTGAGCAAGAGCGATCGGTCAGATACGGCCATATCACTTGCAAATGTGGCACTTCCGTTAAGCTCTCGGGCTCCGCCAAGAAGTCCAAAGCGCACACTGGATTCAAGAAGAGGGCACGATGTAAGAAATGTCCTGGCTGCAAAACGCCCAAATGCATGAAATGCGCCAACTGTCTAAATCCGTCATTCAAACAAGCCTGCTCGAACCGAGTTTGCTATTTCCCACTGATCCCTAAATGCCCTTGTTTCGACTAAGTTAGTCAACCGAATGTACATTATAAAAGTTTTCGAACACTGCTGTGAATAAAACAAGACAATTGCCCATTTGCAAACCACCCTTTGATCTTTGGATTTGATTCAGCTAGAAACTCACCAGATTGGTCTCGTCTTGGAATGCGTAATGAAGGTTGGTGATCCATCGGCGATCGCCCCAAACCAAGACATCTCGTTCCTCTTGGAAGCAAGCAGTTTCGGCTCGTTTTAACATCTCCCATTTGTTCAAGATCTTGAGGGCATACACACAATCTGTGTTCTTAAGTTTGACCACGCAGACCTCGCCAAAGGCTCCTCGTCCGATCACTTTCAAGATCTCGAAGTCATCTTTGCAAAGACGCAATGCTTTCACACGATTGGCCACAGGTTTCACTGAAACAAAGACAAGGGAATTGGTATCATTTTGATCATGGGGGAATGGGGGAGGTTTTTTAAAAACAATTTTGAAAGGTAAAGCAGAACCTCGAAGATTGTGCAAAGGTTTGGAAGCTATCAAGAGCTGTCGTCCATAATGGGTTGGAAGCCCCACCCAAACCAAATAAATGACTTGACAGCACCTCTCATGAGATTCCGTGTCAAAAACCAATAATTTTCTGGCACCATTTGGCGAAAACTCATTTACGCCGAGGATAATGAGGCATTTCGCACTTTTTGAGTGCATTTCAAGATGAATGTAACTCGTGCCAGTTTTTTAAAACCTCCAAAGGTTGCTTGCTTGCTAACATGTCGAAAATGCAACATGATTTCAACCATCACTGACGACTCGTAAAAGTGACTATTTATCGTCACGTGAAGGGAATGTCAATGGTAATTTGCGATACTGCGATTTAGAGACCGCACTTTGGACCTAAAACTTGATTTATGGAGCATGAAAGGATTGCAAATTACCCATCGACATTCGCATGTCTCTATGTCTACTACTCGTTTCTCGCGCTTTTGACATGAACCGACACTTTTAGCATTTCACAACCTCTCGATGAAAATAAAATACCCCTCACTTTCAATCATTTTTTTCTCGTCACAAAGAGATCCGATTTCCAGCGAACTTCGAGGTTATTGATTTTTTTGCATAGGAGCTCGCAAGTTCATACTGATCCTCCAAGAAGACCCGAGCTTTTAATTACATTGTGAATGTCAGTTGTCCTAAGTCAAGAAGTGGAGTGATCTTGTGTTAGACATTCGATGAGATCCGAGATCCAAAAACATCAAGATGAACTGAACTGATAAGGCACCGAAATTGAAATATTTGTCTGGCATTTATTTGCCCTCTAAAGTCCAAACATCGAGGACAAGCCGAACTTTGCGAATATACAGGGAGGCCCATACAATCTTGTGCTCAATTATATTTACGATTAAATTTAGAATTCTTTACACACGAAGGTCGCTCCATGAAGCAACATTATGCAACTCTTAATGAAATACATTTTTTAAGAACACGGGATATAAGAAAGCTAGAAAAAAGAAAAACTCTCTCAAAAAGAATGTTTTGGTGTTGTCCTTTGCTATGGTAATAAAACTCAGATATAAGAGTCATTTTGGAGCTGTCGGACGATATACTGGTATCAAGCATTAGCTGTAAAATGAAAACCCTTGAGTGGCATGTTTTATTGGACCCCCTGTACGGTCTTTGGCCGAATCCAAATTTGGCAACGAAGATGAGCAAAAACTGGCCATTCAAGAAAGTCGGTCGGACCCTCTAGGCGTCTATAATTCACTGGCACAGAACCCAAAATGGCAATATGAGAGGTATTTAGAGTATTATAAAGGGAGTAAAAACAAACATATGGGCCTGGTTTGGTTCAGATTTTGAAACGAGTGGAAACGTCGATACCGAATGAAGAAGAAGCAAGCTCTGGAGGAGCCATGAGTAAGGAATTTGAAGGTAATGGAGCACTTTACTAGTGAATCCGGCCCACTGAGCAGAACGAGGGTGAGGAAAAACTGGCAAACAAATCAATTAATGAAGATGAAGATGAATCGGGGCTTTTGCCTTGGATGACATTCAAAAAATCAAACAAGAGTTCAAGAAAACGTTCGTTCCGTTCATCTTCTTGGCTCTTTAATGTGGCTCTATTTTGCGGTTCAAGCACCAAATCCACTTCAACTTCAAACAGGGGGAGCATAAAAGAAAGAACGAAAAGAAAAAGACAGACACAAGGCTCTCTCTCTCTCTCTCTCTCTCTCTCTCTCTCTCTCCCTTTACCCTATGCTGTAATACTGTATACATGAAGTAGGTTTGAAAAGAGAGCAAGTTTTAGTAGAGAAGCCACAAAGGGCTCCTTCTTTGAGTTTCTCTCAAGTTTTAAGCAAACACACCTGTTTTACAGCTTCCCCTTCAATCTTTTCGCCCTCGAGCGGTTTTGGATGGACTAGGGCAATCTGAATCCGGGAATCTCTTTTTAAATGCATTCGAGAACGTGTGAATGCCGATGGTCACAGGATTTGACATCGTATATCATTAATGCATTCGATAAAACACCCACCTACCCTCTTTGAGACACTAGGTGAAGAGGTGTCGATGCTAATTCTTTACGACCCCCATCTCTCATCCGGCGTGCCATTAATTTGGGCGGCAACCCAAAAGAAAGAGGAAATCGACGTACAAAAGCCGCTCAATGCTATCTAAATTCATGGCTAATGATGAGACGACTGGAAGTCTTGTTCAAGGTGGATTCAGTTCCATCCTCACATCTGTTCCAGAACGAGAGATAAGCCCAATTGGAGGGGGGTAGACATATTTATAAATGTTTGAAAAGTCTAGACACAAAATCGCGGGCTTGAATGGGTAAACATTAGGAATGAATTGAGAATGTGTTTTTGAGAAAGCTGACAAAAAACCACCACCACGGGCATTCTTTTTAAGCTTACTAAGGTGAGGGTGGAGGACACCAAATGCCTCCAAGTTTGGTAAACGCACAAAGTTGGGCTTGGGGGGGATGAAAAAAAATGGGCTCGACGGTTGGAATTCCAACTGAGATAGTGAATTTTCCTATCATCTTTTCAATGAAATTCTTTCTTCATGGAGATTATATAGTTCTGCCTGAAGTTGAATGTCATTAATTTCTAGTCCTGTGGAGAGGGGTTTCAAACACTGCGCCAAATCAAGAAGGGGGTTGATCGGAACATGAGAGACGTTGCAAAAGTTTGCTAGACAAAGGCGATTGTGAATAGTTGAAACGTGTCCAATTGGAACTCCCCAGGGCCTCATGGCCAAAGTTTTCAGTTGGTTCTGAAATCAAAAGATTTATGGGTCTTTTCTTGGCCCCAACAGTGCAATTTTTCCACTGCTTTGCTACTTTTGATCAAGTCAAACAACCGCCGTATTTCTAGAGTTCACGCGATTTGCAAAAGAGGACAATCGGACTGAGTTTTAGGTCGATTTATAGCTTAAAGATGTTCGTCTGCGTTTTTTTGCTGATTTAAATGGAGACAATCGCAAAATTTTACATTCGCCGTTGCCAGCGGTGCCATTTTTACAGACGGGACACTCGTTGACTCATGTTGAGCCATAAAAAACGAACCTATCTTGCCTAAACTAGATTAACAGACGAGAGGGTCCATTTTAGGGGAACATTTTCACCCCTCGTGCAGAAAATGGCGTAAACAGACCGGAATGTGCCATTTTTATTCCGCACTTAGGAGTACGGAAGACTCGAAATAGGTTGCTATTCCATCCATTTTTGTTGTTTCATGTTCGGTTTTTGCCCAGCTGACATGGGCATGTCTGTATTTTGTCATGAAGTTTGACATGTGAAGCAAAGTTAAGGGGGGAGGAAGAAAAAAAACTTGCCAAACTTTTGAAGTGAGTAGAGAAGAGGACTTCCAAATAAGGCCGGAACCTGGCCAAATGGAGCAAATCCTGTTGTTGAGTGGCAAAGCTTGAGAAACCCATCAAATGTTGTATGAGACAGAAACTTGAGAACATGAGCCTTTGGAGAAGTACGTACGTAGTAGGGGAGCATAAATAACTTCAAATGGGATCCATCGTCCTAAAGAGTGTGCATTGAAAGGCGATTCTACAACGTCCATGCTATTTATCGGTTTGTTTGGATTTGCAATCAGTTCAAGTGAGCCACGCAGAATGCCAAACAAAAGCCTCGGGACGAAATCTGATCAGAACTAGACGCGATCTCGCCCTCTTTCCTCTTTCTCTTCAGTTCTTCCAATGTCGGGCATCTGAGGTTATTCAATACTGACGTTGATCAATATTAGGTCAATGTGCGTAGAAACAAAGTAACACTAACGTGGTTTAGTTTTAATCGACTTTCTTGACCGTTTTTGTCTAGGAGAAATCTTGTCTTATTTTTATAGAGTGGTCAGAAGCCTAAACAGAGTTCGATTAACCTGGCCATTGCTCGATGCTTAACAAAGAAACTTAAACGCTCGAAATGGAAGCAAAAAACGGGTCAACCCCCCCAACAAATCTTAATCTAGACAAACAGGATGAAAATTTATAACGAAAAAGGTTCATTGGCAAACATCCGGGTGGAATGAGACACCTTTTCCTCTACTTATCTCCCTCTTCTGCCTCCACTCATTATATCCGGAAGGAAGTCAATGTCAATTTGCATGTCAGGGCTCTTTAGGAAATCTATTTTTGAACTATCGTCCCATAAAGAAGAAGAAGAACAGTTGAGAGCTATGTAGTTAGGAGCTGTCGTTTCAAACCGAATCTAGATCAGCACTAGAAATTCCCACCAAGACATAAAACCGTTGTTCCTCATCAAGCGAATGCTTATGCAGAGCACAAGCTGAACGGATGATGATGATGATGATGTTTGATCACAACAGGAAGCGCATTTACGAGCTGATCATCGAGGCAGGCCTAAAGCCACACTTTCCCTCCCAACCAATTGGTATTATAATGCCTCGACGTAATCGCAAAAACCAAGTCCAAGTGTCAAAAGGTTTGCCAATTTTGAGAGCCAACCTAAGCTTAAACAAACAAAGATTGATTTAGGCGTCCTTGGTATTAACACAAAGTTGACCAATGAAAGGCTTGAAAAAGAATGAAGCACTTTCTCACAACAGCGTTGTACCTTTGTTCTCGTACATGTAGGTCTGTGTTAGTAGTAGTAATAGTATCTTTCATGTTACTGAGGTTGTGGTCTCGTCCATGATACTATGTATTCTTCGAAGAATGAAAAGTCAACTAAACGATCAGGAGTTTCTCTCTGATCTTTGGGAGACTGTACTTTTTTTTTTGAGATTTAGATTAAGAAATACGAGTCCCTATCTGATGAACAAAGGAATCCTGAGGTCGAATTCGGCAGATTCGCTGGCTAAGCTCTGAAGAAGATCCTTTTCATGTTGCAGATCTTCAATTGTAAGGAAAAGATTGTCTACTCGAGAGGTTTCTTTTGAAGTGCCATGAAGATTTCTTTTGCTCGTATACCTGATTCTTTTGCTCGTATACCTGAAATAACTGAAGACTCTCGAAACACATTTATTTATATCGATATTTGGAAGTACATCAACAAAACCAAAAGGGGAAAAAATCAGACAGTCCCATAAGGATGAAACAAGAAATTTGGGTTTGGTTTCCTGGAATAACGATGCCGAGTTGTTTTTCCTAGTCTGGTCTGCATGATGGGGGGTGTCTCCCAAATCTATAATCTCTCGGTATCGATTGAAAATGCTCGGTGTCTTGGCCAGAATTGAGTGGAAAAGAGCATTCACCGGAAAATTGAACTTACTCCGGATGGTATGTATAGTACGTAATACTGGCATCGTGTCAGGAAATCAACCGCGAGCGGCACCAAGACCATAAAATGCAAGCGAACATAACGTTCAAATTCAATATCGAAGGCGACCGATTTTGAGTTTTGTGTGCGTCTCGCAAAGCCAACAAGCGTTCCCATCCAATTAAACACTTTTCCAATTTAGAAAACAAGCTCCGGGGACAAATTGTCGGGACAATATCTTAACGAGCCTACAATAGCAACGACTCCTCCAAACACACACAACATGTATGAATGTACGTAATGTACGTACAAAAGCCAACTTGGGAGTGGATTCCTCGCCCCCACTCTCTGTAAGAATGAATGTGTGGACTGCATTCACGGACTGATATTGGCAGCCATTTTCGATGGACGGACGGGGAAAGAGAAACTAGGAAACAACCTCGAGCGGCTGGGACATCTATTGAGGGTCGTGGTTGAAGCCAGGAGTATGTACGTATGTAGTACTTGCCGCAATCTAACGACTTATTGATTGCCATCGTGCTTGTATCGACGGACGAACTGACTCACGCCCACCAAGGATACATCCAACTACACACCATCCACTCAATGATGAGGCTCCCGATGGCGAGCACCAAACCAAATCAGTGTGCAACTCGTTAGAACAACTGCCAGAGAGATGCTTAGAGTCGGAGGTCGAGTATCAAAGCCAGATTTGGTTGAGAATATGGAAATTTCATGCAACAAAGTAACGATAGAACACCAAAAGAAACCTAGACATCTGTCTTTCATTATTATTTGGTGAAGGTTGGAAAACGATCTTTTTGAGCTCAAAACAGGAAATATAATGGCAAATGTACACAATAACGCTTAGCTCTTCCATGTTATTTGGCCTCATGAGTATTTTTGTCTTTGATGACTCGCCCTGGCAAACAAAAGGGCCCATTCTTTAGGCAAAAAATATACTTAAGAAATATTCTTAAACCTTACTGATCTCTCTAACCATATCTTTGCATACTAGAGGGGAATCCAATTTGTAAAAAAAAGGCAAATGTGTTTTCGACATCACCGCTTTTCAGAGTGTGAATGAACGATCCATTTATTGATGGAGGTTTTGCATTTGTGGTCTGGCAGTGTTTCCGTCTATTTTTGGAACTCAGCTGCTCAAACCAGGAGCACCTCGTGCCCTGTGATCAGTGATCACTCAGTTGAACGACATGTGTATTGTCCATTTTGGACACAATGAGACAGCAGCATACTAAGGCAAACGTGTGCCATGGCTCCACGTTCCAGAGGAAAACTGTCACCAGACGTCAAATTATAAATCAAATGAGCGTGCATATACTGTATCCTCCAAGTTGAACCGCACGGTGAGATTTGACATTGAGCCAAGGGAGCTCCTCGTCATCGTCGAATTGGGGGAAATAATTTCCCATCGGACATGCTCCCCTATGACCCCAATGCGACAAATACCCACCAAGTGCAATCTCACTGCAGCATCAATTTGACCATGGCCATTTGAGTTGCAAGTTATACTTTGCGAACACTTGAGCTACTACGGTTGCCATTGGATCCTCTTTTCAAGGGAGTACAATACTAATGGGCAACTTAATGGATGACGCGACGAAAAAGAGGAAGAAGACATTTCTTTTGAAATCTCATTCAAAATCAGCTCAAGGAAAAATACGACAATATCCAAGCTGGAGACTAAATGCGCACCATTGAGAGTAAATGACACTCAGGCATCACATTTCATATTCAAGCAGCAATGGTTGTCACTCCTCCATGGTTAAAATGATAATACCAATAACCATGACAATATGGCGAACAACTCAGTCAAAGCAAACCAGTAGATGGATATGTAGGTAGTCCGTTCACATGCAGGTTTTGGTGTGGGTAAGCTTATAAGCAGATTATGGTAGCCCAATTAGGCAGGACGAGAGCATCAGATCAAGCCAAAGATTTACGGATTGCATGACCATTTCAAATAGAATCAACACGGCCATTGCAAAAAGGATCTCGGGAATGAACTCCGCCTCTTCCAGGTGGTTGCATCATCCCATTCACAAACATTTTATGCAAATAGGTCGTTCTGGAGGGCGGAATATCCAATTTCGAATGAGTTTAACTCAACTTGACAAACATGGTCGGTTACGAGAAAGATGATCAATTGCCACATTCAAACTGGAAACTCAACTGAAGGTAAAATAAAAGAGAGAAAGAAAGAGATGAATGAACACAAAAGCTATTTTCCATGTCCTGAACCTCTCTGAATCCGGTAGAAACAATCGGGCTGTAGTGAACAAATCGTTTTAGAGTAAAACGTTCTCTCTCTCATTTCCGTCCGATATAATAGTGATAAGATCTAAATTGACCTCAGTAAAAGAGAAAAAGAAATCAATTCCAATGGTTTCTTCCCTCGTTTCAATGGGAGTGGTTTATATGGTTTGGAGGGTGACCAAGAGATTAATGAATTTCCTGGAGGTGTAACTAAGTAAGGTGACGCCAAACCAAGCAAAGCGGAATGGAATTGAAACGATTCCGTTTGGATGATGCCAATTTTCTTGGCTATGCTTTGCTTTCATCTCATTTACTGGCAAACTTTCCAACATTTTGTGCTCAAATGGGTCTCTAAGAATGATGATCCGAATTTGGTGCCAAACGTAGACAACTTTGACGAATGGAGGATGGAAAAAAGATTACGAGTCTCACCCTCTCGTTCTCCCTTCCTTCTTCCCCAAAAAGGTTTTCTAAGAGAGAGAAATGTTGAAAGCAATTATTCTTTCCCTCCCCTTTCTTTTGTTCTCCAGCCCCCCAAAACCACTCTCCACGGACTTGCAATGGTTTTGGAAGGGATATACCAGAGAATCAGATACACAAGATCTGTGAACAGATAGAGAAAAAAGGGCTTTCACATTAGCCTCCACTCTACGTACATTCACTCCATTGTCCGATCAACACTCGATAGACCCAAAATAGCATAATAACGTGGATTGCAAATGGAATGGAGTGACTTGATCAAAGGATAACGATGCCAATGACCTTAATCTGTTCCAGAGGAAACAAACATTGGCCTGCAAGTCATTCTCAGGTGTCAACCTGGACTTGTTTCCAATTAAAGTCTAATAAGTACTATCCTGAATGGTCGAGGTGATGCAAACATTATCGAGGGATTTAACACGACACCTAGCCTATTTATAATCATTTTGACTTGACTCTTTCGCAATGATGATTACAGTTTTGACAAAGTGCAATTGCCCCAATTTTGCCCATTTTATCATCCGGACTTTGGGCATCGGTTAACATCTCACCATTATTCGTCGAACTGAGTCCTGTGATAAAGGCTTTTTGAGAATCCGTTGATCTTGTTGAAGATCAATAAACTGGCTCAGATGATAATGATTATGATCACATCATATCAATAACGGTGATGCCAACTTGAGTGGGAGTGGGCATCAATATTCACAAGGATTGAGCATTGTGATCGCAAGTATTTGCACCCATTAATAATCCGATCTATACATCTAAAAGTAGTGAACAGCTCAAGGTTCGGAAATCCCCGGCAAAAAGTGTTTGAAATTGAAAAGCTGGCCATATCACGAGGAATGGGCCTCGCTCTGAGAAACTGAACTTCAAGCCACTTTGCAAGGTCAATGTGTAACGAGCCAAATGTCTTGCATTGGCCTGGAATGACGGAAGTGAACAAAGTGAAGATGACCTTCATTGGCATGCCTGCTGAAATGAAGTATCTCACAGTCTTTGTCGTGGCCTTGTTTCCCTTTCAGGAACAGAAACAGACGGATCAAGTGAAGAAATACTTGTACGATTTCCCGATTTGGAAAGTGCCAGAAACACTCTTGACCACCTTTCTCAAATGCATTACGACATCCAACGCACGCACACCTGTTAGGGAACAGTGCAGTAGGTGTTGCTTGAGGCTAAATATTCATGGAACACAAACTTCAATTCTCAAGGACAAAGAGAATGTCAGCATATTTGAAGAGAGTCTCCTTGAATTACTTCAGAGACTTCTAAAGTGAGAGTACATTGTACACCAAGTCATCGACTGGTGTCATGCAGATTCCTCGAGTTTCTTGACGAAATTGTGAGCTTGGATCAAGGCATGTTTCGCGTCCAGCATAGAGGTGTCCCCAGAACGACTTTGCATTGACTCGCTGGCTATGACAACACTCGAGATAGTTTGGAGATTGTCCAAAGGTAAACACGATCAATGCCTTCATCGTCGAGCAGTCTTGAAGTCGAGATTTCTCCAAGCAAATATCGGATCACTCCACACATCCACACAAGGAACAAAAAAGGAGAAAATAGGACGACGCGGATGATCATCTCATAAATCAAACCTAATCAAGTGGCTAAAATTCACAAACGATCTGACCTCCATTCACCTTCTGGAATAGCCAGCCCTTTTCCACGTCCTACTGGGAAGACTAAATAGCTTCCCCCTCTCGAGACAAGCAATCCACAATCAGGGAATGGAGCCCATAATTTCCCCCTTCCTTCCTCCATCTCCTTCGATCCCTGACCAACGTATCAATGAGTCCTGACCATAGCACCCCAAAGATCTTGGGTGAGGA
Organism: Tigriopus japonicus; assembly: GCA_010645155.1. NCBI lineage: Eukaryota > Metazoa > Arthropoda > Copepoda > Harpacticoida > Harpacticidae > Tigriopus > Tigriopus japonicus. The sequence continues at coordinate 15,228,407 of CM021317.1, forward strand.
GTGTTGTCCAGTTCATTGGCTCTTTAAGCCATCAGTCGAACCATGCAGCTAGTAGTCCTAGTACATAACACACAGTACAACAGAAAATGGGGCTAAAAGAGGTCAAAAGAAGGGAAATCAAGTGGGGACTAAAGAAACTTCTGAAGTGTCCTTTCACGAAGGATTGAAAAAAAAGGAAGAGACGAGAGGGCCTCCATTCTGTTTCTGTCTCCTTTTCACCCTATTCTTTCATCTTTCTGTTCCTTTTGACAGATCAATATGATGCCGAGGACCCATTTTCTGTGACCTGACTTTTAAAGAGCACATTGGAGGCGAGAATTTTCTTTGATGTTTTGAAATTGATTACAGGGTCCATCGCAATTCACAACGCCAAGGTCGCTTTGAGCAAGATAGAAGGCATAAAGGATGGATGGATGGATGGATGGAATGGGTTTTGAACACGTTAATTATTCCCACAACAAGCCAGACACGCGCATCGGATTCGGATTCTCATTCATAAGTAATGCAAACTGTCCATTTTGATCAATGTGAGGGCTCCATGAGGGATGGTTTGGTTTTTGTTGGACGGGGGTGGACCTCGCCAAAAGGGGCTCAATCTGGACAACGTAGACAATACGTGATCGCTCATAGACTTCCTGACAAATACCCATAGTGAACATGTGTGTCACAGGCATCAAACAATCAGTCAAACACGCTCAAATGATAATACATATGTGCGCGTGTTTATATGTACATATAGTGTGTACGTTCGTATTGAAAATGTGCATAAAGTAATCCCAGGGTGAACCGCAATCCAACGTACGTACAACTCATTTGTTGGGGTCTACCGGGGACTGGATAACGTGACAATTCCCCTCATATTTACAAGGAAGCTCGGGAGGCTTAATTTGCACATTGTCTCCTTGATAAAGCAGAAAGAGATTCTTGGAAGATATTGGAGCAAGACTACCTAGCAAGGGAGAACGGGGGGTACCAAATGATAGTCGTTTCCAGTATTTCCATTGCCAAGGAGAGGACTCAACTTTTGGCAGGCTCAATTATGCACATGCAATGCCATTGCCCTTCAGATGACAAGTGCGTTGTTTTGTTACAAGCAAAGTACCAAAATGAGAATACAGGTATTCATTCTCTCTCTCTCTCTCTCTCTCTCTCTCTCTTTTTCGTGAGGAGTGCTGCTTAAAACTGGTGCTGAGGTGAACAAAGCACGTTTTCCCGACTTTTAAATCCAGTTGAATGAACCTGGTTTATTTTTGCAATTCATTTGAAAACGGCTCGTCACAACAAAAGAATCCTCTTTTGTGAAAGTAGCACCACTTTCATTTTTGATGAGAAGCTCAAAGCGAATTGATTCCTCCGTCGTAGAAAAGAGCTCCAAGAGAGAAACTGCTGCTTTATTGTGTGCTGGAGCAGCATCAACGTACTACGTATTCCACAATAGAACCACCTCTATGCGTATTCTATTCACTATGTACATGCGTAGCAGGACATGCACGTCCTCGTTTAGTTCCTCATGTGACAAATGAAGATTTCCTCCTTGGAAGCTCGCATGTCATCTCATTCCCTTTTATCAGATAATCTTGGCCGTGTGATATCCTGCTTAAAAATCTTTGTACACTCCAAAATCGAGTCAACCAAACAAGTTCCATCTATCTTGGTTCAACTTACTTGAGTGCTGGAATCACCTTCTCACCAACGAGTGGGCCTGTCTGACAAATTGAATGAAATGAAAAATAAAGGCTCGACAGCACTCCGTTCCAAATTTAATGAGGCCTCCTGAAAATTAGTTTAGTTGCCTCGCCCTCCGTCCTTCTTTCTGTCTTTGGGAGAAAGGTATAAAAACATACATTTCGCTCAATGGGTTTGGGATGGGATTGGAAGAGCAGTGAACAGCCATTCCAAAGAAAATGGAGCACTAGCTGTTGTAGCAGACCTTGAGTAATTGGCAAGTTAATGCGGTTCATTCATCCTGGGATCAAGAGGCCAAGAACAGTCTCGAAAGATTTGGCACCGAATTGCGCCTCCAAAGATCGCACGTGTAAGTCTGACCGCGAAACAAAAACACGCGAAGGCTGAGATAGCTTGTCTTACCTAGTTCAATGAAATCGGTGACGGTCTTCTCTTTTCGTAACGATGAGTTGCAACACTCATTATAAAGCACTAACAGGATGTCTAATAAGGTTTCTGTAGAAAACGACTTGGCCTCGTGGACCCCGGAATCGGGGCCTTCAAGGAACAAGTCCTCAAGCTCTCGGAGCCGATCTTGGCCGCTCCGATTGGCGAGAACCATGGCCGGGTTTGAACCCGCGACCACGGCCGCAGAGGCTGCACTGGCCGGCATTCCCGGGGTAGAACTGGCTGATGAACTAGGGGATAAGGGATCAATGCCGTTGGTCGTTGAGCTCGAGCTGCCGTTTGTGCTCATGGCGCCCGGAGACTAGAACATCAGGGTCACCAAGGAATCATTTGGTGCATTTTTATTCATTGGGGCACACTTGCACTTAATCACGGTCACTGGCCTCACCAACAAAAGCGTGTTACAGGGATACATCACAGGACACAGATTAGAGGACATCCCTGGCCAACTTGATTCGGTCACTTATTATATCCTCTCTCTTTCTCTCTTGTTGGCAAAAAAACATCGACGACAGCACCAGAAGGAAGAGGATCACGCCAACGTGCAGACATGGAAAGTAGGTTCGGAGGCCAGAAGTTTGAAACCCAAAACAGGGATGAATTACTGCTTGGACGAACGACTCCTTACTCTCTCCGACGCGGAACCGACTCAGCTGAGATATGCTCAATCAATAGCAGCACACAACACGAAGGCAGGGGGAAAACTAGCCGAAGTCGAAGGCCAAGCCGGGAACTCAGAGAAAGGCCACCACCTTGAGGCCGCACTCGAAGTCAGTCGTCTCGTTGTTGTGTGTGTATGTGTGTAGTTTACACTCCTGGTTTGTTGGCCAGGCCGCTCGGCAGTCTCATTCGAGTCAAGGGGACCACTAAAACGGCCTCGCGTCTTCCTTGAGGCCACTTTCAACTCTCTCGCAAGAAAGGGAGAGGAACAAGGCTGAGCTTTATAGACAACGACGACGACGGCGGAGACGATGGAGAAGTCGGACCACGAGAACTTGGACCGACATGCACTGAAATGTGTGCCAAATCGAGTGAGTGTTCCCACTCCTCGTCTTCACCGTCTTCCTTTCTATTCTTGAAGATGGGCAAAAAAATTCAAAGGGGGATTTATGCCGATGAGTGTTCCTGGTGGCTGAAGATGTTCCTACCCCTCTTTAAGGGGAAAGGGGGGGTGAGTTGGTGGCTGGCTGGATGGATGGATGGGCGAGTGAATGGCGAAGAACGTGATACCCTCGAGGGAGGATTTGAATCATCGGCTTTTAACTTTTGTCCAGCAAGAGGACAGGAGGTACGTAGGAGGAGTAATCGTGGCTTCTTCACACTCTTGTCAATGGAGCACGTCTCTCAGTGAGCAAAATTTGTCAAACGCTCCCATTTTTTCTGTGCCCTTGCCACTTCACTCTGTATCACATTGCATTGGAGAAGGGGAGCAAGTCGAGTCGGTAGGCTGTTGTTAGTTGTTGGTAACACTTTTTGTTTCCTCATTCACACAGATTACTATTTCCACCCGTCTTTTTCCTCCTTGGTATATTATGCATTCCAACTTTTTGGCCTTTCCTGAAAAGAAAATAGGGGGAGAGAAACTTTAGCAGGATTCATTAGAGGGAAGTCGTGGCACATGGGGGGGTTTTCCACGACACCATACAAGAAATACACCCATCTGGCCAATTGTAAAACTCAGATCCGAGAAGAACTCTCGGCCCTGTTGATGAGGAATCCATCCGAAAATACCCATAACTGACAAGACGCCTAGTACTCTTTTATGGCACTGACCTTCACACTTACTCCCGCTAGAATGAACATATTGGGAACACATTTGGTCACCATTTGCTCCCAAACATTCACTTAATCATAAAAGTAAAGACACTACTACACACACCAAACTCCACCAAGTCCAAGAAGGCATTCTGAGCAGGTTCCCTCCACTAACACTCCTACAGCTACTTGCAGCTCTTCGAGTACAACATTGGATGTGATGGGAGACCAAAGGAAGACGAAGGGGGCTAACAGGGGAGTTGGGGGGATTACTGCCGCTACCCGTGGGGTTCAATGGATGGCAACAACAGGTATGAGCTCTTAATGCTCCTCCTGCTACCACCTATGTATGCTGAAGCGCTGGTAAGAAGAACTTCCACAACTTCCACAAGAACACTAGAGAAAAGAGGGCTAGCCCCTCCTGAGAGTCGAGTGGAGAGAGAATGTGTACAAGACGTTACTTGCCGATGGAGGCAACGACACTGACTGACAAAGTATGGTCTTCCAATGACCACTAATGTACACTTTATAGAACTATTTAGCCCGGGCTCGTTTCCCTTAACTTCATCATGAAAACTAACACTTTGTAAAGAGGTTTACCTACGAGACAGTCAATGTTCGTGGAGGATGTTAGTACTTTCGTCAATATCTTTCTTTAGAAAGAAGAGGTAGCGGTGGTGGTTTGAACAATGTGTGTGAGTGAGGGAGAGAGAGAGAGAGAGAGCTCATGTAAGTGCAGCTAAAACTTGCTCTTTTCTACATGAAACGACAAACCACCATGATAAGAGATGATACATCGGCAAGACCACCACATTGCTGGACAATTTTCTGTCCACCTCTGGCTGCAAAATGAATGCTCCAAATTAGTTTTCGATCATCAAAAGATCGAGGATGGCGAGCGTAATGAAATGAATGAAGTCTGAAAGATTTGCAAACTGCGATCTTCATCTTTTGCCCGCCTAACTACGACTGCATGCCAAGTCAAAAGAATGAGTCATCTTCCCTTGCTCGAATGCGCGCTCAAGAAATCTTCCAAGTAGAAAAACACTGACCCAAAGCCATTACAAAAAAAGGTATACGAGCACATTTGAAACAATTGCCAATGCCAAGTCCATTTTCTGAGCATGACAACGAGGGTGGTGACTGGGCAAAATATGAATTTATATAATAAGGTGGACGACACTGGATTGTTTGCTCATCAAGGTGGAAAGTTCCAAGAATTCGTTTTTGTCCAAGTGGAGGGAATGTAATGGACGTGCGTGCTTCCTTCCTTCCTTCCGAAGCCATTTATTTATGAATCATTCTAGAACAATAAACTTCGACCCGTGGAATCGATCAATCTTATTTACATCTCATTTGTACTTTTTCAACCACTGACGGCCTTTGGAGAGGGCTGTTAAGCATCTTGCTTTGAGATCATTGCGGAATAATCGATCTTATACCTTCTCATAAAGGTGTTCGAGGCCCACTGCAGCCTCTTCTAGGGCCTACTTGAGCACTCTAGTGTTCAGTGCTTACCACATACGCTCAGTTCATGAATACCCGCTAAACCTGAAGAACTCTTTCCATTCATTTTCCGTCACGAGACGAGGTTGATAGTAAACGCCTTTGGCCAAACCTGATGACTGAGGGCACTTCAACTTTCAACTCGAGAAGTTGAGCTCAAGACATGAATTTCACATGAATCCTCGATTTTCTCATTCCCTAGCTCTTCACTTGGTCATTATTTTTTTAATAATAAAAATGACAATGTTCCCCGGCATAAATGCACTCCACATTCACAACAAAAAGTAATCCTCTGGTTCTGCCAAATTTCATTGACTTCGATGTGATAACAAGATCCACGAAAAAGAAACTTGGAAGTGCATCAGTTTCAGCCGTCCGCATAAATATTTGATGGATCAGCCAAGGAAAGCCCTTTAAGCCTGTTTACTTTCCTTTGCCTTTGAGCCCAATTTGCTTTATGGGCGAATCACATTAGCGAATATTAATTGAAGCCTTGGCCCAAGAATCAGGATGCAGAATCAGGAATTTCTTCCACGCTGAGCTGCCTTGATGCGTAGCTCTTTTTCTGCTCTTGAGGTTGGAAGTCGGTAAGCACTCACAAATAATGATTTGCATAAAAATACCTTGGGTGTCTTAAGATAATGTATAAGCTTGAGCGTACAGGACGACCTTTTTAACTACAGTACTTCAAGTTCATAATGTGGGACGTATCTAGAATGACGATCTTGAAATTGTATTACCAAAATTTTTATGTAAGATCTCGATTGTAATATGAAGATAACGAGTTAGACAAAAAAGACCGCGATTCAAGAGTCGAGGAAAAAGTCAAGAACTAGTTGAACTAGAAATCAAGGGCAAACATAAAAAGATTCATTCCCATCAAATATGCACGGAAAAGAAAAAGAGAAAGAAAAGGCAAAAACGATATGGGAACAAGGTCTCTGTTCCACTTTGAAGCAGTCCTCATAATTACTAGCAATTCTGTTCAAACAACTGTCTCTGACTTCCATGATCCCTCATTCACACCGTTTATGATGTTTACCTTCCCTCAGAATCGGCGACGAAAGGCTCCAAAGTCAAATGTAAAGAGGGAGAGCACAGAGTCATTAATGGCCTTAGTTGGTACTTGGATTGAGGTGAAGGTCAAAAAAAACGAATACACATATGTTCTCTATCAAAGAACAAGCTTCGGGAACAAAGGCTTCAACATGGATAATGCACTTTAGCGAATCTCAATAACTCGAGCCTTGTGAGCCGAAATAGCAGGTGTAGAAAAAATTAGTGCTCATAATGGGTGACTGGTTAGCATACTTGATGGCAAATGACAGGTGCGAGATCTGACACCATGAACACAAGGTAGATCCATTTCACATTCACAATGAGCTTTGGATAGGTATCTGGTTTGTCAAATTTGTTTTTTTCTTTTTAGTTTAAGAATTTTGTTGTACCGGAGTTGAGACGAGCAAATTAATTTCCACGTGGTTAAATCGAGTAACTGTCAAACAACAGTAGCACTCTTTGTTTGAGCTATTATCTTGCCAAACCAATGTTCAGCTGATCATGCATTAGGGATCCATCCTTTTAAACTTAACATTTACAACTCCTTACAGCTTACAAACTCTTTGCAATGAAACAGCTTACCTTTACAATCACTGGTCATGTACACAAAACTTGCAAAAGTTCTAACACTACACTATGAATGGTAAAAATAGTCAAATGAAGCCCACAACACTTGCGCCTCTAAGTAGAATATTTAATGTTTGTTTTTAAACACAGCTCGAGCTTGGATTCGTCAGCACCAATCCAAGTTTAGTGGTGGTAGAGCTCGTTGAGTTTTCTTCTACTCAGGAGACGGAATAGGATCATCACCCCCTGCAAACCCTGGCTTGGCCCTTCTCGCCAAATGTGGTGTTGGGTATGGTGGTTCCTTTCAGCCCCTCACGATTTTCCTTCACCTTTTTGCGCTCCCAAATACAGACGAGCTCGGTCTCGGTACCAACGAGAGCGGGAATCTTTTTCAGCAGGCTGTTGGGGTCTTCTGCATTCACCATTTCGGTGGCAGCTTGAGCTACTCTTCAATGGGGAGTAAGTGACTCCAGGCCGATGGCACCGTCAGTAGCTCCAGCGCCACTACCTCAGACATCATCATCACCATCATCATCATCCATTCCATACATCCCGTAAACGCCATCCTCTTCCATTCCACCAACATAGGGAACAATTTCCAGCTGGCCGGCATTCATTCTCTGTCTTATGACGGCGAAGCTTGGGTAAGAAACCTAAGGGAATGAGGCTTTTGGAGTTCTTTAAAGACGTATTGCGCTCAATGTTCTAAAAGATTTAAGTTGTAAATAATCTTAAAGAAGTCCTAAAGGTAGATTATGGCTTTCAATTGAGAGATTTGATAACAAAATGGAAATATAATGCAGAGAGGGTCACAAGAATTGGCCACCCTGAAGTTGACCGCGACCGCGGCCTTGTACCGGCCTGTATTCAACTCTTGTCAGCGGGATGGGACGATTTCGTCTTCTTGAAGGCCTTTGCGGTCTCTTTCTTTCTTTCCTAGGAGACCGCGGACAAACACCAATGACGTCAAAATTGGGAGAGCGCTCAAGAAGAGCGCGAGATAGAACAAGAGCAGTTTTCACAGCCTCAAAATTGGACAGCTGTAGTTTACTTGCCTCTAGCGGCCTAAACATAGACCCATAGAAGTCTTTGCATAGACCGCATAGACCCATAGACCCATCATAGACCAGGGTAGGGTGGCCAGATTTTATTTGGAGCGACGATGATGGTTGAAGTCAAATCTATGCTTGAAAAATCCTCGATAGAAAATGGGAAATGCTTGAAAAATGCTCTTTTTGAAAAACAAATAAGGGCTTGCAGTGGTGTTATGGTCATGAGTAGAAATTTGATTTTTTTTGCTCTAATTTTGTTTACATGGACGCAAAATATATTTTTCTACCATTTTTCCAAACTAGTTGAAAACTTTGTTACCAAGAATATTTAATGCATATATTGTGAAAAAATCACAGATTTGGCACAAAAATTGACAAGAATTGTCGCACTTACTTTTTAATGACAACTGTGCAAAAATATTTTTGCACTAATGACCTTATTTTGCATTTATGACATTTAAACATTTTCAAAACCTACAATTCTACACTATTTGGTTCAAATAGGGACCGAGCATTACAGGATCCAATAGCATTCTAGTTCTAACTCTTGGTACATAATTAAGACGAAATAAGAGTGCTCGATTTGGCCACCCTGAATTTGAGGGAAATTCAAAAACAAATCAAGAGTAATGAAATGCTGCTTGGTTTGGTAAACATGGTTTTTCCAACTTTTTTCAACTGAAAAAAAATCTAAACATGAATGATTGTATTGAAATGGTTTATGGGTCTTGTTTTTTGTGGTTAGATCATTAATTTCCAAGTGGAACAACTGGAATAGTCAATAGTATAAGCAAATGTTGCATTAATATAAAAGCAATATCACTCCCTATTGAAGCACAAAACTCCATTTAAAACTTTTTTTGACTACTTTTAGTATTCTTGTATCATGTTTCTAATTATTTTCTCTAAAACATTATTTAGCCGACCTTTCCATTTTAGAGACAAATGATTAAAGTTGATGGAAAACCATCTAATATTATTTACCCTTATGCTTGGATCAATATAGTTCGTTTTTGTTATTTTTGTCAAAATTTGACGGGTGTTCCATTTACTCCGGTCGTTTTAAGCCTTCAGAGGGAGCCACGTGGCTCATGAAATGTCTAATGTGTCCTCTAACGGAACCGTTCTCAACCAATTATGTCAACAAAGTCAGCTAGTGCTTCTTTTCTGAAAGAGAAATGAGAAGTGGACTTGCCAAGAATGTACTCACAAACACTTAAAAAATATTGAACTGAAACCTTTCGAGAGAAAAATCAGCTCTTCAAAATTGAGGGAAAGCTAGAGTCAGGCTTTTGCGATGGCGTAAAAAACGTCAAAACTAAACCTTCAAAATCTGGCTCACAGAAACAAAGCTTCCCAAAAATTTTAGTTTTTTACCCTGCATTGCTTCTTCAACCTCAGTAAAATAAGTGTCAATTTAGCTGGCAGAGTTTGTATTGCAAGGCCATGCAACGAACACTCCTTCATCGATCACAATGGGTGAGTCAAGTTTAACTGAATTTGGACTATTTTCATAACATGCATTTCAAATAAGCCAAGTCTTGATAAAATCTATTCATCCATGGGCATGGCACAATGAACCCAAGTTTCATGGCTTCCACACGAAGATCCAGGATAGCAAAGCTCAATGGCGCCACGGGATCTAAAATGAAGCCATGAAATATCCTATAATAGAGGACATTTTCAAAAAATCAATGATAAATACCGGCAGAATTCTAGAATCTCGTCACAATGATACAAAGGGGTACTGCACGCCACATCCATAGTGTTGCCTTCATAATGCCAGGAATTGGACGAATGAGAGGATCCAGCAATTGTATTGATTTGCACGGCAAGACCAGTTGTGTCGAAGTAGTTAGTGCTATAATCCAACATGGTTTGCAACAAAGCCTTTTGCAAGCATACGCATCCCCCGGGGGCATTTTCATAAGCTGATCTGTGAAGACAAATAAACCATCCATTGTTTCTCAAGCCAAGATTTTGAAGATCGATTTCTCAAAAAAATCCACTTCTTCAGGAAGCAACGGAAGAAACTGATTTCTAAAATATTAAAATTCATGCTATTAGATTTTGCTAATTTGCAATTTAGTTTTGAACAAGCTTTTCGTAGCTTTAAAAAATCAGGGTGGGTCTGAACCAACCTTGCTGTATATGAAGACTATTTTTTGTGATCTTCATGGCTTTCTCCATTGTTTCTTGATCGTGAACACGTTTGAGTATTCGGCCTGAATTACTGTAGCTTTGCTTATTGTTTTTCATTTTTTTATATCTTATTTACATTTAAAACTGATATCATTTCGCTTCGTTGTAGTCTTATGCCAATCAAGGGGATAAGGGGAAAAGGCTTGAGACTTCTAAAAGATCCATGTATTCATAGTTGGGTTTCAGAACGATGATGTTTCCTGTTTCAAACAAAGTTTATGATATGATACTGGAGAAGAAGAAAAAAACAGTCTTTTCCCAAAATGCCTTTTTTTTAGGAATTGGCCACTGATTTTACTTCTCAACGAAGAGAACGAAAGATTCAAACACTTGAATCTCTAAATAACTTTTGGTCCCAAATCTGTACCATGCGTCAATTATATTCGAGGTTTTTGAACTAATCAGAACAGGTTGTTCTCTTAGCACTGCAACATTCCAAGGCATAGTAGGTTATTAGCGAAATATCAAATAGCTACACAAAATTTAAGGATCCTGCAAATGATTAACAAATCGTACTAAAAGAAGGAATGGTCTCAAGAATATACTCTAGGCTTAATTTTAGTTTTTTACTCTAGTTTATTTGATAAATTAATGAAGTTAGGCTTGGACATTTCTGGATATATGACTCTAGATTCACCAAGAACAAAAGTTTTGAGAATAATTCCGTCAAAATATTATGGCTAACACTAGATTCATTGAAATGCACATTATTTCCTCATAGAATATACTCTGAGTGTCCGATATTTTCCGTCATGTTATGTTGATTTATTATTCTGGCTGTACAGTAATTTGTAATTCGTGATTTTACAGGGTAAAGTTCTTTGAATCAAATGTGACTGTTTTAGTTTTTGCGTCCATTGTGAAGTGTGAATTTCACAATTAATCTTCATTTTAACGATAATCGTAAGATGTCAGGTTTCAAACTTTTTGCATTCAGCATTCAGAGTCCTTTATTTGGTCACAAAAATAGCTCAAAAAAGTGGATTTTCGTGAAAATTCGTGTAAAATTCTGCCTTGCGTCATCTGCAATAACACTAAGTTATCGACGTTCAAAACAATTCATGTTGTTTGTAGTTAAAATAACGACTTTTCTTTGGGTTCTAATGGCACATTTCAAGGTTAAATGATGGCAATTACTATTTAGATGTTGCGTGATCTTTCATGCGTTCGACTAGAATATGAAAGGCCCAAAAACTTTTATAGTTGCTATCCGGTGGCTCCAATATCAAAGTTTTTGCCCAAAGAGCCTTTCATGAAGTTTTCCACAAGGTTAACTAGGTGTAAGCCTAAAAGTAATCTCATTTTACATGCTATTGAAGAGAACAATAACCTAAAATACTCAAATGCCCAAATACCTTTTGGCCTGACGTCCATAGCACGTGTCTCTGATTTCCGAAAGAGAAGACGCCCCGTCATAAGGATCATTGCCTTGTGAATTAAAATGGTCAGGCTTCAGAAAGAGTTGACCAGCTTCATATTTGACCAAGAGCTCACAAGCCAAATCTCTGTGACCATCGTCCACACAAGTATCCGTACACTCTGCACCGCATTCATTTGAGGAATAGCAACATCCAACCTAAGCAAATTGTCTTGTGTGAAGCTCTACTTTTATTTCCAAGAATAACATAGGCCTACTTGCTCGGGATAGTTCGGACACAATCCGGACACAAAGTTGCCCCCAGCACAACATCCTTTGTGTTCACACCAGCCTTGGACTCCATCTTGTTCCGTGTCATAACAAGGCTGCGACGCCCCCAAAAATGGGGGTTGCAATTGGGCTGAAGAGAGTGAAACCAGCAGGAAAAAGGCCAATGAAATGCATACGGATCTCATTTTCTCGTTAGTTGCGAACGACTGAATATTCAAGAGTAAGATTAGACGATGTTTGAAGAATTGTGTACGTTTCTGATCAAGTACGCAATGGACGTCATAGGTCAGAAGAGGAAATATCAACACATTTGATGCGAGGGTTGAAATGTTTAGGACTTTTCAATCGAACAAATTGCAGCATAATAAAATATTTTATATTGGTAGGCTAAAAGTTAATCCTTACACTTTCCATAGACTTTTTCCAAATATCAAGAGGATTTAACTTTTGAAAAGGGTTTTGAATCTTCCTCGTAAGTGTTTGAAGTCAACTTTTTAATTACCGGGAACACTTATCTAAAAATCACAATTGACATTTGAACGTCTTACTCTTTGAACAACTTAACGAATATAATTGTTTTAACTTCTTCTCATAAAGCCTTGTTTTCCGACTAAAAACTTCGAGGGCATAAAATACTCAATGCAGATTAACAAAATATCATCACTTCGCGATCCTCATAGAAGTTTTAGGCACTTTGAAAGCCCTTAAAAGTTATTTGTGGGGGATTTTCTACTATTGTTTGTTTTGAATGATTGGGGCAAATTTGATATTTAAAAAAAAAACAACCTTGAACAACCCTCGTAGAATTGCTTATCGAAAGAAACAGAGCAAACATTCACTAAATTGAATCTGAGACTGGCAAAAATAGCGATTCAGATTTTTGTTATAGATCCGCAATATGTCTCACCGTCACTTTGAAGAATCGAGTCATTCTCAGCTTTATTCCGTGTTTCGACCTAGGCCTCCGCATTCTTTGGTGGAAAAGGTCTTGGAAGGCTTACCACTCAAGGTATTTTGAAGAAAGATCCCTTCAAATCCGTTGTCATCAATGGAAGGAATGTGTATTGCCTGCTCTTCTAGAACCGTGAAAGAGCAATTGACATTGGTTGTGGGTCAGGACAAAGTACTTTTGTGCTCCAATCACACTTCAAGGAGATCGTAGGGATCGACGTCAGTTCCACTCAAATTGACGAAGCCAAAAAGCTCTTGGGCCAAGATTCTACAATAATATTTAAGTATGTGAAAATGTTTTGAATAGATATGCAATTTCTTTTAATTTACATCAAAATTTTCTATTTAATGTAGGGTCGGACCTGCGGAGTCTCTGCCCTTCCAGGATACTTGTATTGACTTGGTGACATGTTGCCAAACCATTCATTGGTTGGATATTCCCAAGTTCTACTTGGAAGTTGATCGGGTATTGAAACCTGGAGGCATTTTAACAGTGTACGGCTACCATTTTACTGGGCCAAGTCCGAATGTCCCAAGTTATAAAGCCATTGAGCAGTTAAAAAAGGAGGTACGTTCCATGTGGTTAAATTTTAAAATGGATGATTTTTGATAAAAGAATATTTCATAATTATAGCTGTATGAAACAACTCAACCCTTTTGGGACTCCAAACGCGTCTTAGTCGATCAAGGATATACAACTATCCCACAAATTCCTTACCCCAACTTTTATAGGTGAGTGAGGCTTACTGTGTTACAAATGACAAAGTGCTCGAACGAGGAAGATAATTGGAACCTCTTAGCTTGACACTAACAATTTGTCAACGCTGAGAAACTCGTGGCCTTTATAATTATTGTTATGTCTCGATAAATATTGATTATTCTTTTGGCCAATAGGGTTTTAATTTGCATACAACACCGCAAACCCTCTCGAAAGACAATCATTAGGAAAACCATTACTACTAGTAAGCGCCATCACTACACACAACTTCTTTTGTGACTAACTTTTTGTAACTAACATGTAACTAACATGTAACTAACTAAAATCAAATTTTAAACACGGAAAGAAACTCTTTTATTTGTCTCAGCTTATCAATCGAGAGGCTATTGAACTTTCAAATAGATCCAAATGCTCCAACTGAAAACATCGAAACCCAATCAGAGGCTCACGTAAAATGGTTCTTCCATTTGCTCAATAGGTTATTTACTCTCTCGTCCATGCTTTGATGGACTTTCGATTGGTTTAGTTAGGCAATACGTTGGTCAAGAGGTCATTTAAAGTCCTTAACAAGTCAATGTAAAGGCCCTTGAATAAAAAAAAATACTGAGCTTTGTGCGTCTCCCCTGGCCCATTAGTTCAGTTTAAAGATGTTTTCCTCTCGCCTGATTCTCCTTACTAATGTCCAACTTAGGGTGCGTACACAAGGATTAGACAACATCCTCGATTTGATCTTGTTTCAAAAATAGAGTCCTTGTCTCGGTCCCCAGAAACCGGGCCGGGCTTCCTCGTCATTCCCCCGCCTGATTCAAGGGTCTCTGTAGTATGTTTTGGAATTGCATGGCCTGGGAAACGACAATTCCTCCGCAGAGGGAGAGAAACCGGGAGTGCGATTCTTACGAGCACCCGAAGTCCAGAGTGCAAAGGCCCTTCTCTCTCTCTTTCGGTCTTGCCTGTGTCCCACTTCCTCCTTCCAGGAGCTCCGCTGGCGTGTTGCCTCTAGTTCATAATCGCATAAGTTTAACTTGTCCCGAATGCTGCTTTTTGTCCAAGTAAATGGTTTTGGGTAGTCAGTCAAATTGACTTGAAAGAGGGTCATTTTTCCTGGTGAAAAGCCCGGTTTTTTTAAATAGTAAATGTAGGACACCATCTCTGGTTCAAATGCCGGGATGCAAGGCCGCATAAACGTCCTTCTTGGACTGTTTGAGCTAACCTGTGGCCTGTTGGACTATTAAACCTTTCGTGATGGATTGGTTTTCTTTTGGCCTTTTACAACTCTGTAAAAGAAGAAACTGCGGGAATTCATGGGGTGAGTTCCCTGGTAAGAGGGCCTTCAGAGAAGACCAAAGCCAAAGAGGGACAAAGGGACGACCAAGAGAACAAGAAAGGAGGCCCGGCATAGTAGTCCTTGTTGTAAAAGAGCCTCAACTTGCATTAGGAGAATAGTGAAGACTCCTCGTAGTAAAAGGCCTAGGAGTGTCGGTCGTATGCAACGAGAGCGACGACTTCTTGTTCTCTTGGTCCTTCCCAAAAGCGAAAGGATTTTGTCGGCGTTTTGTGCCGAGGGCCACTGAAGCAAGAAGCCATCCATTGCTTTAGCCGAGTGTGTTCCATTCTTGGTCTTTGTACGTAGTGTGAGTTGCGACGAGCTTGGAACTAGGCTCGTCCGGGCTCGGTCCATAATATTGAGTTTATATGCCCCTTTCGAGGTGTCTTCTTCGGGTCTCGCTCACGTCAATGAGGCCCTAAATGTTCTGACATGCGAATTGGGCTCCCCCGGAATTGAGACCTTCAACGATTGACTAAGACCATGTGTCTAATGTTCTAGGGATGAGTCTCACTATTCGGATGTGGAAGGCACCCTGGAGGATCTTATTGGATATATCTCAACGTGGTCAGGATTCAGGAAGTTCAAAAAGGTTCAGGGTGATCTCGAGGCTGCACATTTACTTCAAACATTTCGCGACAAGTAAGTAAAGAGACATTTGACTATCATTAGTTATTCTTTGCTCCAGACGAGCTTCTAAGAACTGGCAAATAATGAGGCCGTCACTTTCAATGTCGGTTCAAAAGAATCGATTGCTCAAATGCGTTGCATTAACGAGGTCGCTTGAAAACCCTATATTGAGCGTCAATTAATGTCCCATCTCAAATTTGATTGATTTTCTAGGTGCCTGGACTTGTTATTAAAGTCTGCAGATTCTCAGGTCAACCAGGATTCATCGTCAATAACACCAAAGCTTACTCTGCGCACGAATTATTTCCTTCTAGTTGGGCAAAAACCTGACAACGGAGGGAAATAGAAAGTGAATAAGTTTTGTCTGTGAAGCCCCCTTTCAGTCGTGTAATATAACACAAGGGTATCATGTCTTCCTCGTGTGGACCTTTGGGGAGCTCCCTAATCGGCCGTAGTGATACCAAGGAAAAAGGTGTAGCAGGTGTTGTGTTGTATTCCTGCGAAATTTGCGGCCAAGATGGCCTCGCTGAGGACGAATTGAGAACTCACATGGAATTGACTCATATCAAGGGCACGGTCCAGTGCCCATTTTGCGACCTTAAAGACATTACCGCTCAAGAGATGACCTTGCACGTAAATTGTGTTCATTTAGAGTATATCACCCCTGAGAATGAAGACAAAGAATTCCTGGAATACGATTTCGATGACGACATAGACAGCATTTTTCAATTGGAACAAAATGCGAAGGAAGGGATCACGAGTGGCGTGGACCGGAGTCCAATGGATAAATCCTCCAATCTCAACCTGAGCCGTCCCTCGACCTCCAATTCGTTCATTTCATCCATGTCGACAAGCACTGAAACTTCGGACACGTCGATGATTTCGCAACAACGAATGTCCACTCAAACATTGAATGCGGATTCCGAAACGGCTGCATCTTCGTGCTCAAGCTTAAATTCTTCGCCAGGGCGACACCATTCCAACAATGGCGCCATTCAAAAACGTCCCAGAAGTTTGTTAGAAAATAACAATCACCGTTCCAAGGCCAGCCTCACCCTAAATGTAAAGTCTCGAAATCTTCCAGCCCGATCCTCTTCGGAAAAGAGACTCCAAAGGGACCGCAAGGACAATGATAATCATTCATTCCTGCTCACCTGTCCAATGTGTGAGCACAAAGAGGCTGACCCTGTCGCTCTTCAAGAGCATGTCAATCGAGTTCATTTTGACTTGGCTAGCCCAGCTGTGAACACGTATTGCTCGGCCACGACTTTGGAGGCGAGGGCTAATTCCCTTCCCTTACCTTGTCCCTTATGTACGTCCACTTTTCCCACGGCTAGAACCTTGGAGTCCCATGTCAACACAGATCACGCCGACGTTTTGAGTCCCATGAAGAAGTCCAAAGAGTTAAGAGAAAAGGACCGCCAGAATGGGAACACTGAAGATTCTGAATGTCCAGTGTGCCAACAGAAAGGCTTCCCCAATTTCAATCATCTTGCCAAGCATATCGACAATCATTTCAACCCAACTTGGGCCGAAAGCGAGCGGCAAAAGTGCAAGGAGTCATCCAAGCGATCCCGAAGTTCTGGTCCGGATTTGGAACAAGATCGCCTTTTGGCTGAAAAGCTTGACTATCAAGAACGGCAAAAGAGGAAATTGGAAGAGGAGAAGGGCTTCAATCAGTTACGCTCACAATACGGGTTGGATAACGATGGTAATTTCAAAACGCAGAGCTTGAGCGGAATGGAAAAGGCCGTTAGGAAAGGGCAACTTTCCGTGGTTGATTACTACGAAAAAGAGGTGAGTGACGAGAAGGGGCCCTTTTTCTAGAGGAAAAGGCCAAAAAACTGTGGGTGGACCAGTGGAGATTTATTTTTGAGAAACCTTTTCCCTCCTCCAGGGTTTATTAGATGGAGGAAGATAATGTACCTCAATTATTCATGCTCGAGAGGAAAGGGCGTCCAGACAACTGGGGACAAACCCTCAACTGAGGGAGCCGGAAATTCACGTTCATAAAAATGCTCTCACATTCCAATCAATTTTAGCAACGCCCGACATAGATAAAATGAATTATTAGATAAAGAAGTTAATTTAGTAGTTCTAGTAAGAAATGTAATAGTTGGAAACAAACAGAATGAACAAGAACAAGTAGTTTAAAACCAAATGAATATGTTAAAATGCGTTTAACTGTTGACCTTCCACGACCCTCAAATTTGGCACTCGATTTACACGGCGTGTTCCAAATATTTGTGAACGCGAGAAATTCAGGTCCACATTCAAGGGTTCGTGTTTTGAATTTGATAAAGATTTACACGAAACCATAAATCTTAGTGAAAAAGTCACTGGCACAAACGGAAAATATGTTTATGCAACACTTCTGAGAGAATGATTTCAATCGCTGTTTTGTTTCATTTAAAGACAGCAAATGACAAAAACGTTACTAAAAATATTGCCTAACTGTATATTGTGTTAAAGAAATGTCTTTGCCAAAGAAAATAAACATCACATAGGGGCATAAGAAGTGAAACTTCACAAGCATATTGACTTGAATTTAAGTTCATGAACCCTCAGATTTTACAATCCCGGGACAAGTTTTTCCTAAAACTCCAGCTCTCAAACTCATAACACATTTTCCGCTTGAAGGACTTACCTTGTGTGTCAACTAGAAGAGTTTACCAAATAATTCCGTATTCCACGGTAAAAGTCAAGACCAACAAAGTGAGTGGCCTTTGTTGGCGGGGAAGGCACTTTCACCCACCTTATGGACTAAATGCGACAAGGCCAATGAATTCTACGCCCACACTGCTTCAAAGAACGCAAAGAGGGGGACAAAACCATGGAACCATTACTTTGCATGAGAACAAATCAAGATTGTTCCCGAGGAAGAGCACCGAAAAATGGGCTACCGTTTGTTGAAATTGCCCCTAATTTGCTACCATTAACGTGTTCTGGGCTCCTTCTAGAATATATTATGCATACAAACTGATGAATTGAAAGAGAAACATTACGTGCCGTTATTAGTTACATCGTTAGCTCCTAGAGACCAAAAACCACGAGCTATTTTGTCAATTTTAAATAAGAGTTTATGTTGACAAATTGATGACTTGGTTTTTATTATCCTCGGTTTTTGTAAAAAAAAACATTTGCACATTGAAATTTTTCCTTCTTGGCGGTCATTTTTTCATTAAAATATTTCAGACCCCACGAGCATTTTGGCACTCAGCATTGTACGCAATCGAATGTTTTTTAATCTATCTATTTTTCAATGTTACAATAGTATATATTATATTTAGAAGCAATAGCTCAAATAACGGAAATTGTTTAAATCTTGCAGGCTGAGCTAAAGCAGAACGGACATTTGGGTCGGGATGATGGCAAGTCTTGCACCAAGAACGTTCTGCCACTTTTGGAATCCTTAAGCACTTCTTCATACGGTGTGCGGAAAACCTACCTTTGCTCACCTGTGGACCACTATGCGGCTGCTTATGGCGATCGTGGATGGGGATGTGGCTATCGGAACTTCCAGATGTTGCTTTCAGCCTTGTGTCGCAACACTTCGTACTCGGAGAAACTGCCCGGATGTTCCCCCGCCCACATGTATTCCATTGATAAGCTCCAGATTCTCATTGAACGCGCTTGGTCGCTCGGATTCGATGTGAATGGACGTGAACAATTGGGTGGGTCTCTCAAGAGTTCTCGCAAATGGATCGGTGCCACGGAGATCGTGGCCAGTCTCACGGCTTTGGGGATCAAAACCGAATTGGCCGATTTCCACAAGCCCTCAGCGCAAGATGGTTCCCATCCGATGCTCTACAATTGGGTGGTGGACTACTTCCGGGGTCGATGCGGGAAATTCACTCCTCCTTTGTACTTCCAACATCAAGGACACTCCCGGACAATTGTGGGCGTGGAGATCTTGAAGAACAACGCCCTCCGACTATTGGTATTGGACCCGAGTAACACAAGGATGGCCGATTTATTCCGGAGGAAAGATAACAATGCCATTCAAGTACTCAAAAGTATTCGCAAACATCCTGCGGCCATCAAGAGCAAACAATACCAGATTGTAGCTGTGACCGGGATTTTGGCCTCCGAAGCAGAGGTTCAAGCTCGAAAAGTGATAGTCTCTCAACGCATCCCTTGAAATATGGTTGAACATCCCGTAACACTATATACTTCTTTAACTAATCCTGAATGTTTTAACTTCGATCTGCTTTACCATTTTCCGATATTACTCTCTCTTTCGCTCGCTCTTATATTTCTTCCAAAGTCCGCATCTTTGCTCCGGTCTATAATTTTGAATATAAACTTGGACAACCTCGTCTAGATGAGTAACTCAAACCTCCTCAAGTGACCTTGGCTTCGTTAACAATGATGTCCTACAGATGAATTTGGACATTATTGTTGCAAACAGACACTGACTTAATCATCTCTATTTTCTGCTAAATGTGTGCCTAATTTTCAAACTACAATCATTTCTCTCATAAATAAACAACAGTGACTCTTATTTATCTCTAAAATTTATTTCAAACTGAGCAAAAAATGATACAAACCTCGGCTGATTACAAACACAGTGCTCTTGAAACTAATCCACCTGACAAAAGTTGGAAAACATCTTGATCCATGGTGGAAATTCAGCTCTTCTTTGTCTTGGATATCTCTTCGAGTAAATTAATGCCAAAAGTGAAACCATGGAATCGAATCGAACCGGTATTAAATCAGATTTGGATTGCACGAATGGTTGATCTAGCCACCTCTATACCCAATAAACGTGATATCGATCAGAATTAACACTGGTACTGGTCCATGTTCCGCCACTTTCAAAATATAGGTCGGTTGTTGAGGTAGTTATGAAGTATAGTAGAAGCATATCAAGAAACACAAAAGAAGCAAATGACGCGGAGTAAAAATAACTATGCTCGATCAAGTTTCGCTACATAAGCTGCGTTTTTCAATCGCAGCTTATGCAGCGAAACTTGAGCGAGCATGGTTATTTCTACTGTGCGTCATATACTTCTATTGTGCTTCTTGATATACTTCTACTATACTTCCAAACTACCTCAACAACCGACCTTATATTTCTTGATCATGGCGATCCAGGGTTCTGGGTATTTTCGAATTCAGGTACATTTAGCAAATTACAAATATTTTTCTAGTGACGGTAGTGCTAATCTGTT
>CM021317.1:15249234-15261039 GCA_010645155.1 Tigriopus japonicus
AAAATTACCGTTTATATGAAATTTGATCTACCAATGAGTTACTTTTGGCAGATCTGTACAACCCTTGAATAGTGGGTTAGTCAAGAATAGTATTTAAAAATTTGTCTAATCCTGCCTTAAATGCTGTTAGAGGATCAGCTCCTACATATTCCCGACGAAGACTAATGGGCAAAAGATTAAACAATGAAAGAGCCTGATAAAGAAGAGAGGAGGACTTCATTGATAGAACTAGCCTCGACTCCCTTGGATTTGGAGGTGCTCTCAAAACGCAAATAAAGTTTGACGACTTTGTGGTTTTCATTCGGCTTATTCGTTTAACTTACTGGCCTCATACGTCTCAACCCCATGTCTCTAGTGGTTAGCTTTAGAACCTTAATGCTCAAGCACACATACACCTAATTCGAAAAAGAAATCATTGGGTTCAGCGGGTTGGTAAGAATGACAAATTCGAATGCCCCAAAATTATGTGGCCAACTCTAAAATTGAATCTTCCAAACATGGCACGAGGTCAATCATGGAAAATTCTTAAATTTAGATTGTAATGTTGATGTCATGATGTCCTTGCGTAAGCAATTCAGCCGTTTACTTATGAGCTTTTGACATACAGAAATACACTTCCGTCTTACCACTTGATCAGTGAACTCGTTCTCTCTTTACCACTCGATACGATCATGCGATGGCGCAGTCGGTTAGTACGAATTCTTAAAGTACATCCGTCTGTGGCTTTCCTGATCTGAGACTTGTGGTCTCAACACTTTTCGGTGTTCGACATTTGGTGTGCGAGGATCATTTCCCTGGAGTCCCATCCATCCCATTTCTGTGGTGTTGAAACTTGGATTTCCGAATTTCCTGTGGTGCACTCGATCCGTGGATTCGTCATTCCCTTGGTTTGTGTCCGTCATGTCCAACCGAGATGAGCTTCAAGTCTTGAAGGCCAGTCGCCGAGGCTTCAAAGCTGCTCTTACCCGAGCTAGGAATGAGGCTGAGTCCGCGTTGAACGATTATGTCGTGGGTGAGCATCCAACATTATTGGAAAGATTTGTTAATCATTGGGAAGATCGATTACAAAAGTACCTGAATGCCGAGGATCAGGTGATCTGCCATCTCGCAGCTGATGCGGCCGATGCAGATCCAGCCGTAGATGGACACCTTGCAGCATTTTTCAATGCTCAATCAAAGTTGATTGGATTCCAACGAGACGTGGATGCCGCTTTACTCCGAGCCGAGGCTAGTGGGCGTTCTCCACCAGCTCGTGAATCCGGGTCGGGTCGTTCTCTTCCAAGAGTCGATGTAAAGAAGCCTCCTTTACTTCAGGACGACACTGATCATAAGACGTTTGTACGATGGCGTCCGATGTGGGTAAATTACTCGAACCTTGTCTATTTAGATCAAAGGGCACAATCCATCCAAGTGGGTCTATTTTGGGAATGCTGCTCGTCGGGTTTCCTGAGGATCATCCAACATTCACTAGGAATCAAACAAGATACTGGTCGAACTGTTGTTGAAATATTGGATTTGGTTGAGGCCTACTTACGAAGTTTGAGGAACATTCACCTCGACATGCGGGATCTTCTGGCGGTGCGACAGAAAGAAGGCCAAGATTATTCTTCTTTTTGCACTTCGCTTCGTGAAGCAGCAGATTATGCTGACACTGCCAAGATCACCGAAGATCGTCTCCTCATCGCTCTATTATTTCAGGGGATGAGGATTGATAGCGACAAGACGAAGTTGATGGAACGTAATCCCACAACATTTGATGAGGCCCGAAAGTGTGTTCTTGAACTGGAGACTAATCGTCGTGGAGTCCGTGGATTCAATTCTCAAAACCCAGTTCCAGAGGTCGGTGCTCTCGATCAAGCCGTTCATGTGGCGAAATCTACATACAAGAAAAATGGAGGAAAAGGCGGTAAGATACCTTTCAAAAAGTCAGGGTATTCTGAGAAATGTCCATTTTGTGGCCTCACCAAGACTCATTCCCGAAATGAGTGTCCGGCCCAGAAATCAAAATGTCACGGTTGTGGGCGTACAGGTCATTGGCAGCCTGCATGTCGCCAGAAAGATCATTCCAAGAAAGCCGGTGGTCTTCATCTTCATGGGACAACGTCTCCCCATCGTGAACGTGCCAACCGGATTGACGTGAATGTTTTCCCTTGTGGATCATCGAAGTCAGTCAGCCTCCGATTTTGCGCTGATACTGGAGCCGACGTCAATATAATGGGTATGAATCAATTTCGCGATTCAGACATATGTCAATTAACGCCTATTAAGCAATGTTTACCGAGCTCCACCGTTTCTGGTGTTGATGGTCGTCCCCTTAATCTTGTCGGTTCGTTCCAGTCCGATTTGTCATTGGATGGTGAACACATTGCCCGTGACGTGACCATTATTGTCAGTCATGATATCGACGATGCATACCTCAGTTTGGAGGCGTGTCGAGTCTTGGGAATTGTGGGGCCCACTTTCCCTCAACCAGCCATTTCTGTAATAGAGCAGAAAAAGGTCGAAATATCTCCTAATCCAGTCATTCCTATTTGGCCGTTGAAAGAGCGAGAAGAATGGATTTCAACTTTACCTTCTTCACCCTCTAGGGAAGATTTTTTCGTCGTTGAAAACAAACTTAAATCTATTTACAGTTTGGCCTTCGATGAATCGCGATTGAAACCAATGTGTGGACCAATTGTTGGGGATCCGATGGTGATAACCTTGAAGGAAGGAGCGAAACCATTTGCGATCAATACGGCTTACCAGATACCAATCCCTCAAATGGCATTAGTCAAGAAAGATCTGGATGAAATGGTGGATCGGCAAATTATCGTGCCCGTGGGCGACGTCCCCACCTTGTGGTGTCATCCCTTGGTCGTTGTACCGAAGGCAGATGGTTCATTCCGTCTATGCATTGACTTGACACGTTTGAACACAGAGGTCGTCCGCTCCATCCATCCCACCAAGACTCCAGCCGAGGCAATTTGTGGTTTCAAGCCCTGTGATAAGTATTTTGTTAAATTGGACTTGATCAAGGGTTATTGGCAAATGCCTTTAGCCAAAGAATCTCAAGAGTTGACTACTTTTATAACTCCTTTTGGGAAATACCGCTTTCTTCGGTCGCCAATGGGCTTCATTTCTACGGGAGATTCTTTCTCTTACAGAGGCGACGTGGCAATGTCCGGTCTCGAAGTCCAAAAAGTCATTGACGATATGGCTGTGGGCAAGGAGGATTACCACGACCTTGTTCGAATCACTTGTGAGATCCTTGAGCGATGTGTCCATTTTGGTATGACCGTCAATGCGAAAAAGAGCGTCATTGGAGGAGCTGAGGAAATCGATTTCGTGGGCTTTCGTATTTCTCAAAATAGCATTCGGGCCGATCCAGAGAAAGTGGCCGCGATCTCGAGATTTCCTCCACCGGAAGATCGTCGAGATTTGAGATCATTTCTTGGACTCGTGAATCAACTGGGTCAGTTTTCAAGCGAGATCGCCAAAAACGCCGAACCACTTCGAGGTCTATTGAAAACTAAAAATGTATTTTTATGGTTGCCTGAGCATTTGAATGCGTTTGAGCAAGTAAAGTCTGCCCTCACCTCTCCTCCTATTTTGGGGATGTACAAGCTTGGAGCCCAGACCGTTCTTCAAACAGACGCATCCAAGTTGAAGGGTCTCGGGTTTGCGCTTCTACAACTCCATGATGACAAATGGCGTCTCATTCAGTGCGGATCCCGTTTTCTAAAAGAAGCGGAGACCAGATATGCTATTCTTGAGCTCGAAGCTTTAGCAATCTATTGGGCGATCAAAAAGTGTCGGATTTATTTGTCGGGTTTGGAGAAGTTTACAGTGATTACGGATCACAAACCTTTAAAAAACATCTTCAATGACCAAATGCTTAATTCGATCGAAAATCCACGTATTCTCACTTATCGCTCTCGTCTTTCTTCATTCAAGTTCTCTGTGGAATGGAAATGTGGCAAGGAACATTTTATTCCTGATGCTTTATCTCGGGCACCCGTTTCGAATCCCGGGGAAGAGGACAATGATGATCAAGCCGCCTCCAATCTCCAAATAGCTGTGGTCAAAGCTGGAGAAACTGATCTTGTCCTGGACAACCTTTCTGTCCATGCTCGTTCTTCTGACGAGTACCAGGCTTTGAAGTCGTCGGTGGAGAAAAACATCGTTTTTAAGGTCAGATCCGGATATGTTTCGCTTTTCAAAAAGATTGCAGATGAACTATCCGTTGATGGAGATCTCGTCCTTCGTGGCTCTCGTGTCGTCGTTCCTCCATCTGCAATTCAAGAGATATTGTCTTTACTTCATGCCAGTCACCAGGGCGTGGAAAGAACGAAGAGGCGAGCCAGGCAGATTGTATTTTGGCCAGGATTTACATCCGACATTACTAACATGATCGAAAATTGTCGGGAATGTGCCTATTTTCGGCCTTCAAATCCGCCAGAACCGTTGTTGTCTACGGATCAACCTTCTCGTCCTTTTGAGATGGTATCCGCAGATTTTTTCTCGTATGGGGGGAAAGATTTCCTCGTATATACCGATCGTTTTTCGGGGTTTCCCTTGATGGCTCGATTTAATTCTTCCCCCTGTGCCTCTTCTCTCGTTCAGGAACTCCGTGGTTTTTTCACCATGATGGGCGTACCCAATATATTCCGTTCGGATAATGGCACTCCTTTTGCCTCGTCGTTCACCCAAGATTTTTTCGAGCGTTGGGGTGTAGAATGGAGACCTTCGTCGCCTCATAACCCCCAATCCAATGGGCACGCCGAGTCCAACGTCAAGGCTTGCAAGTATCTTCTCGCCAAATGCCGAGGGGAGTGGGGATCGGAACAATTCCTGTCTGGATTGTTGGAGCTCCGAAATACTCCGCGTTCGGATGGATTATCTCCTGCCCAACGATTGTTCGGTCGTCCTCTCAGGTCAAAATTACCGATTCATAGGAAAGCCTTTTTACCTGAATTTCAGATGTCGTCTGAGCAAGCTGATGCCAAACGTCTTCAAGATGATGCTATTCGCAAGGCGTATTATGATCGGACCACTAGAGCTCGGAAGAAGCTTCCCCTTGGGCAATCGGTCCTCGTTCAAAATCCAACCACGCGACGATGGGATCGACATGGTATTGTTGTGGACAATAAGCAACCTCGACGGTACCTCATCCGTTTCCCGTCAGGTCGAACGACGGAACGGAATCTTCGATTCCTTCGCCAAACCCCCCGTGATTTTGTTGATGGTGGTTCGGTGGATGTCAAAGAAGAGCTTCCGAGACGATCGATCCGAGATAAACGTCCAGTTGACCGTTTACAATTGTGAATTTATGTTTATTGGAATGTTTATATATTCAGAGTCCTTCATATTTAAAAAGGGGAGTTGTAATGTTGATGTCATGATGTCCTTGCGTAAGCAATTCAGCCGTTTACTTATGAGCTTTTGACATACAGAAATACACTTCCGTCTTACCACTTGATCAGTGAACTCGTTCTCTCTTTACCACTCGATACGATCATGCGATTCATGACCCGCTTTCTTATCACCACCCGTTAAACCGGAGACTTCTTAAATTCATGCGATAAACATGAACTCAATTTATGAGCCCTACAATTCATCCGATTGGCTGGGATGTTGCCATAACAGAACTACTGAATGTAGTCCCTCTGCCACTGATCAGCTGATGAGTGGAATGGTCTTGTCTGACATGGGCATGCAAACCTTTTCCTACTTTGTGGTCACACACAAGCATTTACTGACTCTGAAACACAACACTGACACCTCTAATGAGCTTGAAATAAACAAAAAAGGATATTGAAAACAGAAATTATGATTCTGGCAAAACAATCATTGTAATTGTTAACCCTAATATCCACCAGAGATTTTACCCCTGTTTTGCCTCCTTCTAGTGACAATTTTTTAGCTTCCTTAAAACTCCTACATAACACTATTTGAGCACTACAACTGTTTTTCATTCAAGCTTCCATGTTACCTTCAGAATTAAGTATTAATCAAAGCAAAACTATGTGTGTCAATCTCATGTAAATTGAAATATTGAAGAAAAAAAACATTTCAATTATGTAGTAATGACCATAGTACTAGGGCTGCATTGGATTAAAGGATTAATCTTCTAATTTATTTTGTCACATGGATTAATGGAACCAAAAAAATGTTCTTAATGTGTTTTTTGTATCAATTTTAAAAATTAGTCCAGAAAAAAAGCTTGACATTGATGATTGCAAAAGACCTTGGGACCAAGGATTCTTGTAGAAGCAACTTTGTTGTATTGATTTTGCTATGATGAATTTAATTTAATGAATGGTAGGATTGTCAATGACTCAAGATGGGAAATGTACCACAAATATTTGAAACATTCAGGTTTACACAGTTAAACAATAGTTTCATTCTGTATGTTCAGTTCCTGCTTTCTGAAGATCATTCTTGAATCTCTTAGGATGAAATATTAGGACATGGAAATTCTCTTTTGAATCCTGAAGTCCTAAGGGAAATGAAATGTGAGTTTTTTATGTTTTTGCTGCCATTTGTTGTACATATTTTGCATCATATCTGTCAATGGAATTTGCATAATTATCCTAAAAAGTGTTTCAGTTGCTTGTTTTCATTGTGCATGATGGGTTGGTGTTTTTTATTCTTTGTTCTCAATCATTGAAAATTTGATTTTGGTCCACATTTTCATGATTTAGTGTATGGTTTTTAAACTCTTTGTTAATTTTGACTGAAACTTAGGCATGAGTTAATTGATCTTTTACAAGGTTTAACTAGATAAAACATGATTCTTACAATTTGAAGCATTTCACAACACCAAAGACTTGAAAACTGATCTGTATGCCTAAATGAATTATTCATGCTTTTGATCTAAAATTTCATTTATCTATTCGCCCATTAATTTTGTTCAAAGACCTTGCTTTCAGAAAATAAAAACTTTGGCTTAAATTGGTTTATCAATCACTTGAAATCAAGCCATATTCAATCCATCCAGTCTTTTTCTCTTTAAATTCAGAGCAATTTTGACATAACTAGTTAAATACATTAGAGTTACAACAAATGAAACAAAAATCTATTGAAGACTTTTATCTTTGTCCTTTTTTCTTTTCTTTCTTCTTATTATACTTGGTAATTGTCCCGGGTAAAAATGGATGGATAGATATTACTTTCAAAACATGTAAAAAGTTAACAAAGGTGATTTCTGGTGTTGCAATTTGTGCAATTTGAAGTTTGTTACAAAACTTCAGACTTAAATGATAGTTCCAATGATCTCAGTATCAATAAACCAAAAATTTTGGTTGTTATTTGTTTTATCAATCATTTTAAAGTTAATCCATTTACTGGATTAATCCGGGCTAATCCATCAAAATTATGCCTTAATCCGAATTTCGAAAATTCGAATTAATCCTGGACGCCCTACATGTACCCTTCCTGCAGTACTTTCAAAATCATCATTTTTGTTAGCATCTTCCACTTTTCATTAAACTAGCCTTTTCAAGGCACTGAATTGACATCAGATGACATTTCGACGTCAAAAAGTTTGGTCACCCCAGTTTGGTTGCATCCTTTGTCCATAAAAACAGGCTGAGAATAATCTCAAAAGTTATCATCAATTATCCAGGGGACAAAATTACCTTGGAGTTGTTGCTTCTGCAAGAGAACCAAGACCTCAAAGTCAAGCAAGAAGTGGACATATTTTTTTTAATTAGCAGAACATCTTGTATCAACACAACTTAATTAACCATACCCAAACTTGATTTAAACATAAGCACACCTGATTGAAACCAAGAAGGATTTTTCCAATCTTTTATGGTTTAAAAGGTCAAAGAAAATCTCAAGGAAAGTAAATTTGAGCAAACTTCTCCTTTCTGCCTTGCTTTTTCTCAATCCTGAAAAAAAGGGCAAAAAATGTCATCTTTAAAATACAGAAGAACGTGCATCAAATTCCCTCAGCCATTAAAATATCTGGGCTTTAAAGGCAAACAAAAACATTCTTAAAACAAGCAAAGTATAGGAACGGGTTTTTTATAGAGGCCCTTGATGAACCTAGTGTAGAATTTTGGTAGGGTAAATGAATAAAGGTTATTATATTGGTACTTGTATATTCTCATTAGGAAGGATTTCACTCATCATTACAAACTCAACAGCCAGCAAAAAAAATTAACCAAAAAAATACTCATGAGAAGTAAACATATGTTGTTGGGTTTTAGTAAACATTGAACCCACCATTCATTCACCTTGCCAATCTCCTGATTGAAAACCATCCCTCAGTTTTTCCTTCGTATTTATGGATTGCCTTACCAAAAACTTTTCATCGTAGTTTAAAAGAGAAATCGAACTTTATCCAATGCATAGTGAAAGTTTGATATTTAATCTCCTAAATACCGCCAAATTTATCAATTTTTAAGATCTACTTTCTTTTCGAACTTCCTCCGCGACTATGGCGTCATCCCAGCCAATCGGATGAATTGTAGGGTCCATAGATCTTTATGGGGAAGACGCTGTTCTGAAGTCTGAAAACAAAAAACAAACCAAATTCCTTCTGGAACATAAATAAAGAATCCGAATGGGTCTATCCGTCATCTTCAAATTCTTTTACCGAGGTCATTGACGCATCAGTTTTCCCAACGGGTTCCAAACTGTTGTTTGAACGGGCCTTAACGCCCCTTGGGACGTTATTTCAGCATTCATCGATCCTCTTGAATCGCCGTGACGGTGCTGAGCCGGACATCATTGAGCTGATTTCGAGGCCCAATGGGTCCCCCACGCTGGCCATAGGATCTGCGGTTGAGGCACTTGAGCGGTGGCCGTGCCACATGAAATTGGACAATAGATTCATTAGGGAAATGGGGATTGAAGGAAGGGGTGTTGACGTAAGGAAACTGTTCTATCGGCTATCTAGGTTGGCGGGGCTGCCAATAGAATACGACATCTCCAAGCTAAATTGCGACCATCTAACGACGTACTTGGTCACCGGGATACCGAGGTGGGCCACCAAGACTTTAATCTCAGGATGGGTGGGTTCATTGCTTCGTTGGAGCATTTATTCAGGCACTGAAACCGTGAGGCTCCTTGCAACTGTAGAAGAAAGTCTCGCGACCCCCCACCGCCATTGGAATCCCTAAAAAAAATAATACACTGATTCTTGCATCAAATCTGGTAAATTCAATTCGCAGGAAACAATAACAAATTAATTAGTTATTGTTTCGTGCGAATTGAGTGTGACTAAAGTGAGCAAATGTTCCGAGAAGCATGGATTTTGAGTGAAATGCCACTCATTCCCAAAGTCCATATCACTTTGGACCATCTGGTTCCTTTTGTTGTTCACCATGGAGGCCAACGGATGGAACGATTTTCGGAACAGGCGCATGAAAGCCTTCACTCAGAGTATACAAATATCTGGAAGAAGTATTGCGTGAAGGAGACTTCCAACCCGAACTACAATAGCCGCTTTCTTCAATCCGTGAAGGACTTAATGGGTCCCATGGATATGTAGTACGTGCCTTCATGTAACAATTGTTTCTACTTGTAACCACAAATCTCAATTAAAACTAAAACTGAAATGCTGATCATATATAGATTCCGTTCCAAGTCAGTTCTGTCCCACGTTTCATGAAGTCGTTGTTTCCCACAATGCAATATCAAATATCCTTTTTTTATATATGGCTCCCTTTGATGAGTGAAAATAGATTGATCGTTGATGCAATAAAATAGAAAGGCCCAAGGAATCTTCCATTGAATTGCGGGCGGCAGTAGTGCCAGTATCCAATGATAAGTGATGGTCCCAGAGGGCTCATTACCAAAACCGAAAGTTTCGGCCAAAAGATGGCTTTACCTAGAGCACTATAATAAAAGAGTACAGTCATAAAGTGCGCCATCTAGCGGATTTCATGCGGCAACAGCCCGCCGTTCCCATGATACTCACATTTTTGAAGATTGCGACGGTCATTCATCAGTTTTGGACAAACTAAAGTGCCTAAAATGTTGATGGCCGAACTCCAAATGATACCTTAGTGTTTTTCTGATGAATTTTGACATATATCATGCTTAAATCACCTTTATAATAGTCAGATTTCCATGCCATTTTGAGAGGGATTTCACTAATAATTTCAACCAAAAACCACCACAGGTCCATTAACAATACTCAGTCAACATTTGAAGCACTTTAGTTTGTCCATAACTGATGAATGACAGTTGCAATCTTCAAAAATATGTGTATCATGGGAACGGCGAGCTGTTGCCGCATGAAATCCGCTAGATGGCGCACTTTATGACTGTACTCTTTTATTATAGCTTTACCTAGCGGGCTAAATGGAGAGAAATGTCACTCCCATGAGCAAGGGTTTTGTTATGAACACAGTTTGCTGTTTCTCTGCTTCCCCAGTCATGGCGCCAAATTCAAAAATACGTCAATAACCTCAAGTGCTTGTGCTTTCACTCGAAATGCAAAAAAGGTTCCAAGCTCCATCAATGAGTTGGACTCAGTTCAAGAAATATACTTGCAACTCAACCAACATGACTATGGGTCAGATTATTAAAAATCAGAAAATAATGTGTACCCAGAGGGTACATTCAAATATCAATTCAAGAGTACCAATCAAAACTTTTTAATCGTTTGACATTTAGGACATTAGGACAGTGTTCTCTAACTTTTGATAATTAATACATCAATATTCCTTGGAAACTTTGGGCGCATTAACAAAACCATTTTCCACCTATTGTCCCACAAAAATGAAAATGTCATATCTGTACATATCTATGTTACGAAGTCGAAGTGTTTAACTACGAAAAGAATAATCTCAGGATAACACAACCTCTTAATCATAACATTTCTGACATTCTCAAATTCGAGTTTGACCAACGTATTTCATGTTTGAGTGTGCTTTGGGTGTTGGGATGACAATGGGCTTGGATACTAATGGTAAAAGAAGTTATTTTTGTGACCCGTTTGTCTACAATATCAGCTCAAAAATTGACAAATTTCTGCCTGGGCAGTCGAGCCACTCTTCTTTTTAGAGCTTTAAAGTGCTCTGCCAAACTCCAGGCTACCAAAGCCAAAGCAATTTACCACGCAAGCGGCTGAGTGGGAGTGTCTCTTCTCTCCATTTAGCCCTCTAGCTTTACCGAAACCGAGAGCAGCTAACTACAAACAAAAGTCTCGCGACCCCCACCGCCATTAGAATCCCTAAAAAAATTAATACACTGATTCTTGCATCAAATCTGGTAAATTATCTACGTGGTAGGATTCATGAGTTTTTTTCTTGATCGAATGGAAAATTAAATCTGTTACTATGTCGTCAGACTGGTTTTGATCTTTCAGTTCTAATTTATAATATGTTTATTGCGACTCAAGGTCATGTCAGTACTCGATTTTTGAAAAATACATTTAAGAACCATTTTGCTCCTTAGTTATTCTTTTATCATTTAAAAGCTATGATACTTTTCTTTCTAAAAATTTACAAGATTTTGTTAAAAAAACTGCTCAGAACATGTTTTAGACTAAGAGCAAAAGTATTCGTAACATTTTGTCAATAGTTTATTGAATGCCCTTATTGCTGAATTACACTTAAGAGACGTTTTTTATAATCATTTACAAGATTTTTACATACATCTGAAGGAATGTTAGCCCATTCTTCATAACAGATTTGCTCCAGTTCGTCAATTGTCTTTGGACGTCTTGCACGGATAGGGACTTTTAATTCTCTCCAAAGGTTTTCAATTGGATTAAGGTCCGGATTCATGGAGGGCCAGTCCAAGACCTTAATCCGATTGTCCTTCAACCATTTCTTGACCAAAATGCTGTTGTGCTTAGGGTCG
>CM021317.1:15262165-15274941 GCA_010645155.1 Tigriopus japonicus
TCAAAACTTGTACACGGACAATAAATGTAGTATATAATTTGTGAAATGTTAGGTATATAACTTTTAATCTAGATCTGACTTTGAGAAACTCAATAAATCAAAGTTGTTCCCCTTAGTTTCCTGCGTCAGAAACATATCTCAAAGTGTTTGGGAATTTCCAATCAAACTTTACGTGATTTTTTTTCAGCACCGTGCGCAGTTATTATTTTGAAACAATGGAAGGTGCGAATTGATGATTACATGAATTAAAAGTAAAACAGAAAGGGGAGCGTTGTCGCATTACATGATTATTTTTAACAATAGGTAGCATTTTTGTGATTAAGTTAAAGGCAAAATGCGCTATCTGGGCCAGAAAACAGTTCTGGAGACAGAACTGTCAGTGCAGATTTCCTTTGAACACATTTTCAGTAGTCCAACAACTAGGAGGCCAAGTCATTTGACTTATCATGCATTCTTTTTGTTCAAGTAAAGTCATGAAATGTTAGAGACTGCCTGAACTCGTAAGTTTTGGTTTTGAATCACGAAACTTAATTTCGCCAAATTTTAATTCCATTCATACGCAGTGATTCACGACTAATTTCATTTCTCCTACAGTGTAGATCTCAACACCAACATAATGATTCCTATTATTTTGTGTTTCATAAAAGTTATTCAAGTGGAAAATAATGGCGAGCCTGAAATTCTTAATCACCTTGTATTTTATAGAAACCAAAAGCACTATAATTAATAGTGCTCTAGAGAAACCAATTAATGTCAGAGGAGTTGAGAGAGATGGAATTAATAAATAGCGGAAGAATTACATTAATCAAGACATGTGACGTTCACCGAAGGGTCTGGTAACCATTCATACTCCGCAAAAAACTCCCAATAGCCTCGAAGATGCTCGACGCATTCTCCATGTTCGTCTTCAAAAGCGGCAATCCACTCAAAGGAGGTTGGATCTGGACTGATTAACCAACCTTTGAAATGAAAAGTCTCGTAATGACGATAATACAAGAAGAAATCTCCAAAGGTCTGTCGGTAATCTAACAGTCCGTAGGGACCTGTCAGATTTGTGGCATTATATTGGCCTTGGATATCCGGTAATTCCTCTCCAATCGCACCGAATGACTCGATATCAAATGAACGACAGCATTGTTTCAAGTCACTTGTCGTCGTTCCCCATTCTGTTGCTGTTGATCTTGAAGAAGTTGACGATCCTGTTGATTCTGATGGTGTGACCGTCGAACTGTCCCAATCCCACCAAGGAAAAGTTGACTCCGTCGTTTTGGGGCTAGAAAAATACGTTGAAGTCCCTTCCTCGGTAGGCCAAGACACATTTTCGTCCGTGGCAGATTCAGAATCTGTAATTGATCGAATGTCTTTGGAGATTTGCAAAGGTTTCTTTATCGAATTGAAAGGTCCTGGGACGATTTGGTCTCCTGAGCAGCCAACACAAATGGCCAATATGCCGTCATCGTTTGAGATGGAGATGTCTGCGGTTCCATCACTGAGCACTACCACAGAGGAAGCGCAAGAGTCGATAATATTACAGTAGTGTCCAGATGGGAGTCCTGAAATTCAATTCCTTGTCTAGATGCATTTGGTTTCAAATGTTTTTATAATCGAAGTGTACCTGTTTGTACCGATGCTGAAAAACCGGGTCTTTTACTCATGGCGAAGAAACCTTTTCCAGTCCGTGAAAAACCCATGGAATCCCTTTTGGACCAAAAGTTCTCTTGTGGAGCGCCTGTCACTGCATTCCGAAATTGGACCTAGAAATACCGATGCAGGTTTCATTCAGCATGTTGGTCAATATTTTGGAATAGAAACCACTAAAGATAGAAAGCTGTATTGAGATCAACCATTTTAGTACCCACCATCTTGGCAATTGCGTTCCAACGGTGTTCACACACCCAACCTCCGCCGCAAGTTCCATCTTCGTTAATCAGCACATCATTGGTTCTAATAAAGTAGATTCAATAACATGTTAGAAAAATGCTGAAAGCTTGATATGTTGAAAATTGTGAATTACGCAAAATCATCGGACGAAGGTGGTCCTTGATCACTGTTGTCAAATTCATAGCTACTCATCACACGAGTAAAACCATATTCCGAGGCCAACATGGCTGCAGCGGCATATGCGTACAATTTTCCGGCCTTGAAGGTGATAACATCCCCTAGCATAGAAAATAAAGTCTTCTTAAGCTTGAAAACAAGCTATCCAATAATATTCAAAGTCGTACCAGCTCCCCCATGACCTCGTTGGTTGTCATGGTTGTCCACAAAAACAAAGGCATGCTCAGGGTCGCTCATGCCCCATCCAGGATCATAGAGTCCTCCAAATTGTCCCCAATCTCCCGTTGAGGCCCAAGCCATCTTTTGCGAGTAACGAAATTCCGTGACGATGCCAAGATCGTAGTATTCTTGGACCCTGACTGCGCCATCATCTCGATCAATGACTTCATGCATGAAAAAGGGTTGGGAACCGGCTTTGAAACCTTGGTCCACGTTCAGGGGCTTCAGAAGGGCTTGAATGGCGGCAATGTCCTAATTGGTCCAATGTGCTTTGAATTCTTTACTTTTCTTTGGAAGAATGTCTTTTTTACGTACCTCTGCCCACATGTGTTTGGCGGCATCCACTCTGAATCCAGCCACGCCAATGTCGATCATGTCATTGAGGTACTCGGCTTGCTTTTGTTGGACGTATTCTTGGGCCCCGTAAAGGTCTGACAAGCCCACCAAATAACAGTTTCTGACATTTTCCTCCACGGAGTAATTATCCACCAAGCCTGAACATGATG
Organism: Tigriopus japonicus; assembly: GCA_010645155.1. NCBI lineage: Eukaryota > Metazoa > Arthropoda > Copepoda > Harpacticoida > Harpacticidae > Tigriopus > Tigriopus japonicus. The sequence continues at coordinate 15,264,949 of CM021317.1, forward strand.
TAAGGTCATCATTTTATTAGTTGTTACTTGTTTCTTTGAAAATTTAGAGACTTGTATTTTGGCGTGGATATTAAAAGTGGAGGGGAACATATCTGAATATTCAAATCCAGACCTATGTCAATTGCTTCTAAAATTTAATTAATTACAATTACATTGGGCTCAGAAGTAATTAAATACAATTACTTTATTTTTAAATGCAATTAATTGCAATTACTTTCAAGAAGTAATTGAGTTACATTTCAATTACATAATTTTTTAAACTAAGCATTAAATCCTTTCTTTTCAAGTGCAAAATGTGCAAAGAGCATCACAAACCTGTGAACTTTTTGTGAATCAAATCTACACACAGAAAAATATTCGAAGGACGGGGGGAAATGTGCAAAATTTCTAATCCCAGAACTTCATGTGTAGATGAAAATGTAATTATAATTTCTAATTGAAAAATGTCAATTACATGGGCTCAAATGTAATTAATTACAATTACAATTAATAGAAATATAATTGCAATTACGTAATTGTAATTGAAATATATATGAATTTCAATTACAATTACACCACAGGGCTGTTCAAATTGCTTTTCCTGTTTACTGTAGATTTTTTTATGTCTAGATTGATTTACACTGAAAAATAGTCCTAAAATGGACTAATTGCGCATCAAGAGAACTTTCAAGCCATCACATTCAATCACGTTAATTTTTCGAAACTTTTTCCTCCCACATTATGACACATTAGCTTTTTACTGTTGACTAAAGAAGCTCATGGGAAAGAAGCAAAAACTAGGCCAAGTTGTTGGTTTTTTTTGAAGCTTTGATTGTTTGCCGTTGTTGTCACCACCATCAACTCGGGAAGTCCAAATTGCAAAGAAATCTGATTTTGCGATCAGTTTAAGTAAATCATGCCAATACCGATCTATTCAGTTGTCATATTGCATAATAAGCAATGCTCAAGTTATTGTGTTAATATTTTTTGGATCAAAAGGCTCCTTTTCCTGCATTTTTTTCTCTCAAGCTTCTAGGTTTGTTGGGCTTTTTTGAAGCTTCACGTTAAAGCCACTTGTCGCTAGGGTCAAGTTTTCGCTTCTTTCCCATGAGCTTCTTTACTGTTGACAACCATCACAAAATAACTTTCGATTAGCATTAGCATGTTAACACATTTTCAGTTTCCAATTGTGTTCCAAAATAGCACCTGCAACACAATTCAATATCATTTTTTTCGTACCCAGGTCCTAGTGAAAACAAGCAATAGCTTATCCAGGATCTGAGGAATATATATTTGTGTTCAAATGTATTAAGTTATTTTTATTTGAAGGAAATGCCTCCATATTCATGAAATAACCAAACTGACGCGAAATAATATTCCTGAAATAAATCATCATCAACTTATTTTTAACTCACTAACACCAAGCAAAAGTTTACTAAACCATCTGTTTATCAGTCGTTTTTTAGCTACTTTTTGCACTTTCTTATCTAGCTAAAGGAAGACATTACAAGGATTTGCTTCCTTGACTCTGTTTTGGATGACAGTTGTTGTGTCCATGATTTGAGAAGTGCCCAAAGAGCAATTGACAGCTGTCCCTTCAAGGTTGGTTTTCGCAGATTCCAATTTCGATGATGTTCAAAAGGACCAATTAGGTTTTATAACTTGATGTGAATTCAATTGCCAGAAACTAGCTGAGGGGATCCAGTTCCTTTTGGCACTATTGATCACCTGTATGGAAAAGCGTAAAAGCTAAAAGTAACTGAAAGATCGACAACAAAACCTATTCTAAAAATATGTTCCTGTTTATTTTTGGAAAAGAGAAAATATATGAGATTTGTTTTGTCTTTTAGGCGGCATAGATTTATGTGTCATCGTGCAAGTTTATTCTTGGGTTCATTTGTCACCAATGAGAAGTTTTACATGCAAGGGATTTTAGGGACTTTGAGTCAAGGACATGCAAAGCAATTTGTACATTAATTAAATTGAAGACTTTTTACTTGATAACAAGTCTTAGGCTTGTTTCCTAATTTTGATTTTGGATGATGAACTAACCTACTTTCAAATTTCAAGAAGAATAAGCAATTTTCCACATGTTTTTGTATGTGCTTTAACAATACGAGTAGGTACTGAATTAAAAATATCAGAGCTCACCACTGTCTGAAGGGCAAAGTTCTCTGGGAGTAAAGTTCTCTTCAGAATATGGAATACCCGGGAAATACAACTTGTCGTCTGTGGTATCAAAATCCGTTCCAGCAAAACCAGGACCTTTTCGTCCCATTCCAGCTGCATGGTTCAGAACTACATCCGCAAAGATCCTTCAAGGCAAAACTAGCTTGACATTGAAGTCATTTAGTAAAACATCCTCCATTCAATTACTAACCTGACACCCACAGCATTACATCTGTTGACCATGTCCACAAATTGATCCCTTGTTCCAGATCGAGACTCGAGTTGATAGCTCACCAATTGGTATCTTTGCCACCAGGGGCAATTATCTTCCGGAAGGTAAACGTGTTCATGAGGTGGGGAAATCTGAGCGGAATGGGATGTAATATTAGTCCAGGAATCTGGAACTAGAAAGCTATTTTTTTTTCAAGTTGTCTTTACCTGAACTCCGCAATATCCTGCCGGTGCCAAGAATCTTTCACATTCCAGAGCTACATCGGTCCATTTCCATTCAAATAGATGGACAATGACCTGTTTCCCGTCACAATGGGGGTCTGTAAAGGCTTGACTAGACCCAAAAGTCGCCAAAAGGGCCGTGAATTGCAGGATCAACTTCATTTTGCAAACTGACTGTTTGGCATACCTTCTTAAGACTATTTGTCCTTTTATTCTCCTAACTAACCTGTGGACCGCTTAAATTTCGCCGGCTATCCCTATTGATCACTCCTTGAGCTTAAAGTCTCCTTGTCTATACTTTTGAATTTTGGAATTGAATAATTGATGGTTTTTAAGAGTGACATGCTCAGGAGTTCTCTACTCGTTTGAAGATTCGTAAAATTTTGATACATTTAATTGATAAAAGCCTTGTTATAAGAAGTCCATTCTGAGGTCGGTTTTTTGTAAAGGCAATACTGTTTTCATTAATGTCATCACTTTAATCAAAGGGATCGAAACAAAGGATGGGTCTACACTCTACGTATATTGATGTCATTTTAAAGCTAAATGAAAAACAATCGAATTTCCATTGTTTCCATATCCGACTAAAAGGGAAACAGATTGCTATGCAATTAAAGTAAGCCTTTGAAGCCCAAAATAGCAAATACAACTCGTCGAAACGACACATCAAAGGACAAACAAACCCTAAAACATCAAACGAATTGGTAACTAGATTTGAACTCTCCTTCTTCATGTCGAAAATGTTTTGCTCAGATTTTTTTCTGGTGCATTTTTTTCAGTCTTGCTTTCCTTAGATTCTTAGACCATTTTGTGAAAATTGGCAAAGAAAACGAAAATTGCCGATTAAATGATAAAATACTTTAATAAACATTTTTTTGGCCCAAAGCGTCATTTAATACAAATCTTCGCCCTAAGTGATTAAACACTAAGATTTTTAGAGTAGAAAACAGTTCTTTGTATTTTTGCGATGTCTTCTAGAATTGCAATGTTTTAGCCATGTAGCTTTTTTGAGCAATTGAAAGAAACTGCTGCGTTATTTCTTCACTACATAAAAGCATTCAAAAAGATTCACTTCCACATTTTTCTTCAATTCATACTTGACCCGTGCAGATACGAACGAGGCAAATGTCTTCTTAGTTTTATTTAATACCGAACACTATCAACCTTAAGATACATGTGCATCATGAATACTTTTGATTCACGCACCAAGATATTTATGAATGATATTTGATAGGTATGCTTGGATTGTAGTCTAAGCAACATTACTCATTGACCTTTTATCCTTTGTTTCGTTCCCTTTGATGAAAGTGTTGACATTAATGAACACAGCATTGCCGTCATAAAAACCCGACCTGAAAATGAACTTCTTAGTAAGTTTTTAAAACACTATGGGTCAACGGGATCCTGACCATGATCCAACCCCAAACTTTTAGGGATAGAAAAGGAGACCTTTAGCTTGATGAGTAAACAATAGGGATATCAGGTGAAATTTAAGAGGCCCACTGTTTTTGGGGGGAAAAGTGAAAAAAAAATTAAGAGGATGCGCCCAGAACTAAGTTTGGAAAATGAGGTTGAATAGGCTTTTTGGGCATTTTTAGCAAAGGCTCTCCTGTTTGAAATCCATGATGCTTCCTTGAGATGAAAGAATGGTCTCCTAAATTCTTTTCAAAGTTTCTTAAAAAGCGACGTACCCGCTTCCCACGACCGAAGTCATGGAGATTAGTTGGCATTTTTTTTCAGGCTTTTTGAGTCTTTTCCCTTACCAATAGCGAAAATAAGTTAATAATAAGTTGAAAATCCCAAAACAAATTTTTACGAGGTTTTTGATGCCACTTTTTGGCACTTTTTTCTAGATGATAATATTTTGTCAGTGGCGTCGTTCCAATAAAATGCCACAAGTTTTGGTTGGATAATGTCACAAAAGAAAATATTTCCTATTTCTCCAAAATGTTGCAAAAAATCCGTTTGGCAACTCTACCAAATAAGACCAGAAGAGTTGCTCGCGGCGGAGGCTTTACGCTGATATTTTGTGGAGCTCATTGATGAGTTGTGTGAAGAAGGAAAAGAAAAACAAGACAATAAGATTAAAATCGGGAGATAGATATATACTGGAAGATCGAGTTCCTTCTTTTTCCTCAATTTTTTCTCTGAGTAAGTACATTAACTCCACGAAAATTTAAACCCTGACACGGGGGATCGATTCGATACTTAAATGCCATAAGACTTGCCAGGACACTCAAACTGAAGAGGGAAGCAATAGGTGTCAAGCCTATGATTTCCGTGTAGTGATTGTTTCTCTGATCCTTCCGACTCTGTATTAGTCTCAGACTGTCCTCCATCTTCAAGTAAGAACCTAGCAATATCCCATTTTATCATTCCCATGTGGCCACCTTGGTAGGAGCTAGCTGTTGAAAATACACATTGATTAGGACTCCGCTTTATAGGTGACCCGAAGTTTTTCTTCTCCGTTTGAAAAGATTAATGTTGTTACAATATCATGAGCCAGAATGAGCAAAAGTCAGCAAATGGAACACCGCAAAGCACCTTCTCCTCAACTCAACTACAGGATGGCATTGCTGCAACCGTTATGGCCGCTTTGTCATCTTCCCCACTTGGATCGTTGAACTCGCCTTTAGTCGGTGCTGTATCCGTAAAGCTACCTAGCTTTGATCCTGATGATGCTAAGTTATGGTTCGCGGCTATCGAAGAAGAGTTCAAAATCAAAGGAATATCAGTACACTCCACGATGTATTCTCATGCATTATCAGCCATCGACGCCTCTACTCGACGTTTGATTGGCGACATTATGCTAATGCCTTTTTCCTCCAACATTAACAAATATGAACTTCTTAGAACTCGCCTCATTAGTTCATTTGGGTCTACTCAAGAACAAAGAATTAAAAAAATCTTAGATTTGCCCCCGATCGATCCATTGGAGAGACCATCTTTGTGGTTGGCGAGAGTACGCTCTATTGCAGGATCCGAAGTCAGCTTTGATGGACCTTGGCCATTTGTGATTCTTTTGCGGAAACTCCCGACGGCTGTTCGAGAGCTTGCGTCGGTAAAAGGATTAACGACCATCCAGCCTGTGATCGACTCCGCTGACGATCTATGGAAGGCAAGCCAGTTAGGATCATCCCAAGTGTGTGAAGTTCGACTTGGAAATCGTCCTCACATTGACGGAATTTGTCCATATCACCAAGAACATGGGTTTAAGGCTTGGACATGTCTTTCTCCATGCAAACTATCCCGACATGTTCAAACTTCTCGGCTATCGAACAAGGCCACTGGATTGTTGGCCCAACACAATTCCGGTCAATTCCAACGAGGATGGAAACAAAAAAAGAAGGATAAGAATGGTGTTGGTCGCGTTAACACCTTCTCGCCCAACCTTGAAAAAAGCCATGCAACCGAAAACGACGGTCAAATTTCGGGGGCAGACCAAGCCGGCTTTCAGTAAGTCCCACGAAGGCCGGCTCTTCTATTGGCAGCCATGAGCTTTATCGGCTTTTTTTTGTTCAAGATGACACTGTGAAACCTGTGACACTTCCCCTAACTGCTGCCAATAAAACGAAGATTAAAACATGGGGCTTTTGTAAAATATCTCTTCAACTAGGACCGAGGATTTTTAACTGAAAATTCATATGTGCCGACGTCGACAATACTATTCTAGGCAGTGATATCCTACGTGCTTCCGGATATCTTCTTGATGTTCGACGACAGCTTTTGGTAGATCCAAGTTGTTCACATTTGACTGTTAAATTATCATCTACCGGCTCGTGTGTGGGCTTTGTTTCCGGTTTGGAGTGTTTTGCTCTCGCCCAAAATGATTATACACGTTTGTTGGGCCAATTTCCGTCAATCACAACCCCTACTTTCAACACAAAAACTGTCAGCCATGGCGTAACTCACTTCATTGAGACGTCCGGCCCACTTCCTCATGCAAAGCTCAAAAGGTTGGATCCTAAACGATTAGTTGCTATGAAACAAGCAATGAAAGAAAACTTAAAGTTGGGAATAGTTAGACGATCTAAATCTTCAGTCTCTAGCCCTATTGTTATGGTTCCTAAACCAAATGGAGCTTGGAGGATATGTGGCGACAACACTGCCTTGAATGCCGTCACGAAGCCAGACAAATATCCACTTCTGCATCTCTTAGATTTTGCCGCTAAACTACATCGAAAACAAGTGTTCAGCAAGATTGATCTTTTAAAGGATACAATCAAATCCCAGTGGAGCCCTCCCAAGTTTTCAAAACAGCTGTGACTTCTCCAACAGGCTTGTTCGAGTATCCCAGGATGCCTTATGGCTTGAGGAATGCTGGCAACACGTTCCAACGCATGATGGATGCAATATTTGGGGATCTTCCATACGTCTTTTGCTACTTGGATGACCTCCTTATTGCTAGAGGGCTAAATGGAGAGAAGAGACACTCCCACTCAGCCGCTTGCGTGGTAAATTGCTTTGGCTTTGGTAGCCTGGAGTTGGGCAGAGCACCTCAAAGTGCTCTAAAAAGAAGAGTGGCTCGACTGCCCAGGCAGAAAATTGTCAATTTTTGAGCTGATATTGTAGACAAACGGGTCACAAAAATAACTTCTTTTACCATTAGTATCCAAGCCCATTGTCATCCCAACACCCAAAGCACACTCAAACATGAAATACGTTGGTCAAACTCGAATTTGAGAATGTCAGAAATGCGCCCAAAGTTTCCAAGGAATATTGATGTATTAATTATCATAAGTTAGAGAACACTGGCCATTGACAAACAGTTTCTTGACAAAGGAAGCCAGAGTGGCCACGTGTACTAGCGAGTTCTTAAAAGTGCCGAGTGTAAGTGCTTCCCCAGACGGCGTAGGTTCGAATCCTGTTGGGGGTCGGTTTGAAGATGTCGGGAGAAATCCTTTTCCTCTCGGAGCTCTTTTCCAACACAAATGAAACCACTGTTTCAAAACCACTCTTTGATATGCCACAGACACCAAAATTGCTTTGGCACTCACAAATACTATTGGCCAAACATCCAAATCACAGTTCAAAGCCAGAGCATGGGGGATTATGGGCACTATTGAAAAGCAAGCTTGTCACAAAAAGTTCTTTAGAGCCTTTGAATCAATGACATAATTGTGGCATCTGAAAACACAGGTATTCCTACCCACTGCAATTGGGTTTTTAGATGAGATAACACGCAATTTGAAGCTTTTTCTTCTCTTGACTGTCTTAACGTTCTTTGTCGTCGTTTAAACATAAGCCCAAGTTGGCGGGTGATTGCAAAAGGTGACCATTCTTTCCTGGAGGGAGTTAACCCCAGAATCATGCGACAAAATCATAAGGAGAGTTGACTGAGCCTGTCCTGTCTATGTATATCTATGCTTTGAAATACAACTGGACAGCGGGCCAGGTTGACCAAATGATGCACGAGTCCTAAATGTCAAACGATTAGAAAGTTTTGATTGGTACTCTTGAATTGATATTTGAATGTACCCTCTGGGTACGCATTATTTTCTGATTTTTAATAATTTGACCCATAGTCATGTTGGTTGAGTTGCAAGTATATTTCTTGAACTGAGTCCAACTCATTGATGGAGCTTGGAACCTTTTTTGCATTTCGAGTGAAAGCACAAGCACATGAGGTTATTGACGTATTTTTGAATTTGGCGCCATGACTGGGGAAGCAGGGAAACAGCAAACTGTGTTCATAACAAAACCCTTGCTCATGGGAGTGACATTTCTCTCCATTTAGCCCGCTACTTATTGCTAGTTCCACCGGAGTGGAACACAGGGTTCATTTAAAAGAAGTTTTTTCAAGACTCTCTGAACATGGGCTTGTTCTTAGCCCTGAAAAGTGCGTCTTCGCCAAGGATGGAATCTCTTTCCTTGGTCATTGGGTGGATTTTAAGGGAGCCTCACCTCTTCCCGAAAAAGTGGAAGCCCTTCGCAATTTCCCACTACTCAAGACTGTGCGAGTACTTCAAGAGTTCTTGGGGTTGATAAATTTCTATCGTCGCTTCTTACCTCATGTCGCTGAATTTTTACTCCCCCTTTACCGTATGTTAAAGGCCACAGGCAAGACCAACTGCAAGGCAAGCAAATTCCCTCTTTCTTGGGACCCTGAGAGTATTCCTGCTTTTAATTCCTCGAAAATCGCTTTGGCCGATGCTACTCTAGTCGTTCACCAAGATCCCATGGCTGAACTTGCACTCACCACAGATGCCTCCGACGTTGCTGTGGGTGCTGTTCTTGAACAACGCCCTAGGGTTCCAGGATCTTCGTGGCAACCTTTGGCGTTTTTCAGCAAAAATTTGAGAGATCCTGAGTTACACTACAGTGCTTATGACCATGAGATGTTGGCGATAAAATTAGCTCTGAGACATTTTCGATGGCAATGGCATGTTCGTAAAGCAGACCGCTGCTAAAGTTGCAAAAAAGTCATTCATAGACAGCGCCACATTTGACTGGGCGAGAAGAGAATTTTGCTGGGGAAGCCTTACTATTTTGAAAGCCGTTTTAGACAATATTTCATCAGTTTTTCAAGGATTTTTTCTTCCAAAAATGAAAGTAAATACTACTACTTAATGATTTTGTCACATTTTTATCAAAACAGTGGGACATTTTTCTTATAAAGCGAGTTTCAAGTGTAGATAAAAAGTTGCGCGAGTTTGGAAATTAAGTCAGCGAATTCAACAAAATCATGTGGAAACACCTGACATCTGAGATCTAGGACACTTGAGCGGTTGTAAGCAGACCGTAGCCTTACATTCGCACTCTGAATTGAGGTTTTTTGCCCAAAATGCCAACCTGTATCTTAAACGAATGATTTAGCTTTTTCATTGCACCATCGACACGGCCAGAGAAAAATAGAAAAGTTCCATCCCAAGGTAAGAAAATGGCTACAATTGACCTTGCCATTCATTTTCCTTGAACTTATGCCTTATGATCTTTATTGGTGGTGGAATCACTTGATTGATGGAACACAATGTGAAATCTCTTTTATTTCAATTTGTATTCACGGCCAACACTTAGTACACTATGCTACTAGAATAAGTGTTCGAGCAAAGCAATGAATAAGGGAATACGAAAGCAAGTCCATAAATGATATATTTGTGGATTCTTTCTTCCGTGAGTGGGGCCAAAATCGTCCGGTCGGACCAATCGAAATCGACCAATCAATGATTGGAATTGTTGGCGGGCTGGGAAAGGTTGCTCCATGGAAATTGTTGTTTTTGTCACACGGCTGGAGACTTTCGATCAGATCTTTCTTAGTTCCGGTGACCTGAGCACGATGACTTCGATGCTCGTGCTTCAATTTCTCTACCGATTACAATTCATAGTGGTAATTTTCGGCTCGGCTCTTCCAAGTTATGGAAAAAATTAATCCACGTACAGTTGTGTTGATTC
>CM021318.1:0-22803 GCA_010645155.1 Tigriopus japonicus
GTGTTGCCAAATTGGTTCCTGTTTAGGTCTTTTCAAACAATTCAATAGTCAATACCGTCAATACGACCTGCCCTTTTTAACAACGATAAACTTTCGAGTCAAAACTGGCAGCACTCCTGGTTCCTAACACATCACTAATTTTCACACCAATAATATTTTTGAAATAAACGAAATTGGAATCCCGAAACCTCGCCAAAAAGATCTTTCTACGTTATGGAACCAAGTGACCGTGGGGAAAAGGGATTGTTGTTATCTTGGAACTCAAAGTGGCTCTCTGTGAACGGTCAAGGAAATGAGTAAACGATAAGCGAAACCAAATGATTGATAGCCCATCGAGAATTCTTGGAGAGAGTGTACAAAATGGGGAAAATAGGCTTGCTAGAAATTTCAAGTTGGCCTCCAGTATCCTTGAGTTCACTACTAACAATACATAATAGAAGAAATGTATTCCTGAAGCGATACAAAACCTTTCGTCTCTGGGCAACCAAAACTATTTGTGAAGGTAGATTATAATCAACCACATGGCCACAAATTGGAATTGACAAGTTGTCCTCATTGGTTTACATAAGTTATGGCGAGCGCTTTATTTTTCTGGATTCTTAATTTTGCCGGCAAACAAGATGATTCCATTGGATTTGTTCACGATGAAGAATGCAAAGGGTCGGTTGACGTCAATTTTGATATCCGGTTCAAAAGCAGAGTACAAGGTGATGGAGAGGCCAGTGGCACCCACAGCCTCGACGCCCTTTTCATCGACCGAAACAATAGCCTGGAACAAAACAATAAAAAAGTGAAGTACTACTTGATTGAAGGTTAGCATGTGTCGACTTCTTTGGGCGCACCCACCGAGATTTGTGGTAAGTTGACACAACCTCATCTTTTTTTAAAACTTGATTGTGTTATGAATAGACTACCCAAATAGCAAATAGCATGTGACATCATTAAATCTCCATGTTCAGCCGCCACTTAAAAGAGTAGGGATAGGGTTATATAGTCAGTTTTTTGGTTTGAAATACGCACTCCTTCAAGTCTGCGACTGGTCAAATATGTTCATGTAGACGAGAGCTGTAAACTCTGGAAAAAACTATAGAGCAGGGGACGGTAACCACTTTGGAGTTAAGGCCCACCAAATTTGACTCAGTTTCCTTAGGGGGCCACCAAACAGATTATGGTGGGTTAAAAGGCCCAAGAATAAACGATCACAGAGTTTGGGCCCATGAGTTCAAATCTATTGATGGCCCTCGGACCCACTATTTTGAACTTCACCATTGCTTCTGGGCCCACTGAAATTAATCCCGGGTCCACATGTGGGCCCCTTTTATAGAGCAATCTACAACTAGATGGCTTTCACACATTCAACGCATCAAAAAATTCAATGATTTTGCGTGCCCTCTTGTATTCTCAAAATGAGCAGCTCTCTATCAGAGCAAGCAATGTTCAGTAAACTTACACCATGCCCCGAAAGTTTCAGTTCGGCCTATTTTCGATAAGATATGGTCCCATTGTTTGAAGAGGACAAGTGATCACTGTTTCGTATTCCAGAATAATGTTGCGCCAACTCAACCGGTTTTGAACAACCGGCTTAACATACTCTGGCAGAAAAACAAACATCACTAGCGCGCATTTGAAAAGCCATCAATATTTTTGGAAATTACAATGTCCGGACATCAGTCACTTGGACGATGGGAGCTTCGGGGACGTGGATTGGGCATGCTTGAGGGTGGAATGTCCTACCATAGCCAAGACTGTCAAGGTGTCCCCAACACCGTTTTATGTGGAAGAAAAAAATTAGAGGGGAGAGCATCAATGATTGTCCAAGGACAGGACGGCCTTCTGGCCTTACCCACGTAGCCAAGATTGTCATCTCCAAGTCAGTGGGCAAGAGATACCGTTGCACAGCGAATTTAGAGGCAAACTTAGTTCAATTGATCACTAAACTTCCACATCACTTGTGCACCTTTACATGAAGGACAAGTTTGGCCTTAGATTGTATAGGAGCCAAAGGCTGTGTGGCCACCTAATTCACCTGACCTGTCTTTAATTGAAAATCTTCGGTCAATCTTGAAGCAAAAGCTGGCAAAGATGCCTGGTGCAAATCAATTTAAAACTCAAATTACAAGTGAAAGTAGCCTGATGTGAGATTGAACCCAACACTTTGGAGAACCTGTTAACAAGAATGCTCCAAAGAATATTAACTTGTATTAAGCTCAAGTGTGGTTACATTGGTAAATAAGCCCTTATAGCATTAGAATGCCTTTCTAGTGTAGCTAAAATTATCGGGACGTTCGGTAAGTTCAGTTTTAACCTAAGACAAAAGTGACAATTTGCGCCATCTTGAGGTCTCACAAGATGGAATTTCAGCGAAATCTTTGACCTTAATTTAGTATCACTCAGCGAGTTTTTTTTAATACTTAAACACACAAATATGAAAACTGAACTCCAGTGGACCCGAAATATGAAGAGAAATCAATTTCAGGAGCCAAACTGCAACTTTGGCACCAAGATTAAGCTGAGGGTAGCTCTAAAATTAAGTGACTTTGCCCTGTTTTACCTCCATCTAGCGACGGATCTTCAACCTTCGATTAAATTTCTCCATATGCCGTGCATAAAGAAAAGTGAAAATTAGTAGATGCACAGGATGAACGAGATAGAAGCGTTCTAATAACTATAACCAACACTAGTGACAGACAACAAGCTTTATAGAAGCTGAAAAGGCTTTGTTTTGTATCCAATAAATGACGATTTTCTTGTTAGGCTTTTCTTTCGGCATTCTGTTCTAAGATTCAGCACAAAGTTACTTCGGAAACACCAGCCAAGCATGAAATGGAACCATGTTCCAAGCAACCAAGGCCCGGACAAATGGAAACTTCTCAGGAACGGAGGAACAGAATCCAGTTAGGAAGAAGCTACTTTGCTCAATAGCATTACTTTTGCAAGCTTTTGTGAGGCTTGTTCCTCTATTTTTTTAGAAGAGCTGGAATCTTTTCAATTGGGCGAATTTTGCTTAAAGTTTTCACCAGTCATGTCAAAAGCTATTACAATCAGTAATTAAATCAGAGCATGATTGTCTTGTTTCAAATCATAATGTCTTGTTTACTCCGCAAGGTGCCCTTCTAATAATTGAAAGTGTAACTGCTTTTCTTGTGTCACATAGATTTCACTCACTTCATTTGTGTTTTATAAAACTATTGTAATAGGTGTAACATACCTCTCCGAGGAACTTGCTTGTTCTCTAAAGTTTTTAAATTTTAGTCTTAGGATTTTTTCAAAAATCTCTTTCGGTACAAGTTTTTGAGTGCAGACAAGAGATGGCGTTGTTAACAGAACTTTAAGAACAGAATGGCTAGAATCTCAGTGGCTCCCTCCTCATAAAGTTACGGTCGATTTTAGCCAAAATGAAGTATTCATCAGTCTTACAAGAAATGCGGCAATGAATGATTTTGAATGATTCTTTTTGCTAACGTTGACTTACAGCACTCATCTCTATCATGGTTCATTGGTTCTCACAAATGTAGATACACTGGAATACATTGGAAGAGTGCGACGAGCACGAGCTTTTATCTATACAGCTAAAAACCTCCTTTAATCATAGAGGATCGATTAGTCTAAATTGAATCCAAGCGCAGCTTTGAGGAAAAAGTTCGACATTTCCAGATTATGTTTTGTTTCCCCACTAGCGTATTCAACAAACTTATTAATCTTTCGGGCACATGGTTTTATACCTCTCTCGAAGATTATATTTACAACGATTGGGAAATTTGATTTTGATTCAGTTCAATCAATCCAATTTCTTCAACCCACTATCGAATGGAATTCAAAGATGCCTTTGATTTCAAGATTTTTTCATCTTTTTTCGTGTACTTTGTCCAGTTTCTGTTTCAAGAAGTGTGATTACGTCTCCTCACATTTTCCAGAGCAATCAGAAGGTTTTTTTCTTCAAAAACAGGTTTCCATGTGGATTATCAATGGAATGTGAGACGAAGCAAAGATAACAATGCATCAAGAAATAGGCTTAGTCCAAGAGTCTCCTATCGCCCCTCAAAAAACACACACATTGGATTAAAATTGGAAATTATTGAAAATTTAACAATAAAAGATAAATTCAATAAACATCAAACTTTAGGAACAGCAACAAATTGGGCGCACTTTGATGCATTAAGCTTTCAAATTGAATTCAATTCATTTTCATAATATTCAGTTGTAACGGCAGTACGATTGGAAAAAAAAAATATTTTACTACATCCAAAAAACGAAATTGTGTTACTCTCCTAGTTAAGTATTGCAGGTTTTCCTTGTATTGTATCGCCACATTATTCGATCGTTCCTCTGAAATACCGGGTGTTTGAATTCTGGACACCAAAAATGGTAATGCACATAACTGGAACTTTGACATTTTGTTCACTTGACCATGTAAAACTCAACTAATTAATGTACCCACCCTCAGCCGAGATAATGTCTGTCACAACCCGCATCCAACTAATTAATACCAATTAGTCAGGGTGCGTTCTCTCTATCCTCCTCGACACTTCAATCTCCTCTCAGTACCAGACAAGACTGCTTCTCACCAGGGCTAGGGGTAATTCAATTCTTCTATCTTCAATCAAATAACTATATACTTAACTTATGTCTATTCTATAATAAAGGTCCACGACTACCGATCTACAGTTATTTTAATGTCCTCATGATGGCCTTGCAGACATTGACATTATAGTTATCGTCCATGGCAGCCCTGTGCACATTTATGTTAGCCTTAAGGGCATCAACATTTGGATGTCTGATGCAGTGGGCCTTGCTCTCAAAATGCGTCCAGAAGGCATAGTCCAGAGGGCTGGTAGCACGGCAGTAGAGAGGCCACAATGTCTGAATTTGGAGATTTCAGATTATTCAGGAATCCTTGGCAACATTAGAGATGGGTTTTCTGATGGCTGGTGTCATCATTTCTCTCTCCACCCTCACCAGGGCCTTTCAATCATGTTGCGTACTGTAGTGGACATCGTAGAGGGAGCCACACTCATGTCAGCTGCAAATTCCCTAAAGGGCTTGAGTGGCTCAGCCTTGAAGGCACTCTTGATGTCGGTCTTATGCAAAAATTCCCGTTTCAGCCTCTCTTTAAACATGCCCTCATTAACACGCCCTTTCATGGCATAAATTGTGGTGCGGGACACCTTCAATTGTTCAGAGATCTCTGCTGGCGATTTTCCAGCAACAAGAAGTGCACGGTTCCGAATTCGATTGTCCCCGCTCCATCTTGATTTATTCAACTCACATTTGTTTTTCGTTTTGTCAAGATAACAAACCGGTGGACCGTTGAGAGAGCTGGCAATGGTCAAAATTTCACCACACACAGCCTCTTACTTCTGTTATGAGATTACTTTCATGTATCTTTTTTGTATAGATTTCATCCGAACACCCGGTAAAAGTACTACCTACTGAAAACCTACTGATAAAAATTCACAATATAGTACGTGTATTCTTTTTATAGGATGATTTTTTTAACGTTGTCAGTAACTAGCTTCTTCAAATCATGATATGCAAAAGACGGAAAAAAGTTTGCCTTTACCTTGTGGTGAATTTCGTCCACATACATGCCACCACTTTTCTCAGCCATTCGCGAAAAATCTGCCGTCGTGTCGAAGATGGGTCCTAATCCCGGAAATTGGGGTGGATCCACGTTGAGCGTTTCCTTGAGCTTGAAACGCTTCTCAACCTTGAATTTGGGCATGGTCATTTTGACATCGGTCTTTTCCAAGGTCTCAGGTTGGACGATGTATTTTAGAATCTGAGAATCCGGCCTCTCCATGGTTTTGAGTGTTGCCTCCAAATCTTGAGAGATAGAGAATAAATTGTGCCTCTAAAACCCGACCGGTTTTTTAAAGTGTTGCACTCACCTTGACCTGTCTCTGGCAATACAAGAACAAAGGTGTGATCTTTGTCGACTAAAGGCAATTCAATGATCTCTGCATTGTCGGCTTTAGCATAACCAACATTAGGGTTACCAAACAACATACTCGTTTGAATTTCGGTACCATCTTCCAATTTGAACGGGAGAGTTTCGGTTCCGTCAAAATATTTCGCCCATTCACTCTTGTAGTGAACCACGTTGGCCAAAACGAATTTAGTGTTTGGTGTTACACTGCCTGAGGGCAAAAGGTCCTTGATTTTCCCATCCGAGTTCTTGGAGACCCACTGATTAATCGATCTCCTCGCATTTTCAGGCTTCTCACTTAGTTCAAATTGGAACGGTGATGATCCCAGGACGTTTTTGATTCGGGTTCCAAACGAGGACTTGACTTTAGCATCTTTGGCCACGGTGATCATATTAGCATATGACGCAAACTTGGTGTTCGTCGGCCGAACTAGCTGGAAATGTAGGAAATAGCAAATTTGGCTAGGTTGCGCAAAATCCAATTAAAAGTTCCGTCGATTTTTCTCGAGACGATTTTGAAGGAAACTGGCTTTTTTGTCACCTAGATGGCTGTCGCATGCAGTTCAGCACGCCTTGAACACATTCTGTTTGGATGCCCTCTCTTTGTCTCAAGATGAACAACACGCTGTCAGAGTATTGTTCAGGAGGCAAAGTTGAGCTTCGCGAAAAAATAACAATCAGCGCCATCTTGAGGTACAAATGGTTGTGGGTGCTTTTGTTAAATCTTTGGCCTTGATTTGTGATTACTCAGCATGATTTTTTTTTTAACACAATGATATCGTAGCTGAGCTCTTAAAGACTCGAAATATGTAGAAAATCAACTTTAAGATAGAAATTGCAATTTGGGCAACAAGTTTAAGTTGAGGAAATTTTGCCTCTGTTTTGCCTCCATCTAGTGACGATTTTTGTAACCTTTGTTTAAACGTCTTCATCAAAAGACGATATTTCTTTGAGCTGGCGGAGTCATATTAAAATTGTTTAAACTTTCAAAACCAGTCTTGAGATGCAAATGCAATGCCGAACACTTACTTAAATGTGGAATTGTGCTTAAAAACAAATATTTGGAAATATACGTTGACAAAAGTCTTTGATATATTAAAAGCAGTGTTGTTCAGAACAATGTTGAAACACCAATATATTTTCAAGGACATTTTTATTCAGTATTTATGAAGGGCCAAACATGAATTTGGGCAAAAGGCTAAATGGATTTCGACAATATCTTAAATAATTTCACCCAAAACAGTCCTTAAGAATTGAGTAAAAAATACTCACAAAAATGTTGTCGGCGTGTTTTAAGTGATCAAATATTGGTTTTAGCACCCGTGACCTTTTTAACAAAATTCAAATACATATGCCGTGTTGCATTCACATCTCAAAACTGGCCATAAAGTTTTCTAGAAAAAATGACCTCTCCCACACAAATAAACATAGTGAGAACCTTCCAACCATCGATAATTACCTCCATGCCAGCTTTGAAGACTTGGTCGTTGGCGGGAAATCCCAAACCAGCTTGAAGTTGCTCTCGAGTTTTCCCAGCAGTCCCTTCATAAACAGAGGCAACACCCACTAAGATGCCAAAGGGAGCAAAGGCCACATTGCCTTCCGGATGGCTGTTCAAAATTGTGGTCATGAGTTTGGAATTCGCTTCCTGGGCAAAGTTTTCATTCTTTCCGGAAACCAGGGAGAAGCAAGCACTTGCCACTAAACACGAGACAGTGAGGAGGATCATTTTGAGAAAGAAACAACTGGTTTAGTTGGAGATCCTTCTATGTTCTAGTCTCTTCGAGTTACTGATGATCTTGTTAAACGTTGTGATGGTTGTTTCAGTCTCGTCCGAGCATTGGTTGAATCTGAACTGACTATGAAAAGGGAGATCTGTACATCAACATCATTCCCCATGGTTGGACTGCATTCGTCGACAGTGTATCAAAATGTGGACCACTTATCAAGGCCTGGTGAAGGCG
The DNA here is from genome assembly GCA_010645155.1 of Tigriopus japonicus. NCBI lineage: Eukaryota > Metazoa > Arthropoda > Copepoda > Harpacticoida > Harpacticidae > Tigriopus > Tigriopus japonicus. The sequence continues at coordinate 7,891 of CM021318.1, forward strand.
ATTCACCAGGTCACCATCACTACTCTCTTTCTTTGGGCACCTGAAAATGCGTTTGCTGATCAACTTATCCTTTCGAATTTTCAACCCCAAAAATTATTGCAAGAAATCCGTTTTTCTCTTATCACTTATTTTTCCAGATATACACTCTGCTGTTTATTTGAGATCTTGTAAGTATTTGTAGGGCGATGAATACTATTTATGCACCTGCAAAGGAAGGGAGAAATGGCCGAAATCCGGCGGAGGGAGTTTCATTTTATTGGCGACCCGAGGGCGTCAGCCCGAGGGGCGTCAATTAAAATGAAACGAGTGATGTCGGATCTTGACTATTCCTCCCTTCATTTGTGGGTGCATATGGTATTTTGTTGACCAACTTATCCTTTTTTGGGACTTCCGTTATAATTTTTCAACCCTTAAAATCACTTCAACCACGGACATTCGTACTATCCAACTAGCATGCTTTGCTTACTCAATACCGGTATTAGGAGCAAGCTCCGTTCACCTCAAGGACATCAGTTGGTGTGTTGGCTACTCAGTGCCATCAGGGTGGGCATTTGATTTTTGGACATTTTGTCCACCCCTGTCCAAAAGGTGTCCAAAAGTGTCCAAAAATAAGGCTGTCCAAAAATAGGAGTGTCCAAAAGTGTCCAAAAATAGTAATTCGAAAAATAATGGTTAAAAACATTTTTAGAATAACATTCTACAAACTTTCTCTCCAAAATAAACGTCACTTGACGAAATCTAAGCAAGAAGAAGTCAATTCAGCATAAGAAACTTACACTTAATACATTAAATGAGCCGATAACTTGAAGGCCAAACTGGACATTTGAACTTTCCACTCTTTTCATTTGACCACCGAGCATCGTCCAAAATGTGGGAAAGAATGATCGACTGAAGGAATGAACGAACAAACGAATGTGAGACTGGGATTACTAATAACACGCTCACACCACACTTCAAGTTAAACATAGTATGCGAGTACATTTTAAAGCTAATTGTGTCTTGATTTGTAACAAGAGAAGGTTACTTAGTATTTTGATTTATATTCCAAAGTTTATCATTGTTGCAAGTGTTTCCCATCCAAGAGGCAAGAAGTCTTTTGACCTGACTGTCCAAAAAATGTTAACTATAATAAAGCACACTCAAACTGATATCAGATTGCAATGTGGGTATTATAATGCTTTTGCCAAAGAATTAAAGCAGTGTTGTTTTACTATTAAAAAAAAACAAAACTCTTGTTTACAGATGAGGAAATAAAATGTAAATCTTGAAACATTTTGAACAGTTACACACATTTTACCATATTGTATAAACAAAACATTTATTTTTTTAGCAAGTTATCATGGCAAAGTTTATTTCTCCAAGCAATGTTCCCATTCATAGAACTATTTTTGTTTAAGTACACAACCATGCATTCTTTAGAATTCAATTACTTCTGTAGTGTAACTGTTTTTTCGTCTGATTTGTACAACTTTCTTTTACGTTTGTTGGACTTTTGGACATTTATAGACATCTTTTGGGGATTTTTGGACACCCTCTGGGGATTTTTGGACACCTTCTGGGTATTTTTGGACACTTTTGGACACCTTTTGGACACTTTTGGACACTTTTGGACACTTTTGGACACTAGGGTGTCCAAAATGCTCTCGATGTCGAAAAATGCCCACCCTGAGTGCCATGGTATAAAAGCCTACCACGACTACTTCAGTGGATCATTTCCCGTCAATGAGACGGGGGCTTCAGACGTGCAAGTAATTGTGCGTCTGAGATGTATTTGTAAAGGCATGATGCATTCATAGGGCAATAAAGTGATTGGTAGGGTAATAAAGTAAGTTGTAGGTGAATAATATTTTGGACCTGACCTCTTTGGGCTTGGAGGAAGTCTCATAAAAGGAGAAGGCGGTCAATAAAATGAGTTGTTGGGAAACAACATGAGTTGTGGGGTAAAGTGGTTTTACTTCTCTTCCCTGATCAAGTAGGAAGTCTTTAAAAAGGAAAAGGCAGTCCATATCAACTCAAAGTTTCTGCCTTGAAACTCGTCTATAAAAAGTATTTAACATCTTTTCAAAACAAACGTGTAAATATATTCCAAAAACACTTCAGCACATAATCTCTAATCATGACCCACACGCTACTGGATACACACTAAACTATTAGGAGATAATCAAAATCTTGAATGTTGACAAATAAAATACGATACTTGGAGTCCCTTGGAATGACATCAATGTGACGCATTTAACGACTCAATATGTCTTGGTACAATGATCAAGTCCATACCTGTCAGGGTAGTTTGTAAATCAACTCGTTGGCCGGTAGATATTCTTTGTTCGATCCAGGTAGCATTGAATCGAAATGGGGGATTTCCATGATCAAACCATACCTTCTCGAATGTGTGGTGCATGTTGGCTGATGACAAGTTCATCCAGAAACGATATTTATGTGGGTACATATCGTTGAAAACTGGGTTGCGACCATAATTATATACTAGTCGAGGTTTGCGAGGGGGTTTCCCCACTTCACCAAGCCAATGAAAGAGAGAGTGGTCTCAGACTTCTTGCTTATTGCATGAGGGGATTTTACTATTGGACTCGAAAATTTCGGCAGATTATTGCGTTTCAAAAGTTATTATTGGGGATATTCATTGAAATGTTTTCCCATGTAATACGCATTTGTAGGTGCCATTGCTCTCTTGCATTCTACTCCACAAGCTTCCCCGAGAAATTGTACACAAACTTGTGCTTTAAAAAGGCAAATATAAGCTCAAAGAAGGCTTTAAAAGACATAAAAGAAGCTTAAATGATGCCTTCAAAACTCAAAAGGGGGTTTAAAGTGGGTAAAAAAGGGGATCGCGTCTAGAAAACAAGTTTTCGCACTTGTAAGTCGTTACTTACGCTTGTCCAAAATTGAAATTGCTTTCACTCCTCTGTGAGGCAAATACCCAAAACTCCTGGTCCTAACAATGACCCCCCTTGGGCCCATGTATGGGCCCGGGCCCCACAGGTTGGCTTCCCCTGCTTTAAACCCAATGTTGCTACACGGTGTGTATTTGAGCTCAAGAAGTCATCCTTAAATAATAATAAAAAATTGAGACCAATTTTGAGATGTGAATGCAATACAGAACATTTATTTAAATTTGGTTAAATAGGTCACAGGGACCTTAAAACGCACTTAAAAAAATATATATATTTGAAAAATTACTTTGACGAAAGTCTTAGATGCACTAAGAGCACTGTTGTTCTCATATATTTTGGAAATCTGTTTCACGGATCTATTTTCAACGGCCTTTTTTGATCGGAATTCTCGAAGGACCAAACAAGGGGGTCATTTAGTTCAATTCAGACAAACGGCTGAGTAGATTTCGACAATATTTTAGGAAAACACACCCATAAGACTACTTGAGAATGGGGTTAAAGAAAATGTTCAAACGATTATCTTTAAGCATGTTTTAGGTCACCTTATAACGTATTTTTGCCCGTGACACAACAGAATTCAAATTCATATATGTACAGTTTTGGATTAACACCCAAAAAGTGGTCTCAAAAGTTTTTGGAATTTAAAAATGACTTCTTGAGCTAAAATACAAACCGTGGGTAGTTTTCGCTACGATTGTGGCGTACACTGATTAGAGGGTTGCAAGGAAAGAAATAGCAAAAACAATTCAAACGTCATTGACTAAATCATAAGTTGAATCAATGAAAAAATCAAAAAATTGTCCCTGGGGAGTGAATAGGTGTGATTTATCATAAAAACCTCAACTGAAAAACGATCCAAAGGGAAAAAGAAATAATCGCGAAAAAATGTCAAAGGCAAGAAAACGTCAATGTTTTTGAAGAAGTTAGAAAAAACAGCAAAATTCAACAAGAAGCAAAAATGCAAATAAAAGCGAAAAATGCACCAAATTTCGGCAAAAATGGCAACACATGCAAATGAACCAAAATAATGGAAAAAAAAGTGGAAAAAGTGAAATTTAATGCATATTCATGAAATGTGCAAGGCTACACTTTAGTTTACAAAATTCAAAAACTGTGCCAGTAATTTACACGTCTTCATTGAGGGAAAACATGCACAACTTTGAATTTTTCAAGAATGACAAAAGAAATCACACGTGAAACTTTTACAAAAAGGGTCTTGTTCTATCATTCAGTTCTATTGAAAAGACTCTGATTTTGACAAAATTGGTTTAATGTCTCGAAACACAGTAAAGTGTTTGTGAGTCCTTATATTTGTGGGTGAAAAATGAGAAACTCGTGTCAGAACAAATATTAAGACCGGAAAGTCAATTTCTAACAAAATAAAGCACTTGCTAGTCATATTTCTGTATGATAAAACCAAGCCTATGTATATGGGACTATATAAGCCCTGGTTTAAAAGACTCGAGAGTCCCCAGATCAAAAGACCCTTGCCCGAAATCCGTCGCCGATTCATGCTTCAAAAGGTCAAGAGAAAGAGGCAAGATGAAAAAGATTCCCATACAACGAAATCTTGGAATCAACGTCACCAATAATAATTATATAACTTCTAAAGATTGTGATAAAATGATCAAACTCATGTGTTTATGTACGTCTGACGGCTTCGAAATTGGCGCTGCGCAGAGACTCCTTTCTTTCTTCCTTTTTTTCTTCTTTCCAACGCACTCACTCCGCTCATTCCTGGCGCTTAGCTGGTGCTTAGCACTGCCAATTTCCAACCTTCACAGCCATTTTATTGAAAAGTGACGTAATGGAAAATAAAGTTGGTGAGGAGTGAGACAGATAAAAGGTACAAAGTAAAAAGGTCACATCAATAAATTAGATTGAAGAAAGGGTCACAATTTTGAGAATTTATTGTTTCATGTTGCTTCCTCAAATAAATTTCATATGATAGGGTGCAAAATGCAAACCCATCAATGTAATCTAAGATTAGTTGCGTGATCATTAATTGCTTTCGTCTCTCTTCTTTCAGGAATTTATTGGAAAGCAATATATCATGTGATGTAATTAAGATTTCGTTAATTATGACAATGTTGACTTTTGTTATTTCAAACCTTAATGCTTAAATACCAAAAATTTCCAAACAACTTAGCCGCCATTGTATAATTTTTTGACATTTATTCTACCAAAGTCTAACCTCTTTTAAATAACCAATGTAAAATTATTCAGCACGTCGGGTTTATCGCTCAACCTTCAGAAATCGCAGGCGAGAAAATAATGAAGACTATGTTGCAAAATTTGGCACTTTTTCAGAGGATTCACGGCAGAATATGTCCAAAAATCCCTGGCAAAGCTGTCCGCCCTCTATTGACTGGGCTGCCGACTAAATTCATACCCATGCACGGTTTCGGACGTCTCTTTGTCAGCTGCCTCTGGATGTGAGTCTCTTGTTTTGAAGAAAGAACGAAGTTGGCTGCTTGACGGACAAAAACTATAATATTTAAAATCCTCCTCTGGACTGCCTTCACAACCTGTAAAAAACTCCAGAAAACTATATAGTAGTCAGGAATTATTTACATCTGTGAAACCATGCCCAAAGCAAAGAACAAGAGTGAGTATACAGGCCATGCTTGCTTTCCTATTCATATGGGGGTGTTGATAATATCCAATATTTTGTATAGGTCAAAAGAAGGCCAACATGATGCTTCATGTGCCAAGGTCAGAAGAGCGAGAGCCCACCAAATTTCAGATGACCTACAGCCTCCCATTGACACATCAGGCCCGAGATGGGGCCTCAGTGAGGCTTTGGGACCAAAACATGCCCTCCAACATCATCCTCAGTCCTTATGGGCATCAAGAAATGCCTTTGATGGGCAAAATTCTGCCTCAAGGTGAGCATTATCTCAAATCTAAACGAGAAGAAACTCATGTAATAATTTGGCGCGTTGATTTTAGTTCAACATCAACAACAAGTACAGTCCATGATCCAACCTGGACCGGAGGGTCAACGGTATCCAATTTTGATACAACCGCAAGGCCAACCAAAACTCCCTACACAACCCGTCGCTAATAGTAATCCCAATCCCAAGAAAAAGGGGGGATTACCCAAATCTTGTAAATCTCAAGAAGCCTATGAGAGAGTGAAGCAACGTGCCAAAGAGAGGTATTATAGGAATCGGGAGGCAATTCTGGAACGGGCTCGGGAGCATTATCGCCTTAAAAGTGCCATGGGCGGCTCCCGGAGAAATAACCCTAGTGCCAAGAGTGTAGAGGCGTATCTCAGACATAAAGAGCGCGTGAAACAGAGGTATTATGAGAACAAAGAGCAGCATCTGCAACGTGCCCGCGACAATTACCGCAAACGCAAGGCCCTGAGTGCCGAGGTGTCCGAGGCCTTAAAAGTTGGCCGACCTCTCACGCCGCAACAGTACGAGTTCTGGAAGAAGAACCAGAATCTCGTAGAAGGTAAGCTCAAACCCGGGAAACCGGCCAAGAAGAAGCCGAAAAAGACGGACATCAAAACCGAGTGCATGGACATTGTTAACGATCTGTACAAAGACAAATTTACTCACATTAAACTGGAGCAACTCCAGCCCTCGTCACAACAGCAACAACAACAGCAGCAGCAACTCCAACAACATCAAGCCAACCAACAGCACCAGCAACACCAACAACAGTTGCAAGCACATCGCATGCAACCAGGGGTGGTTATGCACCACCAAGCCCAATCAGTCTCATCTAGTCCAATGAAGAACCAATATTTTCCGGATGGCAACATTAAAACCTGGCTTGGAGACCACCCAGAAGCAAATTGTATCTCTATTATGCCCTTAAGTCACCCTCAACAGCAACAACAACAGCAACAACAATCTACTCATAACCAGCCGAATCATTCAAATTCCAAAGACACGTTTCAAGGCGTTGGGGGCGGCATGTCAGCATGCTTCAATTTGAAATGAAATTAAGTCCAGCTTCAACGAAGAACTTGGAATTATATTTCTTCCCATTATTTCACAACATTGATAGAACCTCGTGCTCTAAACAAGCTACAATTCATTTCTCTCTCAATTCTCTATGTAAATGTGTTTTAAAAGATACAAACAACAGATACGCCCAAATTATACTACGAGTGTGGTTTTAAAAAATACACTTGATCTCTACTTGCCTGAAAGGAATTCTGAATTTTTGTTCGTCACCTTGATTTGTATAGACCTTCAGAGTACTGATGGGATTTCCCAAGCTATCAAGCACTTCAATTTTTCAAGCTGGGCTTGTTTCCATTTCAGCTGCCTCAAGCTGAACCAAGCATTCAAGCCACAGGACTCAGAGGACCTATGGTGAATAGCAGGGTTGCTAAGCTATTTGTTGTCCTTTTTGCCTGATCTAAAAATAGAAGCAGAGACTCCTATGCTGTTGCAGAATTTGCCATTTTTTGCATAGATTTTTCAAGATATTTGCCTTCTTAGGGGTATTTGAAGCATGCTTCGTTAAGCTTGAGTGCAAACTATTTAACTCCATTTCCAGTGGCCAACAAATTGAATTTTAACTGGCAAGCCTGACATCGGGTGAAGGTGCTTGAAACTGCTTGCAAGCTTTCAAGCACAGCTGAAAATTGTTGCTTGGCCCAAACTCCTCTTCAAGCTGCAGCTTGTTTCCCATCAGTACTTCAGAGTTCAAAATTGGAGTACCAGTTAGGGACCCTATTTCAGAGACCAGAGCTCGTAGGCTACCACACGGTGCCGATAGTTCATGCTGGTGATTGGTCAATAGCATTCAGTTGAACATTCAGCTTATTCTGACGAAGTTCAATAACAAACCAGATTACTTCTTTGTTGATTTTGTAGTGCTTTGATTTGGTGATGGGGTTGCCAATTTACCTATGTGAAATCATATTCCCCTCTGTCTACCAGTCTTCATAAACCCGTTTTTTTCTTTGAGGATCACCAAAAGGCAAGGCATCCCTGACTTTAGTGACTTCAGAGCAGGGTCGCAAATCAAACTCGCATTCGTGTTTGCTCATAAACAAGAGCAAAGCACCCATTCTCTAAGAGGTAACCCTACCCTGCCACCTCCCGTGAAAAAACTTTCGCAAGCCGAGATTTCACATCACTACGATTTTGTTGTCAATCACCCGATCATGTGACATTAATTGGCCCTTGTTTAAACTCCACACTAATTAAAATTCACTTTTTTCATATTAAGTAAATACCTTAGACCAAGGATGGCTCAAGCCCGGATTACTTTCAAAATACACACTGGGTCCGATTAGTACAATGAAAATTCAACGGAACAATTTATTTGTTGCAAAAACCTCACATTTTACAACAATGATCGGACCCAGTGTGTATTTTTGAAATTCGTCCTGATGTACAGTGTTTCCTGCTTAGACACATTTGCAGCAGGCTTGAGGATTTTCATTAACCAAACCGCACTATCAAATAGGCTAACTAGTTTAGACGTGTTTCTGATAAGGGAAGGTTTCCTTTAATAATGAACTATGGCTTCCCGCATGTTGGATGACGTCACCAACCATCTCTTTCGGTTGGGTATTCATAGATTTCATTGGCCAGTCTCTAGTAAGGGTCGCTAGTTCCAGTGAGTACTAAGAGAGCCATTTTATGTACTATGTTCTTGCACCTTCTATGAGTCGTTGACAAACTTTTGGCTTTTCTTTTATGTTTCATTGTGCAACGCGTAACTCAAACTTGAAGTTTATTGTTCTGCAGATCAACTAATATTGTTTCAGTTTGGCAGACGAATGAAAAAAGCATAGTAATAAAAGTTTCATCCCTCCCCTTTTTGAGTGTGTCTGAAAATGATCACTCTGAGTCATGCAATAGTAGGAAAAGGGGGCCTTCTCCTTTTCTCTCTCATCTCCTTGTTCTCTTAATGGTGACTGATAGTAGGTCTAAAAGCTAGTACTTGAAACTTACAATAACATTGCAATAAGTCAAATATATGATATTTTAAAATGTTAACATCAAATTTCAGTACAAATATCAATAATTTTCACCTAATGGCCGGTTATTTTAAAGCCCTGGGGTGGGATGATGAGAGCCATTCAAACTTAGTAATATGGCTTTACTATTTTTCAACTTTTACACCAACGATTTTGCGCATTCTGCCACCAGATATCGTGAATCGGGGCCGAATCGTGAAACTCAATACAACTTATAGGAGTATAGTAGGAGTATAGGAGGGATAGAGTACATTGTCGTCATTTTGTCTGTCTTGTTTGTAGCTGATACTTGCCAAAGTTCCCCATAAGTTGCGTGAAAAGGCAAATATTTCCGAAGAATATCGTAAAATACTTGCCCAAACAAGTGGAAGATCATTGAACAAATGAAAGTGCGCAAGACATATTGTCAATGCCAAATCTTATAATTGCGTGAACTAATGCCTGTGAATCAAATTATCATCTTCATTGAGCATCTCAGTATTATTTGGGAGAAGCAAACCGTAGGCAAGAGGTCACATGCCGAAAACTAAAAGTTTTTCAAAAATTTCCCTTCTACGAATACGCTTGTTAGGTCAAGTTTCAACTAGTCGCTGATGATAAACGGCCCTTGCTGCCCACAATGAATTTCACGACCGGCCTGCTCTAGTATCTCCACTCTATATACCTCTATGGTATGTACTGACAATGACTTGCCTTCATAATGGATACGGTAGTTTCTGCTGAGGGCTCTAGTTTCTACTTTCTACCTTCCTCAGACTTTACTTTCAAATGCCCTCAACAAGTCATTTAATACAGTTCGGGTCACTTAATTTAGTTTCATACTTTTAATTTGCCAACAATTGACTTGCACTTTTCAATCTTCAAACTTCGAATTTAGGTTCGAGCTTTGGTTGAAGTCAAATAAAAAATAGCTTCTATTTAGTCAACGCTCTCGTAAGTGAACAATATTTGCAGCATTGTTTTGTTCAATTCACACAATAGAAAGGGTCACTAAATAAAGCTACGAAAAATACATATTGGCTAGGGGTTCACCTACAATGTTCATTTAAGTATTATACTACCAAGAGAATGCCTGAATTTATTATCCGTAACCCCAGTCCTTAGCCCTGCCTGCAACTTACCTAAAGTTCACTTCAATCCACTTTGTTTCACTTTCACTTCAAGAACCCGCCCTAAATGCCATCTTGGAACATAAGGTGCATTTTTTATTCGAAAAACAGCTTTGTTCCATAGATATGATCGCTCAAGGTACTCTCCGTTGAAAAAATGATAGGTTTTTATATGAGACCTCTTGATTTTATAAGGTACATTGTTTTTGTCATGTTGCTCGCTCTTGGCGCCTATTCTTTTTGTAAAGAGGGGGTCGCCTAACAAACCTTGTCTAATGAAATCATAACTTCGAGCAAATTTGTGTTACAACCAAGATTGTAAAATAGCATCTACTCATTAGAGATAAATCTTCATTTCAATATTTTACACCAATTCAAACATCGTGTATTTAAGCGAGTTACAAGCCCAGTGTACCTATGGTATGAATATCCTTCGTACTTAAATCAAACCATGCTTCTCTCAACATCTTGCTTCTGAATTGAATGTTAATGAAGCAAGAAAAGAACTATTGAAATCATCATTACTTCAGCTAGGGATTTCTTACAGAAAAAAGTATAAACCTCACAAAGTTATAAATGGTCAAATCGTTTATGCCATCCGGATACCGATTGCTTTATTTGAAACGATCGCGAGGAACTTCATGGCCAGAGGGAATGTTTGTTCCACTTTTCTGGACCTATGGGCCGACAAAGCCTTTTCCCCCGGTTATTGAGCCTCCTTCCGCTTGAACACAATTCCAATATCACGGATTGATTTACGTTTATCAGCAACATTCAGTGCAGTATGAAGGGACCTCTTTTCCTGCTTGAGCATCGTCCCGATTAGCTATTCACCCACTCACTATTTTGCTGTGTACTTGTTTTGTTCCATTACAATTTCCCCTCTCAAGAGTAGAGCATTGAGAAGACTCTTCTCACTGACACCATGCCGCTCAATTCTTCTCACTCACTGACAAAATAGGGACTTTAAGTGTTTCCAATTTGATGTACTGAAAAATAAAGATAAAGTATGTTAACATTCATCTTTGGAGGCTTTGATTTAAGTCCTTAGTTGTGATAAGGATTTGATGGGCTGCTCTTACCTTTGCGGATTTGTGAACAGTGATGGCAATCAAATCGAGAATTGTTAGCAAAAAATCACGCAATGTAATCGCAATTTTTCGAGGTTAATTGATTTAATGTGAAGCAAGGAAAATATGAACTTTGGGTGAAATGTGTTTCCTTTAAATTCGGCCTACATGTACGTAAGATTTGTTATTTTGGAGTATAGAAAAGCACCCCTGTTTCTAGGGTCAAATTTTACACTTCCTTTTCACCTTTTTTGACACATAATTAGTTCATATTCTGATATTCAAACAATTTGTCAAAACTCTCAAATCACCCAAGAAGGATTTCTATCTGTCCTCCTCGGTAAACAACGGATTATTTGAAATGTGCCCATCCATGAAATGTGAAAGAGTTTTCTTACGAAGATCAGACGTTTTATGAGAACATTCCAAATGTCCCAATTTTTCGCAGTGTTGGTCTCAACTTGAGGGAAACGGCTCTTGGGGAAACTTGAGGAAGAGACAATGGGCTGTCAAGAGCCGAAGGGGGTTCTCAATTCACTCTTTGGGTGTATCAGTCCTGTACTACGTCCGTCGTACAGTTCCCCACAAACTCACTTGTTTCGTCCACATGAGTGACGGGATTTTGAGAACAACCCGGCAATTTTCGAATCTATTCGGTTATTGACTCGTTCGTGGCAGTGCTTGGTGGGCTCAGTGTTTAATGAGAAAATCGTTCAGATCATCCCAATGAGCACATCAAAATGGCGGCGGAGACGTGCATATCCCGACCTGCAAAACTCGATCATCAAGGACTTCGAAAGCATCTTGTGGTCCTGTACGTACTAACCGGGTGCTGCATCTTGTTCCTGTGCTTGGCTCTGTGGAGTCTGTTCCTCCTGGAGGAATCCTCCATGAGGACCAATCAAGAAGTGAATCTCCTTCGGAACCATTTGGCATTGGCAAACGCTCAAGCCAGTATGCATGCTGATAAATTGCTCACCTTGGAGGAGTCCGTGGCCAGATGGTCTCCGCGAAACGGGCCCGTGAATCCGCCAGTCCAAGATCGGGATCTTAGCTGGAACACGGAACTGAGTGGGAGCCAACCCTGGCTTCTGTGAGTAACCCCGGTTGTTTTGTTCTAAAATTGTAATGATAAGGTACAAGGAAGACACATTTTCACATGGATCGTTAAATGGAATATTTTGGTTGTTCAGTAAAGGAACTATTCCACTCCTTGTTCAACCTGGAACTTCATCATTACAAAGTGACACAAGTTTGTCATCCTAAATTTGAAGACGTAATCTAGGGGCAATGGCAAAAATGTCTCTTTAGTCAAATACTTGCTAGTTTGATAATGAGATTAGACATATATAAAATTAGAAGTGTTTGGATGTAGGTCGGATAAAAAACATGAACGTTTCCTTATGTTGCTGAATATCATTCATTTGTAAAAAAATAATAATAAGCATTTTAGATACGTTTAAGAAAATATTTTTTAGTAACAACAATTGCAACTTTGCTTTTGCTTTTTGGCAGGACTTTTCTTCAAAAGAACCCTTCCTATCGTAGGAAGTTTTACAGAAAGAACCTGTTTTTGCGTGCATTTAATGAGTCTGGAATGTTTTGAAGTTTGACAGTGATGTAGTAAGTCCTTTCAAACAACAATTTAATGACTTTTGATGTCTTGTAAAAGAGTTTCATGTGACTCCTGGACCGTCTCGAATGTTGAGTACAGCAAATACTTTGCGTCGTCCCTTTGTTGACGTTCAATATTCTCGAGAATGCACAAAGCGTGTTATCTGTCACAACTTGTTACCGTGGTATACTATCCTCAAATATTGGTAGCCTTGCATTATCTTCACACAATGTTTCTCACAGGAAGCGATCCAAGCGTCAAATCTTGAGCGAATGTAACTGTCCCCCTGGACCCCCAGGGAAACGTGGAAAGCGAGGCAAAAGAGGCGTGGGTGGAACCCCGGGAAGACCTGGAACTCCTGGAGCCAAAGGATTGCCGGGCAAAAATGGATTCCCTGTAAGTTGGGGTGATGTATCCGGAAGACCCAGGATCGTCCAAATTTGTGCCACCATGCCGGCTTCATGTTCTTTTTGACCAACCGAGTGGTTTGCCGTGTGATACGGTTTTTCAAGCAACAGTTGGTTGGCATCAATTTATGGCCATGGAAGCTCTATGTTTTTAGACTATTTTTACATGTCCTTTGAAACTCTTTTTTCTACAAAATTCAATTTTAATTTCACAGGCATTAAACCTTTATGTTAAAAGTTTTTAAAAAGATCAACAGATAAACGTTTGTTTTATGGAATGGCTTCCTCTTCCTACAAAAAAAATCATACGACCACAATCTACACCAATCAATAATTATATCAAAAATAAACCTTAATGCCGCTTAATGAACTAAATTTGAGGTTTTTACAAAAAAAAAATGTTCTGTGAATTTTGAGCGATCCGACAACACAATAAGTAAGAAAAAGAGCTTTGGCGTAATGATAACTGCTGTATTTCGTGCTTTTGTATTTTTGGTAAAAACTTGGGAGGGGCATGAAATTTTTGTCACCCTATTCATCATGACTATTGGAAATTTTTCTTATATGCACCTTTTCTGATTTTTAGGGCCCAATTGGAATGGACGGACCAAAGGGTGAAGCAGTAAGTTACGAGGGTGACCTTTTTAAGGAAAAACGAGTTAAAATCAGGGTTGTTCTTTTAGGGCGAACCGGGCATAAAAGGCTCCAAGGGTGAAGTTGGAAGTCCTGGATTGGAACTAATCGACAAAAATGGAGTGAGTGGTCGTTTTCAATTTACAACTCAGCAGTATTTTAATCTTTATTGCACCTTATTGCAGGATTATATCGTAACTCCAGAGCAAATCCTTATGTTGAAGGTGAGCAATCGACACAGAAATAACACTTCATAATGAGCTTCAGTAACAGGTTGAAGACAGAAACAAGTTCGGATGTTTCACGCATTTTGATTCTTGAAATACCGAAAAATTTACAGAAATACGAAGAAATTACTGAATAGGGCAGGGGTCGGCAATCTGTGGGTCCAAGTGTGGCTTTAGGTGGCCCCAGCAGCTATGGGGAAATCCAAAATAGTGGGCCCGGGATCCTATGAAATTAGAGCGGATCAAAAGAGTGTGTACAAAAAATTGCGAATCAAAATAGAGCCGCTTTCTAGGAGAGCCAATCAAATTAGAGCCAGGTCAAAAGAGTGTTTTGAAATTAGAGCGAAAATAGCGTTAGTTCAATTCCTCAATTTTTTGTTGGGAGAAATTTATACATGACTTATTAACTCACTTAAATAACAAGGACTATGGAGTACAAAAATGTCCAAAGGGCAAAAAGAATGTCTTTTTTAGGCTCCTTTTGTGGCAAAAATCCCGACATTAGGGTCGGCAGCCAACGTGTAGACCCTGTAAGACTGTCATAAACACTACAATTTTCGGTTTTCAATTTCACATTTTCCTGTTGGAGCCCCTGGACATGAATGAGCATTGTCACTGACGAGATGATTGAGTCAATTGGCACAATGCCTTATATGAAATATGAAGAAAAAGTTCTAGAAGGCATATGGAACAATTTTCCCCATAACAGTCTTTCGAATATTTAAATTTTCATCCTAGCCTCAAGAAATACATAGTTGAACGAAAGTTTATAAATTCACTCAATTATGATTGGCTCTAAAATGCCACGCTCTCTTATGATTTGGCTCTATTTTGATTTGGCACTATTTTGAAGTGGCGCTATTTTGACACTCTTTTGATTCGCCCTATTACTATATAGACCCGTAGGCCCATCAACCTTCTCCATAGCATCTGTTTGGTGAGCCCCAGACGACTATGAGCCCTATATTTCTAACAAATCTTCGTAAA
>CM021318.1:22988-63452 GCA_010645155.1 Tigriopus japonicus
TTACGAAGATTTGTTAGAAATATAGGGCTCATACCAGACGACACAAAGTTATATTTGGTGGGTCTTGACGATCTTGACCCAAAAGCGGTCGCCGACCCTTGGACCCTTGGAATCCTTCTCGAATTATCTAATGGTTATTTTTTTTTGTTTTGCTTCCACCGTTGTACTACGTAGTGCCCTCTTTTGACTTTGTTGAAACTTGTGAGTGCTACTGAAGATGTCAATATTAGTTCTTAACTTCCATTGTGTTACTTAGGGAGAACCCGGTGCAGCTGGTCCTTTGGGTCCTCCAGGAAATCAAGGTGAGCCTGGTTTACCCGGATATGACGGCGTTCAAGGACGACCTGGTCCCGTGGGAGCCAAAGGTGAAGCTGGTCTACCAGGAATTCCAGGAGAGCCTGGCGAACCCGGTGAACCAGGTCAACCGGGCGAACCCGGACGCAAAGGAGACCGGGGTGTGGTGTCATCGGTGGGTGGAATGGGCGCAGATTTCCCCACTGCCATCATTGAGGGTCCTCCGGGTCCTCCAGGGGATAAGGGCGATGCTGGGGAACCTGGACGGGATGGTAAACCTGGGAAACCAGGTGATCCTGGAAAGGATGGAATTCCAGGGCAAGATGGGAAAAGAGGCAAGAAAGGAAGGGATGGAGATGGCATTCCTGGGCCAAAGGTAAACCACATTGATTTGATTTTTCTTTTTTGATAGAGCAAATGAAAAAGTAGAATTGAAGGCAACGTATTTCAACAATATGTAAGTAAAGGTATCAAGAGTAATATCACAAAATGATTGAATTATACCCAAAAATCAATTAAAAAGATCAAATTGAGATAATTTATTGGGAAAGCGTGTTCGTATTTGTCCAAATTTTTCATCAAACATTCAAAAGTTAGAGAAAAAGCTAGCACAATTTCCCGAAATAGTGACGATGTCAGGTCCGGACGAAAGAACGAACCAGTGTTGCCAGAACTTTTCGAACTATTCATGCCATAAAACATCGAGAAAAAGGCCAGATTTGGTGTGACAGTAACAAATTGTCATGTTAGCTCAAGGCACTTGAGCTAGCAAATTTAGAAACCTGAAGTATTGATTGAATGCAATTCAGACGTTCCAGGTTTACTCCAAGGAATGAATGTGACATTAAAAATATTCATCAATAATCTGGAATCTGGAAATTTAGCATCTGGTAATCAAGAATTTTCATTAAGTCATTAGCTAAATGTTTTTAGTTTCTGTTTTGAAAGTAGAACATGTTCTAAATGAGAAAAAGTGTTATCCACGGCATTTGTCATTTTACAATATGAAACTATTGATTTGGAAATATCTGGCAACGCTGCTTTGTTGTTCTTTCGTCCGGAACTCACATCGTCACCATTACCCAATTTCCATACATTTTAAACTGTGAAATATTTTTTTTAGATTGGTTTATTTCTAAGCCAAAATCCGATTTCGTGATCAAAGGTTTCAATAATATTCTGACATCAAAAACGTTCTTAAAATAACTTTATGAAAAACAGGGATTTTTCATTGATTTTGGAAGCAGACCCAAAACTTCCAAATATTGAAAAGGAATCTTTTCATACTTAACCACATAAGTTTGGCCACTCTATTCATCATGTGTTCTGTTATTCAGGGCGATCCGGGAGAGAGGGGTCCCAAAGGCGAACCTGGACTTCATGGATCAAAGGTATGGACACAATGGAGAAAATAGTACTTTGGCTCAAAGAAATGCAATTGCAATGGGACTTTTGGCGTCTAGTTTTCATTCACTTTCATGAAATTCTCAACTAAATGAAAAAATACGGCGGAGTTTCTCCCTTAACCACAGGCACCAGTTTTGATTTTGGCATTGAAATGACTTAAGTAAGGGTCAAAAAAGATGCAAAATACAACTTATAGCAAAATTGCAAGGTTTTGGTTTTGGTCAAATTTAGCACATTTTTGACTCTTTTTGTTTTCGATTTGTTTTTCAGAATTAACCATTAAAACTATGTGGAAAACTGGTTGAATTGAATATTTTACGAGCACTTTGCAATAATATTCGTTGGTTAATTTGGGATTTTTTGCGAAGTAAGGTTGGTCTAGTTCTGGAGGAAGAAAAAATAAAACTTCATTGAATTCAATTTTGAATAAATGTCACAGTTTTAGCTAATCCTGCCATATTTATGGCCAGTTCTGATATATTTTAAACAATTTATTGAAGATTCAAGTCAAAAAGAGCATTTCTACCCAAAAATAAGCAACTTTCTCCAGCAAGTTTTGGAAACAATGAGTGAAACTTTGGTTTGAAAAATAGAATTACAGCTTTTTCCAAACCCTTTTAAAAATGCTTTTGTTGAGAGGCTTCCGACTCAGCAGAATAATCATTCTCGTCGAAATTTTTTATCTGTTTAACCATAGACCTCGCTACTACTGGATGGAGATGGTAGCTTCAAATTTTCTCATATTTGCTCCCATTTAAGATAATATCCTAAATTTTACAGAAGCTATGGTTTATCTCACAAAGAATTCGTCAAACAATTTTCAGCTCAATCAAACTAGCGACCCTTACTAGAGACTGGCCGTCGTAGGCTAACACACGGTGCCGATGATTCACGCTGGTGATTGGTCAATAGCATTCAGTTGAACATTCAGCTAATTCTAACGAAGTTCAATAACAAACCAGAGTGCTTCTTCTTTGTTGATTTTGTAGTGATCTGACTTGGTGCCGGGTTGCCAATTTACCGATGTGAAATCATATTCTCCTCTATCTACCAGTCTTCATAAACCCGTTTTTCCTTTAAGGATCACCAAAAGGCAAGGCATCCCTGACTTTCGTGACTTCTGAGCAGGGTTGCAAATCAAACTCACATTCGTGTTTGCTCATATACAAGAGCAAAGCACCCATTCTGCAAGCAGTAACCCTACCTTGCAACCTCCCGTAAAAAAAACTTGCGCAAGCCCAGATTCCACATCACTAAGATTTTGTTGTCAATCACCCGATCGTGTGACATTAATTGGCCCTTGTTAAAACTCCACACTAATTGAAATTCACTTTTTTCATATCGGGTAAATACCTTAGACACATTTCCAGCAGACTTGAG
This sequence comes from Tigriopus japonicus, assembly GCA_010645155.1. Taxonomy (NCBI): domain Eukaryota; kingdom Metazoa; phylum Arthropoda; class Copepoda; order Harpacticoida; family Harpacticidae; genus Tigriopus; species Tigriopus japonicus. The sequence goes on from CM021318.1 coordinate 26,070, forward strand.
GACTTTCAATAACCAAACTGCCCTATCAAATGAGCGGAATAGTTTAGATGTGTTTCGTAGAAGAAAAGGTTCCTTTAATCATGAACTTCGGCTTCCCGCATGATGAATGACGTCACAGACAGTCCGTGCCGGGTCAGGCAATCATAGATTTGAATGCCAATCTCTGCCTTTTAGTATTTCTAAATCAAACGACGGAGTTAAAAATCATGCGTCTTTGAAATTCAGGCAATGTACCTCATCTTTTTAGATCTAGCTTCTGGTAGAATTAAATCTTTCTCTGGGTGGCCCAGTATTTGAAAAACAAATTTTGCCCAAAGCCGAGCCATTCAGGTCTCTTGTGATCCTCACTTCTGACCTTTTTTGAACTCAATAACTTTTTCGCATCAAAATACTTTTTTCCCGGTTTCCCGTCATAACTAACGCCATCTAGTTCGTTGTGGTTCATTTGGCTCGCCTCTTCTATTTGGAACAGCTAGAGCACTTTACAGGCAAAGGTAATCTTTCTGATTTGCTCTCATGTACTTCTGGTATGTTAAGTCTTGAAAAAAAATGTTGCAAAGTTCCATTTCAACGACTTTGAGATCGACCAACTGGTGGTATCAACCCAACAAGAAAAAGAATGCGCCGTCCGGGAATCGAACCCGAGTCGCAAGAATGGGAATCTTGCATGATACCACTACACCAACGGCGCTTACTGGTTTCACCTTGAAAAATAAAAGTTGTTATTAAAAAAAATTGTTCATTAAGCCAACAACAGTTTATAAAATCAGATATTGAAGGACTAAAAGGAATGAACAAGCGCTCCCTCAAGAACAAAATACACTCGTAATGGCTTGGACGTTTTCGTTAAAGAATCAATAAAGAATGTGATTTTTTGTTGCCCTTGCTGTGGAAGAAAAGCCACACAAAATACTCAGGCTAATCAGGAACCCCTGAAAGGGGTGGACACGAACTCCGATTTTTGAAAAAATGGTATGAGGCCGAGGCTATATTTTGACACGACGTCATTTATTCCTTATTAATGTCTAAAACTGTTGAACATGTGTTTTGAAAGAATTCACGCAAACTTTTTGTGTTAATATTTGTGGACTGGATGTTCTTCACCTTGATTTTAGAAGTCCCAGCACTCTTTTTACTCGTCTCATGAACTTTTGACATTCAACTCTCCAAAGGATTTTAGTCCTCATAAGAATGAGGAAAATACGTAGATGGAATCTTGCTTCACCCATTAGTCCAACTTCAGTGAAATAATGCTTAACAGAAGTATCTGTGGTGGTATCTGGAGTGTTACTCATCTTCCATCCTCTTCAACACCTCCACAACGCAGGAACCATTTCCATAAGAAAATGAAAAAACAAGAATGGTCTCATTTTGAAACAAGATGGAGTCCAAGTCAGAGATGTTGTTGGCTATAACCATTGAAGGGCACTTTTGACGGTTCTGGATCAGATCAGCCATCTGATCTGGATTGGAACAGGAACAAAGGCAATCACAACGTCCTTGAGACAAAATGAGTGAAAAACATGAGGATTAAAGCCTTGATTGTGGATTTGATTGAAAATGTTTCAAGTCTTGGGGCTCAAGAAGGTCGGGACCACGCAGGACTGGGGCTAAGGGTCCTTCAGGACCAAAGGATCATGTCTTATCATTGCAGGGATAGGCTCTACAGGCTTGATAAGGTTTGATTGATCTTCTTAGATCCCCTTGTCCAGGAATTAACAATCAGATTGAATGAAAAAATCCACACAATTCAATCTTGATGGGAGCATTTCATTCTAAAGACTTTGGGAGGGTCCATGGACCCGGGTTAGACTGTCAGATCACCAATTTGGGCTGACTGACTCCAAAGGCAGATCAAAATATTGAGCCCATCCATTGCTAGTAGGTCCACCTGATAGGTTTCAAAGTCATCTTAATTTGTTCTTCATTTGATCGAATTCTTGACACTGAGGACTTCTTCTTTCTTTGTTCTATATTGACCTTAATCCGAACGCAAATTCCTCTTGAAAAGGGATTAAGAACCAACTTTCCCCACATACTCTCACCCGGATCAAAACGGGGAGTTTTATCGCACTCGTCCATCACACAACTTGAACAACCTTAAGAGTATCTTACCTGTCCTTATTATCCTGAACTAAAAGACACAACCATACAATAAAGGAAATTCGAAAAAGGACCATCATTTATAGAACATGTTATGCCAAGTTGACAATCTCACAACCTATAACAACCTTGATTTCATACAAAGTTTGGCATGTGTTAATTCAGTTCAGGATAATACCTGAAATATTGATGGATGGGTTCAATTGTAAGTTCAAAGATACTAATAAGACGTTAAAGTCGGATGATATATGAGCTCGGAAAAAAACGATATTTTGTTGTTGATAATTCAAGTAATCGTAAGATATTCTTAGTTGTTCAAGTTGTGCAATGGATGAGCGTAAAGAAACTCCCCGTTTTGGTCCGTGGGAAAGTTGGTTCTTAATCCTTTTGCAAGAAGAATTTGGGCTCGGAGTCCGGTACAAATTCGTTTTTTTGCTTTAGTTAGGGCTATCACTTCCGAAGGTTATTGCAGGTAACCTCGTCATCAGATTTCATTTGATCACTTTGATCGTCATCTTGTAGATTAGACACCTTTGTGGGTTCATTCGCACTCCATGATGTGGTCATTCATTCACTATTTCATTCACTCTTTCTTGGGTGAACTGGATGTCTTCGAAACACCAACATCAGACTGATTTTTGGGCATGGCGTTGACCTTTACCAAGGCTAGGACTTGGCTGGACCCGCTTGAAACACAGGGAACACCGATTGGCGCACTATCTTTTGGAATTTTGGTCGATTTCCGTTTGATTTTCCGCTCCCAACATGGCGGTTTGTTCTTCTTGTTTACGAATCTCGGCCTCATACCGGAGGTTGCGTGCCGGAGAAATTCCGCGAGTTCGCATCCAGTATTAATACTATTATATAGGTTATCCCTGGGCTAATGTAAGATAATGTGAAAAACGTGCACCGAAATGTCTCACTTGGTGCATTAAAAGCACCGAATCATCGTTTAAGATGTGTTTCAGGTTGAGACGTCGCAAAGCGTTTAATTGAAAAACGCAACCTCGAATTCACATCATGGGCATGTCTGCAATTTAGTCTGCAAGACACTTTAAGAGACAATATTATCCGAACTATCAGTCTGCCTGAAATGTAGAGTTGGTTGTTATACTTAACGCAAAATCACTTGAATGAGCACACAAAGCTAGATTTTTATTAATTACTCACATTGCGACTTCATTTTCGTTTCACTAAAAATCTAAAAAAGTGTACTTGTGTATTATCATACAAAAGAAAATGCTTCGTGAATGGCCGTAGTTGCAAGTCTTTTTTTAATATTTCTTTAAAGCTTAGGACTACCTTCCAAGACAGTTCTTTTCCACCCAATTTTCTATCGGAAAATTTATGTCACAAAATTAATGTTACAGGGCGACAAAGGAAACGATGGACTCAAAGGATTAGACGTAAGTAAATAATCTATATTTCATTGTGATTGACCTTAGGGACTCTTAACCAAACCGACAGTTTCGGTCGAAAGATAGGCTAACCGAAACCAAAATTTCGGTCAATCTCTACTATTGTGCAAGAATCTTTGATGGGTGGAAAATTATGCGACACGCAAGAAAGTAGTCGGCACACAAACTCATAAAATGGCACACAAACAACGACAATGGAACATAGAAAAAGTAGTTGGTACCCTAAAAAATGATGCTGCCACCCAAAGAGGAAAGTGTCACTGTCCAAGGATGCCTTTAACCGGAGGATTGGACATGACTTTGGGCGAAGCTAGGCCACTTTTTACGGGATAAAATTAGAAACCTTAACTTGTTCTGTCCATAGACCAGGGAACTACTTGCAGTGTCAAAACGATTCTAGTACAAAATTGGCATCCAGAAGATGATTCAAAACTCTACTGATTTAAGAAAGCAACAACAAATCACATAAGGATGATATTGGAATCAGCAAGATTCATTAAATCATCAAAAGAAAGAAAAAGATGGTCTTTTCAGTGCGATCCTCTGTTCATTACCAATTTCTCTAACAATGTTTATTTTTATCAAAATTTGTTTCCCTCTCTCAGGGTGAACGTGGCAAACGCGGACGAAAAGGCGACAAGGGTGATATCGGTCCGGTGGGCCCACCTGGCCTGGACGCTCCATGCCCAGTCGGTCCCGACGGCCTACCTCTACCTGGATGCGGATGGCGCAAGAACCCAGTGGCATTTCCGGGATCTGGCACGGGCATCGCCGCCACCGACACTCCGGACACTCAATCCGCCGTCGGTACCGGCAACGACTACTTCGGAGCGGTGTCCTCAGGCGCTAGATTCGGGTCCGTTGACGGGGTTTATGGGGATTTTAGGTAGCCCCTTGTATTGCATCATATTTCTACCACCCCAAACTGTTCTCCGTTTTTTTTTTTCTAGCAACCCTAGTCCGTCGTATTATTCGCCCACTTATGTCCCGAGCGAACCATCCAATTCCTATACATCGTGGAATGACCAGTATGATGACGAGACCGAGGATGAAGATGAGGAAGATGACGGGCCTGATGAAGAGGAGTACGAATCCGACACGGGTTACTATGGGACCACAGTCAATGCCGGCTCATCTTGGGGTGACTCTGGATCGGACAATATTTGGGGGAAGAGCACCACCTACAACACATGGGATTCGTATGACAGAAGCACCGATCAGGGCAATAGCGACTCTCCTTACTCCTATGGGGATACCAAATACGATAGTTCGTGGTGAAAATGCCGTTTTAGATATATTTTCATATCTTTTTTTCAAACTTCATGCAATGTTCAAGACAGTTTTACAAAGAAAGAACCACCCCTAACATAACCATGAAGAGAGCACTAATTAATGCTGGTAATCCATCTCTGCCCAAACCTTGAGCGGAATTGCAATTTTCGGTAGCGCACAGGCACAAGGTGTATGAGGTCTACAAAGAAACAGATTTGAGAGCTTATGATGATGAATTGAGTTCCAATAGAGTCAGGGGTCGGCAACCTCTCTTGGGTCAAGGCCCACGAAATTTTATTCGTATTGTCAGGGGCCCACCAAGTAGACAATGGTAGGTTTAGGGGCCCACACATTAACGATCAAAGAGCTTTGGGCCCATGAGTACAGTACTATGGATGGCTTTCGGGCCCACTTTTTCAAATTTTCTCCATAGCTCCTGGGCCCACAAATGACCACCCTTGGGCCCTCAGGTTGCCGACCCCTGCCATAGAGCCTCACCAGATTTTCCGCCACCTCATTTTCACCGCTCTGAAGGTGGAGGCAGCCATCCCCTCTCCCCGGTAAAGGCGAACACCCTCGGGACACCACCTCTTCTTCACCAGACTCTGGAAAAAGTGGAGTTCAATTCATTCGGGAGTGCAGTGTTTTTGCAGTGTCTTTTAAGCCTTCAGCTGTAGAGTATAGTTTATACACAAAAACGCAACCTTCAGTGCTCAAATGTTTTGTTTGTCTATTTCATGGGTCGGCTAGCAGTGGGCTGGGGCCCACACGTGGTCCCATGGCTTATTTTGATGGGCCCAGAAGCCACGGGGAAGCGGGGAATGTCCAAACAGTGGGTCCGATTGTCAACCATGATAGTGAAGTTTTGTAAGAATCAAGAAAACCCCAGTCCACGGCGTTTCATTGAGCTAGAGAAATCATTTTCAAGTTCCAAAGACATTTTAGACCACTTTTAAGGTCAAGAGACAATGCTGCACACATAATAGGACATGTATAAGGTTGCTTCAAGTGAGCGTTTTAAATCATTCCGCGGGCGGCAAAACAGGGCCGTTGGCTGTGCTGAGCTGCTCAGCCCATTTTGGCGAATCCAAGTTTTTCCCATTTTAACGTGCATTTGATGATTCTAGGTCCCTGGAAACGATCTTAATTTTACGTTTTGATCCCTCTGCTTTCACTTGGTTGAAAATATGCCCAATTTGTTTGCTTGAAAATGATACAGAAAAGATTAGATCTTAACAGAAAGAAGCGTTAAAAAATATTGCATTTCTCTATATGTTAAGTATTTTGAAATATTGAAATGATTCTTTGGAACCCACTGAATAAATCCGCATCTTAATATTAGTGTTTGGATCAATGTTAAGTCCTATTTTTGCAATAGCACAAGGCCTGCTTACTTGCTTTTAAATCAATCACCCTAATATTATTTTTTGCATATTATTGACCCAATTCCAGCCAAGGTATCCTTAAGTGAAATACCGATCGTTTCCAAGGACCTAGAATCATCAAATGCTCGTCAAAATGGGAAAAACTTGGATTCGCCAAAATGGGCTGAGCTACTCAGCACAGCCAACGGCCTTGTTTTGCCGCCCGCGGAATGATTTAAAACGCTCACTTGGAGCAACCTTGTGCATGTCTAATTGCGTTCTGTTAATTAGGTCATGGGCAAAAAAATGCTGCAATGTCACTTAAAACATCTTTAAGAATATTTTCTTAATTTTTCTTTTCACTCATTCCTAAAGTAGCCTCATGGTTTTCTGTTCCTGAAATATTGGCAAAATCTATTGAGCCCGCCCTTGTTCAAATTTGGGTTAGCAAAAGTCCGATTGTGTCCTTCGAGAATCTTGTTCGAAAATAGCCATTGAAAATTGAACGCCAAAGTAGAATTCTCCAATATTTTGAACTATTGTCGACCTAAGTGTGCCTTTTTTGCCGAGTTTTTCTAGTGAAAAATTTCCTGAATTAGTTTTAATCATGTTTTGAGTGACATGGTATCAATTTTTTGGGCCTGACCTAATGAATAGAGCTCGATTATAAATGTGGCATTGTCTCTTTGCCTCAAAACTGGTCTCAAATGTCAAGAAGAACAAATCAGGATGAACAAATGGAAGCCTTCCATCAAATTTTGGTTTGGAAGCTGTCCTCGGTTTGATTTGTAAAAAAATAGTCTTTTATAATTCATCAAATCCAGTCGGTTTTGACAGCCATTTTCTCAGAATTCATATCATCCATGGTTACACAAAACAAAAACTACATTATTCATTTCAGCTAAGGTTTGTTTTATGTCGGATGCCAAATTCCATAGTGATGTTGGTTTTTTGTGTCGAAATATCGTATTTTTTTAATATTCATTATTTTTGAGTGGGATGGGCTTGGAATGTGTTCCACAAATAGATTATTTTCAAGACCTCTCATTGATTCCTTGCACCAAGATTATTACAATATTTTTTGACTAATACAAATTTTTATCCTTTTAAAAAAAAAAAACAACATTGAAAACATAAAAAAATTTGAAACTGTTTTAATCATAATAGGGAAAGATGATAAAAATTCGATTTTTACAGTTTAGAAGGTTACAGGGGTATTTTTAATTAGAGTCCCCAAAGCTTTGATGCTAAATTGTGACAAAAGAAGACGATGAAGTGAACTTGTGATCTAAATTACTTGTAATAACCAAAAGCTTTGTTCTTATTATCCAATGAATTTCAGCGGTTTTAGTCCTTGTTACAGGCACTCAAAGTAAGGTTGTTTTTTGAGGATAGAGTGTGCACATGCTAAGTGGAGGAACAGTTCTTGAAAATAATATGAAGTTTTACGAGTGTGTAAATTTCAAAAGCACTTTGCCTGAGCATACATAAAACTGTTTCTTCCATTGATATTTTTGCAATCAAATCACAATTGTGTGATGTGTTGATGTGATATGTTTCTGACGAGATGTGATAGTGTGCGAGTGGTTCTTGATTTGGTAACAACCCTGTAGATTGAAAGAAATTCATTGCGAGCCTATGAACCGGGGATTGCATCATATCCATTACAGGCAATTCAAGGCCACAACAAAGGGTTATGGGCCTTTTGCAAAAATATCCTTAAAATTGGCCTTACTTTAAAATATGCTAGATTACTACATCAGAAATATGGTTTTTTGATTCAAACATACGATTCGCTGAAAGTTGCAGTGTTTGCTCCTTGGTTTTGGTCAGCGCCCTCTGTAATCACATGTTAGAAGCTTACCAATCACAACTTTGTAGCAAGACTGAACATACTCTGAACAATTTCGGAAAGTTCCGTCATCACTTGGTCGACATTGATGCAAATTCGAGTCGTCTCCACAAACCTTACACTCAAAACATTGATCTGTCACAGGAATTCATGAATAGATTAGAAAACACGTCACTGTTTTGCTCCAAATAACCCCTTTTATCTCGTGGCGAACAACACCATAGTTCGAATCAACTTACAACATGGGCAGAGTACAAGAATTGCAAATGTCACAAAAAGGCTCGATGTTTTCATGTTGGCATGAGAAACCTGCATGTTTTATCTTCATTCTGGCAATCAAGATAACAGTATCTATTAATCCGATACGATTTGAAATGAATTAACGCTTTTGTTGGATCACAAAGGCCTAAACTTGGTACTTAATTATACGAAACAAAGATAACGTGGGCTGAATTTTAGATAACCAAACAAATATAGAATTGCGAAGAAGCGATGGGTTCGATTCCCTCATTGACACATGATTTATATGGGTACAAAGACGACTATCGGTCAAATCCTGAAATTGATCAATCCTTCAAATCTTTAACATTGACATACGGAACTCTATATCCGTAATGTTAGAATCAATGAGGTAAATAATTTCCCAATAAAGTGAAAAAAACCAGAACGCATTAAGTTGAATGATGAAATCAAAGAAACAGGAAAGCAATTTTCATGAATTGAACTGTTGTGTACCTTCGCAGAGTAACACTTCCTCTCCAAACTTCAAAGCATATTGTGTAATACATAACACCAACGATCTTTTTGGTATTGGCGAAAAATTGTATGGCAAAGAATCTGCTTCTGTATTACAGTCGAATCTCGATGTAAGAAATCTCAGTTTAAGCAATTTTCGGATCATAAGCGACTTTTCCACGCTGACCAAAATTTTACTACAAAAGAATTCTCGATATAAAAAATTTTCCATTTTTCCTCAATCTCGATATAAGAAACATCCTCAAAGTTTTTGGCCAACTTCTCTTGCTCAAATTGGTCACAGCACAAAAAACCGAAGCATTTCTAAAAGGATCGATGCAGTGCTTCCATATCTTACGCTTTTGCGCAAATTTGCCCCTTTTTGGGGTCCCGTTTGCGCACTTTTTGGGCTCTCGCGCCTTGCACTTTTTTGACAAAAAACTTGCGCTTTTCAAGTTCGAGTCGAAAGAACGAAAAATTACATTTTGAACCCTGAAGTCACTAAAAATTGTCCAAAATGCCATTAAACAAGAACTATTTTACAGATATTAAGTTTAAAAATATAATATATCGACAAGTATACAAAATAACATAAACGTAAATTAGTTTATCAATAAGTGCTTGAGAGTGAAACAAATTTCTGTGTCTACCAAAGTAAAACCTCGTGGAAAATAAGAAACCCAAGGAAGTGTCTTGTCAACCCAAGAAAGTCCCTCAAATTTGAGGTTGTGTAAGGTCAAACTGAGAATAGAAGATTTGCAGTTGAGATATTCCAAAAAAATAGCAAAAAACTTCATCATTATGAAAGTGTGGAAGGCTCCATTTTTAAAACGTTTTGTGTCCCTGTTTAAGTTCGCTAATTTACCAATCATGATATCAAAAGTGTACTTTTTTCTTTCATCTCTTCTGTCGAACTGAGATTGAAACAAGTTCTTAAGCTTTGTGATGGAGGAATAAATGCATGCACTTGTAATGTTAATTTGTGTGTTTTAATGACTATTCTTAAAAGCTAGAAAAAGGTTGTTGATTTTGTGCTCCGTAGGGTTGCGCCGCCCTTTTCTGGTGATTCTGTTCTTTCCTGTTCTGCGCTCGATCAAATATTTCAAACGGTCAGTTGCTCCGCAACGAACGGTCGAGAATGAGATGCGGTCGTAGAATTTCAGTGAAGCAATGTGACACCAGAGGCCACGACGGTGCTGCGGGGTAGACAAACAGGCCCAGCTGATGTTTACCGAGCTTCTTTTATTGGGAGAGGCTCCAGAAGTTAGGGCTGTACAGTACTCAGAGAAGGTATGAAAGGTATCTGATACTGTATGTCTTCAAGAGCATTCATGGACTCTGTCCTAACCCAGGATTTGAGATCAGTTGTAGCGATCGTAGAGGTTTTACTTGCCTTTTGAGAGCACCTCCAAATCCTAAGGAATCTAGGCTAGTTCGATCAATGCAGTCCTCCTCGCTTCTTTATCGGGCTCCTTCATTGTTCAATTTGTTACCCATAAATCTTCGTCGGGAATTTGTAGGAGCTGATCCTCCAACAGCATTTAAGGCAGGATTGGACGATTTTTTAAATACTATTCTTGACCAACCCACTATTCAAGGGTTGTACAGATCTGCCAACAGTAACTCATTGGTCGATCAAATTTCATATAAACGGTGATTTTATAAATTATATAAATCATTAACTCTCTTTACAAGGAATCCTATTCCTTGTAGCGGTATTAGAAAATCTCAGTGTTTTTAGTGTAATTAAAAGTTTTGGATTAACGCCATAATTGACGGATGTTTGTCACAAAATTGTTTCTCAAGAACCACTCAGCTCTGCTCTGTTGTAGGAGGAGTCACATTTTCGCGTCATTTCATCTTAAACCCCTTTTGACCCCGATTTCAATTCGCACATCCTTCACTCGGACACGAGAACCATTGACGACAGCTAGGGTGAAACAGACGCTATCATGACGTTTTCTTAATCACTTTGGAATCAATAGCAATCAATTGCTCATCAACGTTTCAGTTGCTCAGACGTGAAAAGCTATACTCCTTATTCAATTCTTTTACATTCTTCCAACAATGTCTCCAATTCAAGACAATACCACTCTTCAAATTGAAGAAATCGAGGTGTTGTGCTCGATTTTTCTGGACAAGGTTACTGTTCATTCTGGCACTCAATTTCAAGTGAGAATTGAACCAGAGGCCGTTTTGCGGGTGACTTTCCCTCCCACATATCCCTCAGAGGTAAAAAATCTTGGCAATTTTTATGCACCTTCTTCCATTTAATGACTATTATTGTTCCAGACCCTCCCGGTGTTTGAACTGTCGGCTCCGTTTTTATCTAAAAAGCGGAAAGACCAATTGACAGGTCAATTGGAAGACCTTGGTCGCCAATACCAAGGTTTGCCCGTGGTTTTCACTTGGGTGGAGGCCATTCAAGAACGGCTCTTCCAGTGGAATGGGCCAAAGTCCGATGGGAAAGGGCGAAATTCTGTTGGTTCGAAAGTTGGCAACAATAAACCGCACCGCGATTTGTGTCCAACAATTACTAGTGGCACCACTGTTGAGGACCGGAAAAGCGTGTTCCAAGCGCATTTTGCGGTGATTGACAATGTTGACCAAGTGGAAGCGGTGTTGGGCAAACTGAAGACCAACAGAAAAATAGCTAATGCCAAACACAATATGTTTGCATATCGGTTACAGACATCTAGTAAGTATGACTTTTGGTCATAGTTAATGTCGATTTCAATAATTGTCAAACTTTTTTCTCAGACGGGATTCTTCAAGATTATGACAACGATGGCGAGAATCAAGGGGGCAGCCGACTTCTGCATCTATTGGAGGCAGCCGGTGCAGTTAATGTCGTGGTGGTCGTGACTCGATGGTTTGGCGGCATTCAAATCGGGCCCGATCGATTCAAACACATCAACACTGTGGCCCGTGCAATTCTTGAAGTCGAAGGGATCATCGGCAAATGTGCGGTTGGAAAAGCCAAAAGAAAAAAGGGGAAATCTTGAGGATTTTTATGATGTTTTTTATTTTTGGGTTTGATAAATATGAATGTAATTTTATCAACACTTCTCAGCGTTTTGCTTGTTTTTGATGCGTTTTTTGGTTAATTTTTTCCTCATGTTTACGTTTATGATTTAATGTGTCCAACATTACAAAGAAATACTTTATATTCAGGTGGTATCAAAAATCCACTACATGAATCTTCATAATAACGATTCTGTTGATGCATTTTTCGCATATAATTGGTCTTAAATCTTGTCTATCTTGGGGGAAAGTTACCTTCTCGCCTGTGAGCTTTACTCTTCAGCTCGTGTCCAAACAGAAAAAAGAAGAGGCTGAAAATGACGAGTTGGGTGAAACTGATAATTCCGATTTTTGAGACGATTATCCAAGGATCACTAACCACCTGGATGCCTCGGCTACCGGCAAAAGCCATTTTTTGAATTCTGTGACAGATAGAGAAAAATCTTATCAAACCAAGTGTTTGATTGGTAATGCAAAGCTCACATGCTTAATTTCAACTTGATCGACTGAAATTTGTGGCAGTTAGAGTAATTTGAAGCGTAGAGTATAGCGCGCTCTTCTGATCGAACATTTGCACCCACAATCGTCCAAAAGGACGATTGTAGGGTCAATTTTTCTCTCGTTTCCGCGCGTGTGTATTACGACTGTAGCAAATTTGGAAACCTTGTTTCTCGTGGATGGGGTAACAAACCATGCTGAAATTCAGCAAACGACATCCTTATGATTGTTTAATCATTCTTATCAAAACAAAGTCATTAATATGAATGGAATTCGATTTACAAAAAATCCACAGCTGAACGCCTGAGCGGAGGCTTCCATGTCTTACGATTTCCTTGGATTATCCAGGAACCCCTGAAAGGGGTGGACACGAACTCCGATTTTTGAAAAAAATGGTATGAGGCCGAGGCTATATTTTGACACAATTTAAATTATTCCTTATTAAAGTGTAAAACTGTTGAACAAGCATCTTGAAAGAATTCAGTCAAACTTTTTGTGCTAATATTTATTGACTAATTGCTCTTCACCTTGATTTTAGAGGTCCCAGCACTCCTTTTACTCGTCTCATGAACTTTTGATATTCAGCTCTCCAAAGGATTTTAGTCCTATTAACAATCAGGAAAATACATAGATGGAATCTTGCTTCACCCATTAGTCCAACTGGACAGTCAGGTCAAAAGACTTCTTGCCTCTTGGATGGGAAACACTTGCAACAATGATAAACTTTGGAATATACGAGGGCCGTGCGATAAAGAAGTTGAATGAGTCAATAATTACTTAATGATATTTTAAATTTTCTAAAAAAACACAATTTAGAGGCACTTTGATGTGTTGTCAACAAAAAATGTTATTGGCAAAATTTGATTAAATCGCAACCCTGGTTCCCAAGCGATCTAAAAGCAAACAATAACACAAACCCCCTAACAAATGTCAAAATGAGTGAGGGCAATGAAGTCCGGGCCGTAATCAAATCATACGTTAGAGCCAACAAAAACCCAAGTGAAACATATAATTTTTTGATGGAAGCTTTTGGTGACAAATGTCCTTCCAAAACAATGGTCTTTAGATATCACAAAGAATTTCGTAATGGACGAGAGACGATTGAATCCGGACGTGGAAAATCAGCAAAACCAACCTTCAGAAATGAAGAAAATGTAAATTTGATTCGAAATCTACTAACTGAAGATAAGAGAAAAACAGTATCAGAACTTTCCTATGAATCTGGGCTATCAGTTGGGACAGTCCATCTCATTCTCCACGAAGATCTAGGCCTCTCGAAACTATCCGCCCGATGGGTTCCCCGCCTCCTTTCAGACCAACATAAAGCAAGGCATCTGAAGTTTGCAGAGAATTTTAAATCGAGGTATTTTAAAGAAGGGAAAGCATTTCTGGAATCAATTGTAACTATGGATGAGACCTGGGTAAGCTACTATACTCCAGAGTTGAAACAGCAATCCAATCAGTGGCTTCCCAAAGGATCCAGACCGCCAAAGAAAGCCAAGGTCCAGAACAGCACCAAGAAGTTGATGCTTGTTGCGTTCTTTGATTCAGAAGGGATGATTTATCAGCACTACTTACCAAGGAACAAAACAATTAATTCAGATTATTACATTGAAGTACTTACTAACTTCCAGAGGCATTTTCGAAAGAAAAGACCTCAAAAAAGTCGTGGCAATTGGCTCTTTCACCAAGACAACGCAAGACCACACACCAGCAAGAAAACAATGGATTTTATGGAGTCAAAAAATATAAATCTTTTGGATCACCCACCCTATTCCCCGGATTTAGCACCTTGTGATTTCAGTCTGTTTCCCTCTCTAAAAAGAAATTTGGTTGGAATTCGTTTCAAAGATGATCAAGAGCTCAGAAGTAATGTGGAGGGGGTGCTGAAGACACTCTCAAAAATGGTTTCTTGCACATTTTTGAAAAGTGGGCAGAAAGATGTGAGACTTGCATTTCGAGAGAAGGAGATTGTGTGGAAAAATAAGCCTCAATAAACTTTTCCATTGTTGTAAATAAATATCGATTTTTAACTCCATTCAACTTCTTTCTCGAACGGCCCTCGTAAATCAAAATGCTAAGTAACCTTCTCTTGTCACAAATCAAGACACAATTAGCTTTAAAATGTACTCGCATACTATGTTTAACATGAAGTGTGGTGTGAGCGTGTTATTAGTAGTCCCAGTCTCACATTCGTTTGTTTGTTCGTTCCTTCCTTCAGTCGATCATTCTTTCCCACATTTTGGACGATGCTCGGTGGTCAAATGAAAAGAGTGGAAGTTCAAATGTCCAGTTTATCAAGTGACGTTTATTTTGGAGAGAAAGTTTGTAGAATGTTATTCTAAAAATGTTTTTAACCATTATTTTTCGAATTACTATTTTTGGACACCCCTATTTTTGGACACCCCTATTTTTGGACAGCCTTATTTTTGGACACTATTAGACAAGGGTAGATAAAATGTCCAAAAATCAAATGCCCACCCTGTATCTGATACTGTATGTCTTCAAGAGCATTCATGGACTCTGTCCTAACCCAGGATTTGAGATCAGTTGTAGCGATCGTAGAGGTTTTACTTGCCTTTTGAGAACACCTCCAAATCCAAGGGATTCTAGGCTAGTTCGAACAATGAAATCCTCCTCTCTTCTTTATCGGGCTCCTCATTGTTTAATGTGTTACCCATTAGTCTTTGTCGGGAATATGTAGGAGCTGATCCTCTAACAGCTTTTAAGGCAAGATTAGACATATTTTTAAATACTATTCTTGACCAACCCACTATTCAAGGGTTGTACAGATCTGCCAACAGTAACTCATTGGTCGATCAAATTTCATATAAACGGTGATTTTATAAATTATATAAATTATTAACTCTCTTTACAAGGAATCCTATTCCTTGTAGCGGTATTAGAAAATCTCAGTGTTTTTAGTGTAATTAGAAGGTTTGGATGAACGCCATAATTGACGGATGTTTGTCACAAAATTGTTTCTCAAGAACCGCTCAGCTCTGGTCTGTTATAGGAGGAGTCACATTTTCGCGTCATTTCATCTTAAACCCCTTTTGACCCCGATTTCAATTCGCACATCCTTCACTCGGACACGAGAACCATTGACGACAGTTAGGGTGAAACAGACGCTATCATGACGTTTTCTTTATCACTTTGGAATCAATAGCAATCAATTGCTCATCAACGTTTCAGTTGCTCAGACGTGAAAAGCTTAGCTCCTTATTCAATTCTTTTACATTCTTCCAACAATGTCTCCAATTCAAGACAATGCCACTCTTCAAATTGAAGAAATCGAGGTGTTGTGCTCGATTTTTCTGGACAAGGTTACTGTTCATTCTGGCACTCAATTTCAAGTGAGAATTGAACCAGAGGCCGTTTTGCGGGTGACTTTCCCTCCCACATATCCCTCAGAGGTAAAAAATCTTGGCAATTTTTATGCACCTTCTTCCATTTAATGACTATTATTGTTCCAGACCCTCCCGGTGTTTGAACTGTCGGCTCCGTTTTTATCTAAAAAGCGGAAAGACCAATTGACAGGTCAATTGGAAGACCTTGGTCGCCAATACCAAGGTTTGCCCGTGGTTTTCACTTGGGTGGAGGCCATTCAAGAACGGCTCTTCCAGTGGAATGGGCCAAAGTCCGATGGGAAAGGGCGAAATTCTGTTGGTTCGAAAGTTGGCAACAATAAACCGCACCGCGATTTGTGTCCAACAATTACTAGTGGCACCACTGTTGAGGACCGGAAAAGCGTGTTCCAAGCGCATTTTGCGGTGATCGACAATGCGGACCAAGTGGAAGCGGTGTTGGCTAAGCTGAAGACCAACAGAAAAATTGACAATGCCAAACACAATATGTTTGCATATCGGTTACAGACATCTAGTAAGTATGACTTTTGGTCATAGTTAATGTCGATTTCAATAATTGTCAAACTTTTTTCTCAGACGGGATTCTTCAAGATTATGACAACGATGGCGAGAATCAAGGGGGCAGCCGACTTCTGCATCTATTGGAGGCAGCCGGTGCAGTGAATGTCGTGGTGGTCGTGACTCGATGGTTTGGCGGCATTCAAATCGGGCCCGATCGATTCAAACACATCAACACTGTGGCCCGTGCAATTCTTGAAGTCGAAGGGATCATCGGCAAATGTGCGGTTGGAAAAGCCAAAAGAAAAAAGGGGAAATCTTGAGGATTTTTATGATGTTTTTTATTTTTGGGTTTGATAAATATGAATGTAATTTTATCAACACTTCTCAGCGTTTTGCTTGTTTTTGATGCGTTTTTTTAGTTTATTGTTTCCTCATGTTTTTCGTTTATGATTTAATGTGTCCAACATTACACAGCAATACCTTTTATTCAGGTGGTAATGAAAATTCTCTACATGAATGGCAAAAAACTAAGGGCCAGACAGTGTCTCTCACCACCAAAAAAACCGAAATATTTGAGCTTGTGCAATCAGGCAAGTTTGTACATCATTTTCATTTTTTACAATGTCTACAACCAGTTTGAACTCGCTTATTAATAAAAACGATTCTGTTAATGCATTTTTCGTATATATAGTAGTTGGTCTTAAATCTTGTCTATCTTGGGGGAAAAGTTACCTTCTCGCCCAAACAGATAAATGAAGAGTTGGGTGAAACTGTTAATTCCGGTTTTTGAGAAGATTATCGCACAGATTGTTACCGAGCACGACGAATTTTAAAACCAAAAAAATGAGCTTTATGTATAGTGCCTTAACGATCTCTTCATATTAATAAGATGCACTGAAATGTCTTGCCATGCCGTTTTTTCAAATAAGGATGAATCATGTGTATTCATTAATAGATAGTTAACAGAGGTAAAATTACAACAGAAATTGTGGTAATGGTGATGATGTAAGGTCGGGACAATAGAGCGAACCAATGTTGCTAGAACTTTTTGAACTAATCATGCCAAAAATATCGATAAAAGGGTCAGATTTGATAATATTGAAACAAATTAAGTTACTATCATGCTTGGGCCCCTCAATGAAAGAATTGATTACTAAAACAGTATTGATTCAAAGCAATTTAATCGTTCTAGATAGAGTTCTTTACTTACAAGAATGAATGTCAGATCAAAAATATTTGTTTAAAAAATGATATAGTCTGGAAATGAAAAATTTTACCTTTGGGCAATGTCTCAAGATGTTTTTTCTTCCTGTTTTGAACTTATTCAAAAAAGACAAGTGTATTTATTTAATTTCAAATTGCTGATTTGGAAATGTTTGGCAACGCTGCGTGTGGTATATGGACTAAAGGAAATATCTCTATCAATGCTAGATAAAATCTTTTTAGATAATTGGAACAAATGTTTGTTTTCGATGTTACTTGTGGCAATATGTATTGTTTTTTGTTCATAATTATGGACACCAGGACGTTTTGCAAACTCACATGTGTTCACATTAGCTTCTCAATGTAGTTTCATACAAGGTTCTAATATTTATCCCCTCCTATCAAAATTTTTCTTTTTCAAATGTCGACCAACCAATTGTAGTGAGAGTTCGCCAACAGTCGCACAATATGGCTAGTTTGTTAGACAATCAAACATCTGGTCAATCCTTTGAGATGGCGTCACAATTTTGCGTGATTCCATAATTAATCCCGTGACCTGTTTCTGAATTCGCACATCATTACCTCCCCCAAGAGGATGAATTGGACGTTTAACAACGCAACTACTATAGTGAAACGGGCGCCATCCTGATGTTTTCTTTACCGGGAAAGAATGACTTAAAATCAATTGCTCATCAGTAGGGACGGGCAAATAGTGTAAAAATATTTTTGGTAACATAAACCCATTTTTCTGCACTTTTGCACTTTTGATCTTTATTTGCACTTTTTATTCACGTTTTTGGCCAAAATTGACAAATTGTTAAGAAAATGTAGTGGCTTTTGAAATAGTGTTTAGATTCAAGATCAAATTTTGAACTAGTCGAAAAAGCTTGCATTTGCAATGAACCATTCTTAGCACCTTGAAGAAATATGTGCATTTCAGACGCAAACCTCACACTTTATTCACCATCTTGGCTTTAACTAGAACATCCTGTTAACTAAACTAAAGATTAGACAAAAGAATCTTATTGCATGCAACCAACAAATTGCAAACCTGAAGAAACTCATGTTTTGGTAATGGAAGGATCTACAAACAATATAGATTGCAGAATTAGGTTTGCCGCCTACAAAGATCGCTACTTCTAAAAAAGGCCGTTATAAACTTAAAATAACCAAGCTAAGGATACATCAATGTAGCAGTACACATTGTTAAAGTGACTTGGAGATATTACTTTTAAGTTCCAAAAGTATTTGAGAACAGTTTTGATGTGATGAGACAATGAATGCCACATTTGAAATTGAGTTCTGGTAATTGGGCCATGGGCCAAATATTGAAGTAATGTCACTAAAAACATGCTTAAAACACATTTATGACTATTTTCTTTGATGCAATTGTTAGGCACCCGTGGGTATTTTTCTGTTCAATTCTCAATGTCTATTTTTGAACAACTTGAAGGACGAAAACGGAGTGATGTAAAGCCATTTAAAACAATTGCTAAATATATTTCAACAATATTTTAGGTACATACATCCACGAGACTACCTTAGGAATGAAAAAATCAGAAGATTTTTGACTAGAGTATTTTTCATGACTTTACATCCTTTTTGCTAGTGACCTAATTAATAGAACTCTATTACTTGTGCAGCATTGTCTCTTCACCTCAAACTAGTCTCAAATGTCTTTAGAACTTGTAAATGACTTCTCCTGCTCAATTAGGAGCCGTGGGTACTCCATGAATGACGTTTTAAGTCCAAATGCAAGTTATTTGCGTTTTTTTGACATTTATTTGCTCTTTTTTGACACTTTTTTGCTCTTTTTGACATTTATTTGCTCTTTTTTGACATTTATTTACACTTTCAACATTTTCTGCACTTTGTTTTGCACTTTTGGGCACATTTTTTGCAACTTTTGGTAACTAAAAGGGTAAGATTATTTGCACTTTCTGCCCGTCCCTATTCATCAGCGTTCCAGTTGCTCAGACCTGAATATTCTTCCTCGTTATTTTGTTTCACATTTTTCCAACAATGTCTCCAATTCAAGACAACGCCACTCTTCAAATTGAAGAAATCGAGGTGTTGTGCTCGATTTTTCTGGACAAGGTTACTGTCCATTCTGGCACTCAATTTCAAGTGAGAATTGAGCCAGAGGCCGATTTGCGGGTGACTTTCCCTCCCACATATCCCTCAGAGGTAAGAAATCTTGGCAATTTTTATGCACCTTCTTCCATTTAATGACTATTATTGTTCCAGACCCTCCCGGTGTTTGAACTGTCGGCTCCGTTTTTATCTAAAAAGCGGAAAGACCAATTGGCGAGGCAATTGGAAGACCATTGGGTCGCCAATACCAAGGTTTGCCCGTGGTTTTCACTTGGGTGGAGGCCATTCAGGAACGGCTCTTCCAGTGGAATGGGCCAAAGTCCGATGGGAAAGGGCGAAATTCTGTTGGTTCGAAAGTTGGCAACAATAAACCGCACCGCGATTTGTGTCCAACAATTACTAGTGGCACCACTGTTGAGGACCGGAAAAGCGTGTTCCAAGCGCATTTTGCGGTGATTGACAATGTGGACCAAGTGGAAGCGGTGTTGGGCAAACTGAAGACCAACAGAAAAATAGCTAATGCCAAACACAATATGTTTGCATATCGGTTACAGACATCTAGTAAGTATGACTTTTGGTCATAGTTAATGTCGATTTCAATAATTGTCAAACTTTTTTCTCAGACGGGATTCTTCAAGATTATGACAACGATGGCGAGAATCAAGGGGGCAGCCGACTTCTGCATCTATTGGAGGCAGCCGGTGCAGTGAATGTCGTGGTGGTTGTGACTCGATGGTTTGGCGGCATTCAAATCGGGCCCGATCGATTCAAACACATCAACACTGTGGCCCGTGCAATTCTTGAAGTCGAAGGGATCATCGGCAAATGTGCGGTTGGAAAAGCCAAAAGAAAAAAGGGGAAATCTTGAGGAATTAAATCATGTTTTTTATTTATTTTTGGTTTTAATAAATATGAATGTAATTTTATCAACACTTCTCAGCGTTTTTTATTTACTTTTTCCTCATGTTTACGTTTCTGATTTCGTGTCCAATATTCGCCTCCCAACTCCAGAATGGATCCCATGACTATGATGTATATCATTCATAAATATAATGTACATATCCAATGGCATTATTGATATTGTCTCGCAATAAACATTATAAAAAAAATATTACACACCAATACTAAATATTCAGGTAGTAACAAAAATCCACTACATGAATGGCAAAAAACTAAGGGCCATTGTCCCCCACAACCAAAAAACTGATATTTTACATTCTCAACAACCAATTAGAACTCGCTTCTTCATAAGAACGATTCTGTTAATGCATTTTTCGTATATAATTGGTCTTAAGTCTTGTCTATCTTGGGGGAAAGTTATCTTCTCGCCAGTGAGCTTCTCTCTTCAGCTCGTGTCCAAACAGAAAAAAGAGGCTGATAATGCAGAGTTGGGTGCAACTGGCTGTTAATTCCGGTCTTCACCCCATAGATATAGGCGCGAAGCGCCTAGATTCCCAACCTTGAAGGTCCAGCTATTGACGGATATTTGAAATTCGGTACCGAGATGGACTTAGTCGTTTTTTCAAACTCAGTGAATCAGAACTCAAGCACAGACATACACAGATATGACAAACTGAGCTAAATGGGTGCTTTGTTTTGAAGGAAAAGTCACAGTTTGTTGTACTGCATTCAGTTACTGCTGAAAAACAAGTATGTCCAAACTAATTACTCATAGCCATCTGCTTTTACAGCCACCAAACTTATTTCCACCTTCAAAATGATTTGATAAGATATTTCAAGACAATATCTTATTTCCAAACGAGGGGTTTGGCAGAAGGACTGTTATCATTTACATGTCAAATAATTGCATGCTAAGAGCAATTGTGTTTATTGCATAAATTATCAATTAAAACCCCTAAGAAATATCAGAACTCAAATTTGAAATTTGTTTATATGTCTGCAACATCCCAATCCCAATAAAAACAAAGATTTTCATGTGTGGAGCAAGTAAGTTTGGACATACTAAGCTGAAAACTGGAAAAGTGGAACTTCAACAATTTTCCCCACATTCTGTGTCTTCAGCAAAAAGTAGTCTTTTAAGTAGTGATGGGACGAGACGGTATTTCCAATACATGAGACCAACTGATGCCGGTCTCAATTAATACATCTCAGAAGCTGGCATCAAGACGGCATCAAGTCTTACGAATGAAAAGACAGCTACAAACGGTGCCCGCCACTGATTGAACCTATTCGTGTTCAACAATTTTGTTGAAGCGTGTAATCGAAATCTAACTCTCTTTTGAGGTATGTGTATTATGCATGGAGACCATGACCTTTATTGACGCCGTTTCAAGTACCTTTTTTAGCCGAAATGGTCTGTTTCAATATGATTCCTTTGATATTCAAATCTTAGGTGCTAGTCACACTTCTCAGCCAGGTTGACTAGAATGTGGAAATGATGTCGTGATTTGCCACCTGATTTCAATGGTGATGGGCTTTAGCAAATGGAATTTTCAAATAATAACGTTGCACTAATGAGTTATATAAAATCTTGCGTTGCAACGTAATAACATAAGCAATTGTTGAAAGAAATATTCTCTGGCAATTTGGGGACATATCATAAGTTTTTGGGTTAATGAATAAGATTTCACGTCACACTTTCAGCGGTCCTTCAGGCATTTTTCTTCAAAACTCTGAAGCCAACATGTTATGCCAAGTTGTGGAATAAACGAGCTGTTCCTTGCTTTGAAATTTATATTATTTAACTTTAAAACAACGGAAAAATAAATCTAGATACATCGTGCCTTCAAATTTAAACCAATCGAACATCACAAAAAAAGGTAAAACCCAATTTGAGCTATTTTGGCAACACTTCGCATGTCTCACTTGGTCTCAAGTCGGAATCAAGACCAGCGAGACTTTCATTGTATTGGTCTGGTCTCATACTGTATGAGACATTACTGGTATCGGCCCCATCAGTACTTTTAAGACCTGGTAGTATGTCGCATCTGGGGATATCTATGAACTTGAGATGTTGTGATCTTGCATGCATTGTGACTGAAGTGTAAAGTAAAAAAAAGCGTTTTGAAAAAATACACATATCATATCATCATATTGAACTAGCTGTATCTTTTCAAAAGCAAAAGAACATTCTCCTGTGTGTTTTTAAGCAATATATCATTTGAAGTCTTTAATTAATGGCTGGGCTTTTTGTTTCCATCCACGATGTTCAATTCCGGAAATTTGTTCAACATTCCTATCAAGTGGCCACACTGAAGGCTATCCCTTTATTCCTCGGTTGCTCCATGGACAGGGTTGCCGTTTAAAAAACAGTTTAGCAACTTGGACAAATTAACCACCCAAAAAATTGTGATGTTGACGCACCATTTATAAATTCAATGCCAAGTGAAGTTCTCCGATATCCAAGATTCTATTTGAAAATGCAACTTTGAACCTGTCTCTCATGGCACCAAAACGGCAACTTCAATGATTCCTTAGGAAACTCGGATTCTCATGTTAGTTAACATTCATCCCGGTAGAGAAGCAAATTCCAACCAGAAGCGTCTTTGATGGACAACACCGCCATCTATTGATGATTACTTTCAAATTTGAAACCGAGATGGACATAGTCGATTTGAGCCCAGTGGGCTTGGTTGAGCATGCGCGCAATACCTGTTTTTCGGTTTCAACTTCAGAGTTGCGCCGCAAGGGTCCCTCGTAGGTACTGATGTGTTCCGAGTTGCGAAAAACTCGAAACTCGCGAGTTTAGTTCGGTTTTACGGAGAACTCGGGTTGCTCGGGCTTGCTCGGTAAATGTCGAGCTCAGTTCAGGCCTAGTCAGCAATGCCGGATTTTAACGCAGTTTTACGCCAAGGATTGTAGGCCTCTAACCTCAAATGAGTGGAACTTAAGGTTCAAACTTGTAATTTTGTTTTGATTTGTTCATAATCAGCATTATCAAATGCGTATCAAAGATATTACCTGCAATAATCATTATTAAATATATTTAGGCCCATTTTCAAATTTTAGACGCGCCATAATGGCATACCTAGCTCGATGTTTTGTCTCGGACATATAAGGGTGACAATAAGGTAAAGTTAATTAAAAAATAGCTTTAGCATATCCAAGTATTGAAAGTGGATGTTTGAATGAAGATTCTCTGGTGTAATAGATAGTGATATGTCTTGACATTTGGACGACATTCTTCATCGATTGATCCACCTTATTTCTTCTTATAGTGAAGTAAAATATTTCCGTCACCCAATACCTTGTTATTGTTTTCGTTTTAACAGGAAAAATGAGAAGGCCTGGAAATTAATTAGTTTTGCACCAACAGAAGAAAAGATCAGGACGGAACTTTGCCTCCAATTTGACAAGGAAAAATGAATTAGGAATAATACTAAAACGCAACTTGAGTCTCAACTTGATGTTATGGATATTATTCTGGACATAGATATTCTTACAGAAGGTGGTGAGAGGTGTAAACACTAATTGCCACAAGAATGATCACGTCGGAACGGCAAGATAGGTTGCGTGACAAAAATGATGTTGTTTTGGCGGTAGAATAATCATCAGTTGATGTCGGATCAATGGACACTTCAGGACCGATAATGGGACCAATAATATTCGCTCTTGAAAACAAAAGTTCCTTGTACAAGATTTCGGGACAACGGTTACCTTGGACATGTACCATTGGGTGTGCTAGATCCAATTTCTTTAATTTCTGGTCTTGTTGGTTTTTGGGATGGAACTTACAATTGCAAAGTGCAAAGTGATGAATGGTCAATTGTGTCATACCTTTCTAAGAAAAATACAATGTGGCCTATTTGGGACAGTTTGCGGTTTAAGAATGCCAAACGATGACCCTGAAATTGCAAACATTGTAAACAGTGCCCAATAGTCCATCCTGTCTTGTAAGATTATCGTTGATTTCGAGATTTGGGACCACAACCGTCGTTATAGCGGAATATCAGTTATTCAGGGACCTTCTATTCGAAATAAATCAGTCCTCATTCTTTGAAAAAAACTCTTAGTACTGCTATCACATGGGTCGGCAACCAGTTCCTGACCAACCCATTTATGAGGAAGTTAATCAACCACAGCATGGGTCAAGAAGGGAGCAAATTGGCTGGAACCCTATCAAACAAAGGGACAATGTGCAAACGTCAAAATGGCTTGTCATTTGTGCAGAATGATAAAGAAAATCAGATCCATCACTGAACATGTTCTTCATGAAGCACAGCCTGAAATCTTCATTTTGTTCGAAATATCTATGAAAAAGTCCAAAAATGTGCTCTCAAGATGTGCATGGCCTCATGCAGTGTGTCCACCATGACGGATTAGAT
Organism: Tigriopus japonicus; assembly: GCA_010645155.1. Taxonomy (NCBI): domain Eukaryota; kingdom Metazoa; phylum Arthropoda; class Copepoda; order Harpacticoida; family Harpacticidae; genus Tigriopus; species Tigriopus japonicus. The sequence continues at coordinate 50,787 of CM021318.1, forward strand.
ACTACTCGAAAATGTTTTTGACGGCAAAAAGGCATGGCCTCGCAATAGAGAATATCATTTAAAAACCTGACTGAAAAGGTGACATGAGAGAAAGCCCGTGGAACTAGGACTGACCACCTAAATCCAATGCAATGGAAGATGATTTCAAGATAATGGCGGTCTTATTCCTTGCCTCTCTTCCCATAATTTTCTTTCTGTTTTGTGAGCCATGTCATACAAAGCCGAGGCAAAAAATGCAGTCAAAGAATTCAATTGTTACAACATCCAGTTATGAATGTCCTAAGAGGTGAAGCCAAGTAGAACTATGGACAACTTCATAACATCATATCATTTCTTAATGACAAACTCCCCCCCAAATTAATTTGATTTTTATGTTCCTGAAATATATGTCAAATTGTTGTCGCTAATGTCTCTTATGTTACTACATAGGGATGGTTGATCGAAGAGATCTAATCCAGAACGGGAACACACTCTTTTCCACCACGGAGTCTTAAAAAATAATGCTTGGACGGGACCGGGTTCCAACAAATGCCCTTGAAGGTTGTTGAATTGGTTGAAACAGACTAATAATCTTGCCAAGTTAAAGTTGAAGTATTTTTGTTGACCCTTTTGCTTCTCTTGAGTGAATTGTTGTCACGATGTAGTGGTTACACGAATTCAGAATCAGATGAGTTGAATGAGTCGCAGAAAAACTACAAGCCAAAAATTGATTCCTCTTTTGCAGCAGAAGGCAAACAAGATTTTGCAATTTTTCAAAACGTATAAATCATTTGATTCAAATATACGATGTGCCGTCTAACAATTAGTAATTGAAAGATTTATATTAGTTATGAACAAATCAGGAAAAATGTAAGTCATGAGATGAAATAAACCAAAAAAATTATGATGTGCTATCAAAAAAAAAAATCTTTTTTCTTTCAATTTTTCTTACTTGAAACTTTCAATTCGATATTTCAAAAACAATTTCTTTCGCCACGTAATACAGATTTTGCCAACAAGTGTGCCAACAAGATTGTTGGTGTTCTTTTCACAAAACCTTTAAGAGATGTATCAAAAGAGGTAATGCAAGCCATCAAGAATTGGCCAAATGACATTGAATGGACTTGAATTAATGCCTCTTAAGTATATTCTCAAGTCATCAGTTGTGTTTGAAAAGCAGAAGCAAGTGACACAAAAAGCAAAAACACACTTTCAGAACTGGGAAAACCTTCACGGCAATAATTTATCATTCTTTCGACTCTAAATATCATAAACATAGTCGATCCAAAACAAAATCCATAATGACTAGGGCCCGGAAAGAACTTTTTTTAAATAAAAAAATATTTTATAAATATTTCTCCACTTTTCCTCCATCTTTTAAATATTTTGGTTTTTCCAAGGAAATAGTCAATATAATTATGAATTTTCTGGTCAAAAAAAATAATGCGGGCAAAATTGAGGAAAAATAAATGTAGAGCTTACCCAAATTGAACCCAAAATACAAAAATCTCTACAAAATGACACTTGTACTAAGATTAGACATTCACAACCAAAATCACTGTGATATAGGAAAAAAACTGCGCCATCTATTAAGGAAACATAAAAAAATTGTACTGTTTAAACAAGTTTGCCTCCAAAAACGACGAAATGCATCAAATTACCAGAAACAAATATGGAAAATCGGTGCACATAGACAAAAATACCAAATAATGGCCATGTCAAAAAAAATCTTCCAAATATTTTGGGCTTTTGAAGAAAATACATATTGGATATTTTGTCACTTTTGCAAGTATTGAAATATGAAATTTTGAAAATATTTCAAATCTGATTTTGGATATAGCTCAGCCTTACTGGAACGTCCCTTAAAAAGAGGCATTTGTGAACTCTTGATTTTTAACTGATTTATGTACTACTGACCATTTCTTTCACACAAATTTTGAAAGTGTTCTTAATTAACTATAACATTAACTAGCTCATATATTGACTGATAATAATAGTTATAAATTACTTCAATACTTTCCCTCATTCATGTTCAGTCTAATGGGGTCTAAGATTCTAGATTTTCTTATCTTTTATGATGAAAATTGGCAAATATTGGGAAGAATGTGATATTTTATTTAACCTACACTCGTGCAAAACTGAACTTGTGCCTGATTGTTTTGCCTAAAATACAACAAACTAAAGCTCAAATACATTTTTGAATGCCAAATGGTTTCATATGATTAAATTTTATGCTTTTGGAATGGGTAAAAGAATGAATAATCAACTTTTGAGTGATCTGTAGACTTAAATCAATGGCTTAACTTTGCAGGACCAACAATTCCATGTCTTTTCCTTGTTCTAGGGTCCCTGCACAAGCAGTCAGATTTTTCCCATCAACAGGGACATGTATTTTGTTTTCAATGTGGGTAGCAATTTTAACCGTCTTTTTTGTTTCACTGGCTATTAATTCTTCTTAATTCAAATTCGTCTTGTGTCTTGTAAGTAGGGCTCGGTTTAAGTTGCAGTTTTTAGCCCTAAAGTTGCTAAAAAATCGTTAAAAGTTACACCCAATTTGTCAAAAGTTGCTAAAAAAAAGTGCTATTTTTGGCCTAAAAATGTCACTTTTAAAATATGAATGTCAAATTTGGCCAATTTTTGGCTCAATGTTGGGCGACTGTTTGAAGTCTTCGGTTTGTCTTTTCTTTAACCTTTGGCTTCCTTATGAACACAGTTTCGCCTTACACAAACTATTCCAAAATTTTGCAAAGCATCAATGTTTTAAATATGTTCCAGAAAGGTATGTGTAAACTATATATTTCACGCAAAATCGAGCAGAATTTCGGTGATCGAGGCAAAACATGCCAAAAGATACTGTTTGTGGTGAAAAAATCAAGAAGTTGCTAATTCTGCTGAATTCGGCTGAAAGTTGCAATTTTTGGTGCAAGTTGCATTTTGCAAATTTATTCAAACCTTACGTGTAAGTCAGTTTCATTTGTCTTTCTACTAAATTAGTTCCATTTTTTACGTTCGACAAGTCACTTAATTTTCATCTAATGATAGCTTTTATTTGTCTTTTTTTGTCTAATCATGCAATTTTCAACGTATTTTATCGTCTAATTAGGCAAATTTATTCGTCATTTATCATCTAATTTTGTAATTCTATTCATCAAAACTCCCTGTCTAATGATAAGTATAAATGCAATTTCAAAATTAGAATTCTCTTTTAAAAAGTGGTGTAAAATGTCAATATTACCCAAAGAGGCTCTCACTTTATTCTTATTATCTCACTTATTACTCACTTTTACTTACTTTATTCCTACTCTAGTGGTTTTTTGTATTTTATGTCTTCTGTTTAATGGAACTGCAAACATACCAAATTAATGTAATTTCATAAGACAATGATTGATTTGGTGGCAAATGGCCAAAGTTAATGGCTTTTTAACCAAAAATGTCGTTAATTAATAACCAGTACCAAAGAATATTTGCAAAGTTTTATTGCCTAGACTCATGCTCCAAGATTCTAAACATTGCTTTGAAAGGTTGTAAAGCATTCTGATTTCAAATTTTAGATGTTTTTCTAAATATTGGCAATTCCTGTCCAACATCTTTTGCAAACCGTTTTTAACAGAATTATCTTAAAACATTTTTGAATGACATTTCACCGAAATAGCCACTCAGATGAATGGCACGAGTGCAAAATTTTACGAGTTCGTCTTAACACTAGGTCAACAGTGCGTTTTGTTGTCTCGAGTGTGAACCGAGAAGTTCATAACTACAAAAAGTAGCGGTGACGTGTTCTTAATCTGAAGGCAACTTTAGGCTTTCCTTTGAAAATTTGGAGCATCCCTTTGTAAAGAGCTATTTGCTGGAAAGTCAATTCCAATGCGGTGATCTTTTGTTTTGCATAATCTCATTCGTTCAAATCCCCATTTGGAAAAACTTTCAGTCACGCTGTGATTTCATGAAATTCATGGCAAAGAGTTTATTGCTAGAGCGTCTAAAGACCGACAAAAAGTTGACATCAAAATTGTAACAAGCTGCACTCAAACTAAAGAAATTCAGTGTTGGAATAATTTTAGGAAAGAAATTTATCTCATTCAGGGCATACAGAATGTCTAAGTGGTGTTGGAAGCTAAAGATATCGGGTGGAGATTCCTCATATACCCTCTAAGGTATTTAGCTCTTTAAGATCATGGGCCTACTTCCGGCTCGTTTTTAACTCGGTTTAACTCGGGGGCTCGGGAAAGCTCGGCTCGTTTTAACTCGGCTCGGGTGAGCTCGAAACTCGGGAAATTGGCTCGAAACACATCAGTACTCGTAGGGTTGGGAGTCTCCCTCACTGGAAGTGTGGCCAAGCCGTCTCTGTTCACCCCTTTGGCCTTGCTGGGTGTGCTCACAATCCTCAAGACTTGAGGCAGTCTCACAACTGCCTTGATTTCAATATGTACGTACGTGACTCATCCTTGCTTTGCCATTGGTGGTCAAGAATCAAAGAAAGAATTCAGTGCAATATTGCCAGTTCAGAGTCTTCAGTGCCATTTTTTCCGTTTAAGCCAGTGATGGCATGCAGTGGAAATGCATATTGCTACATGCCTGTACAAAGGAAATCTACCGCGAAATCCCAAAGCATTGAACTTTAAGGACAATCCGTTATTGACAAACACTACTTGGGTTTAAAATTTCTGGCAAATTCATAGGATCTCAAAGCCACACAAAGCTTTTATTGATCTTGAACAGATGACTAGTTAAAAGACAAAAATGGCATAAAAAGTACCTTGAAAGCAAATTGAATTGGCAAAAAAACAGAAAATAACAATTCAAGGAACAGCAATGGGCAAAACAAAAAAAATGAATATAGCAAGTTAAAGAAAAAGTCATAAAATGATTAAGATTGTTTTGTCGGTCTCTTAGGCTAGTTCTGGATATCCTTGTTTTATCATTCTGACCTCATAGTTGAAATTGATAAATTGGCATCAACATTATGGATTGATTATAAAAGTGACGAATATTGAACAAACATTTTTACCTGACAATGTTTTGCTTGAAATTTTGAAACCCTAATCTTCATACCCATGCGTTGTTATGAATGCAACATCTTCAGCCATATGCTACATCACTTCTACTGATTTACAGTCTCGGTCAAATATGTTTCCAGCACCAGGAAGATTCAATCAACACTTTTCCCTCACTCACATGACCGTGGGTAATGTTTCCTTATCTTAAACAAGGACACAGAGAAAATTGACAGAGAAGCAAATGCTGAGAATATCTTCCAATTAGACTATTTCTACTTTCTCCTTCCTCCCTTGGTTCATGATTAGGGCTCGGATAAAGTTGCAGTTTTACTGTGGAACAGAAATCCCAGACGTTTCACAACTTTTGGTTGATGAGCGTGGTCGTTAGCTGACCATACTCCTTGAAACGTCTAGAATTTCTGCTCCACAGCAAAACTGCAACTCTATACCAGCCCTAATCATGATCCATGGATGAACAATAACCAAGAGTGCTCTCCATCTGTTGTTGGTTGTAAAAACTCCAAGTACACAAAAGATCAAGAAGAATTCAGAAAAGTGTAGAATTCAGGGTCAAGGACTAAAACCAATCAGAATACTTTCAAGCTACCAAAATATAACCAATATACCAATCTACCAAAGTCCTGTCTACCAGATTTCTTAGTGATGCACTTTGTTGTTCTTTGGCAAATATGATCCATGTATGTCTGCTTCCAACCAAATTGATACTGTGGTGGGATTTGATTATAAAATTTGGTTATTTGATCCACATTTCTGCTTGAAACCTTCTGCTGAATCTTGGATAGCATTATTGCTCAATCTTTCTTGATATGACATTGTGTGGCTAAATTTCATTTTTTCTGTCAATTTATCATGCTTATGATCTTAGCTTTCGCTTTGTACCCTTTCAGCGCCTCTGGTTAATATATTTCTGCCATGCTTATTGAATGAATAGTGTTTCTTGTTTCTTAATAGCTAATTAGAATTTAGATTTTTACAAAGTCATTGGTAGTGTACAAGAAAAGCCTACATTTAGGCTAAATTTTCACAAATGAGGTGGTAAGGATACAGGCCCTCGAGTTTTTAACATGGGAGAAACGCTTTGTACCTGTTGAATATTGGACCCTCTTACGTATTGGGGAAAAAGAGGTTAAGTGTACTCCCCTTTCAGGGGTACATGCACTAACACAAATTCAAAGATTTGTCTAATTTTGAAATTCACTCGTTTGTTTGGCTAGTGCTTATGGGAAAAGAAGAATGCTGACTGACTGAGAATTTGTAGCAGCCCGTGAGTAGACTGCCTCATGTCCCGTTTTGAGCAGAAAGAACGAGTTTTCAAATCATGAAAGCCGCGGGAGTCAATCAAAATGAAAGGAAAATTTTGGACCCTCCTGTGTATAAATCAAAAGGGGATCGGGCGAAGTTACATGTACTCCCCTTTCAGGGGTACTTGAACAATCCCTATCAATGCTAGATAAAATCGTTTTAGGTACTTGGAACAAATGCTTGTTTTCAATTTTACTTGTCGCAATATGAATTGTTTTTTGTTCATAATTATGGACACCAGGACGTTTTGCAAACTCACATGTGTTCACATTAGCTTCTCAATGTAGTTTCATACAAGGTTCTAATATTTATCCCCTCCTTTCAAAATTTTTCTCTCTCAAATGTCGACCAACCAAAATGCAGTGAGAGTTCGCCAACAGTCGCACAATTTGGTTAGTTTGTTAGACAATCAAACATCTGGTCAATCCTTTGAGATGGCGTCACAGTTTTGCGTGATTCCATAATTAATCCCGTGACCTGTTTCTGAATTCGCACATCATTACCTCCCCCAAGAGGAGGAATTGGACGTTCAGTTGGTCAACAACGCAACTACTATAGTGAAACGGGCGCCATGCTGATGTTTTCTTTACCGGGAAAGAACGACTTAAAATCAATTGCTCATCAGCGTTCCAGTTGCTCAGACCTGAATATTCTTCCTCGTTATTTTGTTTCACATTTTTCCAACAATGTCTCCAATTCAAGACAATGCCACTCTTCAAATTGAAGAAATCGAGGTGTTGTGCTCGATTTTTCTGGACAAGGTTACTGTCCATTCTGGCACTCAATTTCAAGTGAGAATTGAGCCAGAGGCCGATTTGCGGGTGGCTTTCCCTCCCACATATCCCTCAGAGGTAAGAAATCTTGGCAATTTTTATGCACCTTCTTCCATTAAATGACTATTATTGTTCCAGACGCTCCCGGTGTTTGAACTGTCGGCTCCGTTTTTATCTAAAAAGCGGAAAGACCAATTGGCGAGGCAATTGGAAGACCTTGGTCGCCAATACCAAGGTTTGCCCGTGGTTTTCACTTGGGTGGAGGCCATTCAGGAACGGCTCTTCCAGTGGAATGGGCCAAAGTCCGATGGGAAAGGGCGAAATTCTGTTGGTTCGAAAGTTGGCAATAAACCGGAACGCGCCTTATGTCCAACAATTACTAGTGGCACCACTGTTGAGGACCGGAAAAGCGTGTTCCAAGCGCATTTTGCGGTGATTGACAATGTGGACCAAGTGGAAGCGGTGTTGGGCAAACTGAAGACCAACAGAAAAATAGCTAATGCCAAACACAATATGTTTGCATATCGGTTACAGACATCTAGTAAGTATGACTTTTGGTCATAGTTAATGTCGATTTCAATAATTGTCAAACTTTTTTTCAGACGGGATTCTTCAAGATTATGACAACGATGGCGAGAATCAAGGGGGCAGCCGACTTCTGCATCTATTGGAGGCAGCCGGTGCAGTTAATGTCGTGGTGGTTGTGACTCGATGGTTTGGCGGCATTCAAATCGGGCCCGATCGATTCAAACACATCAACACTGTGGCCCGTGCAATTCTTGAAGTCGAAGGGATCATAGGCAAATGTGCGGTTGGAAAAGCTAAAAGAAAAAGGCGGAAACCTTAAATTGTCGTTTACTCCCGTTTATTTTCTTAAATATGATGAAATAATATATTAATGATTCGTTCTACTGTGACCTTTTTGCTGCGACATATTTTCCTTGTGACCTTTTTACCTACAGTACATTTTCTTGCCCAAGTTTGGGTGAAAACAATCCAGAATATGAGGAATACATGTTTTTGTTCGAGTGTATTAATATTTTTTATGCATTTTTGCCAACATTAGTTCTTAACCTCTTTATCTGCAACTATAGTAGCTGAGCCAATAAAATAGCAATCATTCCTTTAAAAAAATCATCATCATCGAGTGTATTTTGTCACATTGTTTTATTTGTCATTTTTGACTCGCAAACGGCTTTTGGGTCAATACCTACCAATTTTTGATATTGTGTTGTCAGGGGCCCTTCCTGGACCCACAATTTGCGCTCTTGGTACTACTATTTTGAACTTTCCACCTACGATGGACCCACCATTTAGACATGGTCTAAAACTTTTATGTCAAGTTACCTTTAGGTATTTGTCACGAGCGGGTCAGCATTTTGTAATAGCTTATAATGATTTAAGATTGCTTTTTACGATAATTGATTTGGTAATAGTATTACAGTGATGAAATTCATTCCTTGTTTTTATTCTTCGGTGAGCCAAAACTTGATTTCTTTTGCATTACACGTAGTGACATTGCGTCATTTTGTTTTGGTGACGTATTTGGTAGATCATGAATGTTGGTTGATTGGTTTCCAAGATAGTTGATTTTCACACGAGATGAATCATTTCATGAAGAAAATCTACCCTGAATGAGTTTTATGACATAACGCATTCGTTTTTCCATAACATTAACTACAATTGGGCCACCTTCGGCCACCTTCTTGTAGTTCTTCCTCATTTCTTTCGGCACTCGAATTTACACGAAAGGAGCTAGATCGAGAGGTTTGTTCTCGACTCTTTGTAGTTGGCGACTTCAATTTTCCGGCTAGCATTGTTGAGGTTAGTCCGGATGGGTACATTCCCATTTCGAAAACAGCATCGCCGTCTTTCGAAAAATTAGAAGAGTTTGCGATCTTGCGTAATCTCTCTCAACACGTTGGTGTTGCAACCAGAGCAGAGAGTGTATTAGACTTAGTTTTTTCCAACGACCCTGATCTGATCCAGTATGTCCATGTTGCGCCATGTAGTCTTTCAGATCATCACATTCTTGAGATAGGGTCGACCATTACTCAAAAGCCGGCGAGCTCTAGAGTTAAACCTGCTCAAAAGGTGGGCGTGGCCAAGTTTAAGTTCAAAGATGAACACTGGCCCATTATTGTTGAAAGATTAGCTGAGTTGGACATGATTTCCATTCTAAAGCAGGAACCATCAATAGATAAAGCTATAAATAAGCTTATTTCACTTTTTGACGAGGTTTGTTTGTCCAGTGGTATTCCAGAAATAGTGGCAAAAGGTAGGCCATTGTCTAGAATTCCAAAGGTTAGAAAGAAGTTGTTTAAACGGAGTTGTCAGCTTTCGAATACACTTCGGCGTACTTCAAATCCAGTAATTGTAGCTAGTCTCCAAAATAAATTGACCTTGGTTCAAGCTAAGATTAGGGCCTCTATTGATTCCGATTAGTTAAAGAAGGAAAGTAGAATGATCCAGGAGGTTAAGACTAATCCAAAGGCGTTTTTCTCGTTTGCGAATACAAAGAGAAAAATGAAGCATCCTGTAGGACCTTTTGAGGTCGGCGGTAAAACCGTCTATGATAGTGAGGTTATGGCCAATATCCTTGGAGATCAGTTCTCAAGTGTATTTTCAATTCCAAAAAGGGTAGACAGAGTAGGCCATGACTGTAGCAATGTTTTTGATGAGACTGGCATTGATAGTCAGGATAATCGATTGGAGGATCTGGTAGTCACAGATCAAGATGCTTTTGAGGCCATCAAGAGCTTAAAGCTCTCGAGTTCTCCTGGACCTGATGGTGCGACATCTCAGTTTCTGATGAAATGTTCACAGATTCTTGCCCCTGTTTTCTCCTACTTGATGCGTTGCATCTTAGATCAGGGCAAGTTTCCCTCCTCTCTAAAAGTAGCTCATGTCGTTCCAATTTTTAAGGGCGGAGATAAGTCACTCCCTAGTAATTATAGGCCCATTTCTCTGACCTCCAGCGTTGCAAAGGTGTTTGAGAAGATTATAAAGTCCAAGCTTGTAGATTTTTTGGAAGTCCATGATTTAATTCCTTCTGGACAGCATGGGTTTCGAGCTCATTTTAGTACAGTAACCCAATTGGTTGATCATATTGAGCAAATCATTGAAGGGCTCGAAAGTCACGAGTCAGTTGATGTAGTCTATCTTGACTTTGCCAAGGCCTTCGATATGGTAGATCATGGTCTTTTGACAAAAAAGGTTTTCCTCTACTCCTTGTTGTTCTTGCTCAAAACGATCTTGGTATCACCAGAAATTTTCCACGATTTGCCTGAATGCACTGTAGTTGACAGTATTTCAAACAACTTTTGTTTGCGTCCACTTGAATCCAATTACATCCCTGATTCAGTGCTAAGTATTGCTACAGTTCAAACATTTTTTAGTCAAGTGTTGCCACATTGGCCCTTGTTCAAATTTTTGGGTCAAATCGTTTGACACAGATTGACTTCCAGAGAACAAAGAGACACAAACTCTGTAAAAAAACAGCGACACTTTTTGTTTGATCGCATCACTAGTAGTAAGTCGTTAATGTTCCTTTAAACTTGAGTAACAATTTTCAGCATTTTGTATCCGATACGTACGTGCAAAGATATGAGATAAAACAGGAACCCCTGAAAGGGGTGGACACGAACTCCGATTTTTGAAAAAATGGTATTAGGCCGAGGCTATATTTTGACACAATTTAATTTATTCCTTATTAACGTGTAAAACTGTTGAACAAGCATCTTGAAAGAATTCAGTCAAACTTTTTGTGCTAATATTTATTGATTAATTGTTCTTCACCTTGATTTTAGAGGTCCCAGCACTCCTTTTACTCGTCTCATGAACGTTTGACATTCAGCTCTCCAAAGGATTTTAGTCCTTTTAACAATCAGGAAAATACATAGATGGAATCTTGCTTCACCCATTAGTCCAACTTCTGTGAAACAATGCTAAATACTGTAGAAGTATCTGTGGTGATATCTGGAGGGTTACTCCTCTTCCATCCTCTTCAGCACCTCCACGACGCAGGAACCATTTCTATAAGAATATGAAGGAATGAGAATAGTCTCATTTTGAAACAAGATGGAGTCCAAGTCGGAGATGTTGTTGGCTGTAACTATTGAAGGGCAATTTTGACGGTTCTGGATCAGATCAGCCATCTGATCCGGATTGGAATTGGAACAAAGGCAATCACGACGTGCTTGAGACAAAATAAGTGAAAAACATGAGGATTAAATCCTGGATTGTGGATTTGAATGAAAATGTTTCAAGTCTTTGGGCTCAAGAAGGTCAGGACCACACAGGACTGGGGCTAAGGGTCCTTCAGGACCAGAGGATCATGTCTTTTCATTGCAGGGATAGGCTCTACGTGCTTGATAGGGTTTGATTGATCTTCTTAGTTCTTAGATCCCTTTGTCCAGGAATTAACAATCAAATTGAGTCAAAAAATCCACACAATTCAATCTTGGTGGGAGCATTTCATTCTCAAGACTTTGAGAGGGTCCATGTAATCCGGGTTAGACTGTCAGATCACCAATTTGGGCTGAGTGAGTCGAAAGGCAAATCAAAATATTTGCAAAATAATGTTTCGAAGTCATCTTAATTTGTTCTTCATTTGATGAAATTCTTGACACTGAGGACTTCTTCTTTCTTTGTTCTATGTGGACTTTAATGCGAACGCAGATTCCTCTTGGAAAGGAACAAAATTTACCCCAGAAACTCTCCTCCGGATCAAAACGGGGATTTTTATCGCGCTCATCCATTAGACAACTTGAACAACCTAAGAATATCTTACCTGTCCTTGAATTATCCTGAACTAAAAGACACAACCATATGATATAATACCATATAAAAGATAACCATATGAAAGAAATTCGAGGATGGACCATCATTTATAGAACAATGCCAAGGTGACACAACCTAAAACAAACTTGATTTCGTACAAAGTTTGGCATGTGTTAGTTAAGTTCAGGATAATACATGGATGGGTTCAATTGTAAGTTCAAAGATATTAATAAGACGTTTAAATCGGATAATAGATAAGCTCAGAAAACCCCCGCTATTTTGTTGTTGATAATTCAAGGAATGGTAAGATATTCTTAAATTGTTCAAGTTTTGTAATGGATGAGCGTAAAGAAACTCCCCGTTTTGGTACGTGGTGGTCGATCCTTATCATTGATCCTTGATTCATACACGTGAAGTCGATAATGCATAGAACAAGACTGCCGTTTATTGTCTGCTCGGTAACAGACCTCATAAGAGAGGTTGCGACATATTGTCATAAGAATGGAACAATCCCCCCCCAAATATGAAGCAAAATAATGTTTAAGTCGACTAATCACACTTTTAAAATCAAGGTCTTTCATAAATGAGCTACTTGAAAAGGATTAAACATGCATAAAAAGATCTGTGTCTGACAGGTGTAAAGAATTGACGAAAAAAAATATTTTCAAAATCATTCCCTAAAAATTACGCGTCTCCGCAAACGTTCACTCCGACGGGTAGGCTCACTTCCTTTTGAACGGCGAAGTTTTTGGTCAGGAACGGGTAACTTTGGGATGGAAATTTCTTCATTTGAAATAGGGTGAAGGGGTGGA
>CM021318.1:68957-96300 GCA_010645155.1 Tigriopus japonicus
ATTTTGGGTGAAAGTTTCATGTAAAATCAATAGATGACGTTACTAGCACTGCGTAGACGTTCCTTTAAAAACAATAGAGGTGCCATCTAGAGAACAAAAATGCTTGTTTTCTCTAATAATCTTCATAATCTTTGCGTTTAGCAAGACATTTTACTAACGCAAAGTGCCCATTCCTGGCAGCTTCATTCAAAGGAGTGTTCAGTGCCTTATCTCTAGAATTCACCTCAGCCCCTCTTTCTATCAGAGCATGGACAACATCAACATACCCTTGACCCGCAGCCAAAAGTAGTGGTGTTGACCCATCATTGCCTTTGGCATTCACATCCGCCCGATGATCCAAAAGAATCTGCACATGAGGTAACATCCCGTTGCTTGAAACAATGTGAAGGGCGGTCCATCCAGAAGAATCGGTCACATTGACGTTTACACCGAATTCAAGAAGCACCTGAAGAAAAGCCGGATTGTCCAGAAAAGCTGCTTCAATGAGTGGGCTTTTGCCTTTGGTTGGATTGACATCGGCTTTTGTGTGGGTTAATAGATATTTGAGGGTATCAATGGCCTTAACTTCGACTGAAAAGGCCACGGGAGTAGCATTGAAGACTGAAGAGTATTCGTTGACATCCAATTTGGATCTGTTGAGAAGAAACGCCACAATTTGGGGGAATGGGATGGCATAAAATAGCAGGCTTGTGCCTTCGGTGTTTTTTAGCAAGGGATTTGCACCATTCCGCATAAGTGCCTTCACGACTTCAAAATGACCCCGTTTAGCAGCAAAAAATATTGGTGTTTCGCCTTTTTGAAAAGATATTTCGTCCACTTGTACTCCCAAAACAATGAGCCGTTCAATAATCATAGTGTTGCCAGATTGAGCCGCTAAATGAAGGCAGGGGAGCACTTTTTTGTTTGGATCTCCCTCAATCCTTGCACCCTGATCAATGAAGTAAAGTGATGTGGACGTGTGTGAATTTGTAATTGCTGAATGCAATGAAAATTCAAGGTCAATGTCAGCTCCTGCTTCTACAAGAACCTTGACTATTGGAAGATTACCCTCTGATGCGGCTATCTTCAGCGGGGTCATATTCCCTGAGGAGCTCACCTTATTTAAATGAGCTGTGCTCAAAGGAAGCAAGAGGTTGACCACATCCAGACTTCCACTTATTACGGCCATGAGTAAAGGAGATTGACCCATATTATCCAGAGAGTCTGGAATAGTCAGACCAGAATTTAAAAGGTAGTGGACAACGTCTGCATGTCCTGCAGCTGCTGCCATAAACAGAGAGTTTCTTCCTCGTTTGTCTTTTGCTTGTAGAGAGGCTCCATGCGCCACTAGATATTTGACACAATCAAGGCAACCCTTAGAACTGGTCAATATGAGTGGAACCGATTGAAAAGCATTCTTGTCGTTTACGTCCAACCCTAAGCATTCAATAAGGTATTCCATGACCGTCAGCAAACCTCTTTCACTGGAGGCATGGAGGGGTGAATTCCTCTCCTTATTTTTAATCGTAGGGTCAGCGCCTTGTTTGATTAGTAACTTGGCGGTATTTAAATGATCAAACAAGCAGGATAGATAAAATGCAGTGCGCCCATCTTTGGCTTGAACGTTAATTTTGGCGCCATTTTCCAAGAGAACTCGAATGGTCTCCGTTGAACCAACTTGAGCAGCTGCGTGCAACGCAGTGTGACCAGAATGAGAGGCGCTATCTACGTTTGCGCCTTGCTCAATCAAGTATTTCACGGTTTCTGTGTGCCCACCCCAAGAGGCCAGAAGCAAATTGTCGTGTCCTTCTTTATTCAAGCTCTCTAATTGAGCTCCTTGCTTGACCAGCATCTCGAGGGCTGTTGTATTTCCGAGCTCCAAGGCTTCGATCAGTTGGACATTGAGGATACGCTGAAATCCAACTGAAATAGAAAACAATTTTTAGACTTATAGTCTGGGGAGGTTAAGTGGCAAAAGGTGGCAAAATCCTTTTGATTGTTTTTCCAGTACATATATTTGCCTATCTGCCTCGAATTTAATGCATAGAAGCTCATGGGAAAGAAGCACCAACTTGACCCTAACGACAAGTGTCTTTAAGGTGAAGCTGAAAAAAGCTCATCAAACCTAGAGGTGCAGCCAATAAGAGCATTTGATCTAAAAAATACCAGATCGCCACCTTGAGCACGGCATATTATGCAATACGATAACTGAATTAATCGTGATTGGCATGATTTAAGGTGATTGCATAGTCAAATTTCGTTTTGACTCTAACTTCCTGAGTTGTTGATGGTGGTTAGGGCAATTGAAGTGTGGCTTTGTTGTGCCTTTTCATGGAACGAGAGCGTCGACATTTGCCACGGCTAGCTTGCACACTTGAAAAGAGACAAAATTCAGCATTTCTCAAGCAACTGTGCCAAACATGTAACATAATTTCCTATTTGATGTAGCTAAACTATCATTACATTTCTAGAACAAGTCAATGCAACATATTTTGCACAATTTCTTGAATTATGCCTAGTTTTGTCTCTTTGCAAGTGCAAGTCCACAGTGCAAGTTGGTCGTGGCAGATGTCGACGCTCTCGCTCCATGAAAAGGCACAACAAAGCCACACTTCAATGGGGGATGCAGGGGGAGGTTTGAGTGATCTCTTCAAAAATCTTATCGCAGGCCGATGAAAGAAGAGAAAAGGCTTGTTTGGCAACAGTGGGTGGCTGGTGTGAATTTGGGCAGTTTAAGGGTTTTCGCAATTAACAAACCGCCCTTGCGAATTAGATGCCATGAAAAATGTCGAATTGCAAGTTTGAACACCTTTGGTTAGGATTTTGGAAAAAAATGCACACTTTATTTGCTCGTTCTTGCACGAAAAAACTCTCAACAAAAGGCCACTTTTTTTGGGTAAGTACAAGTGTAAGTGATGTTATAAGCACTGATTTGTATTGTAAAGCTCCAAAACCATCATGGTATCAAACAAAATGCCGTTTTTTGTACGTGTTTCTCTTCAATATCAAAGGTCTTTTTTAAGTGCTTGCCATTTTTTGATCAAAAGAATAATTTTGCAAATTCTTACAAAACCGAGAGTCAAAATGTCCAAACTGGCAATTCGACAATTTTTGTAGCATCTAAGTCATAAGGGCGGTCAGTAAAACACGAAAACCCTTGCACTGACCAAAATCTTACATTGACGAACAAGCCTTTTCTCTACTTTCATCCGCCCGCGATAAGATTTTTGAAGAGATCACTCAAACCTCCCCCTGCATCTCCCATTGCCCTATGGAAAATATTTGAAGCTTCAAAAAAGACCAACAACTTGACCTCGTTGACGCTTCTTTCCCATGAACTTATTCAGTTGAAGAGTCTATCGATTTCAATTCTTTGTAGAACCATTGTAGTTATGAGAGTACATGCATGGTATTGACTTGTCCCATCTGGGACTAGTAACCCTTCTTGGGACAAGATTTTAATACTTTTGCAACATTTTCTTTTGGTTTTCTTGTTCGGCTTTTACTTTTTCGATTTTCTTCCGATTTCTTTCAGAAAGCCTAGTTAGCTGTGCGGTCTAATTTGCGGTTGTATGTTGGAGTGCTTGTAATATGTAAGTGCTTCTCCAGATGCGTAAATTCGAATCCTGTTGGATGGAAATGAGCTGTTGGGAGAAAACTTGCGCTTGACTTACATTCCATTCAAGATTTATGTTTTGGCAATCAATGGGCATTTTCCTTCTTGTGCCAAGTGAAGGGGTTGGAACAGAAAAACATCATGCGCGTACTCTTTTACCATGATGGCTCTATTTGAAAGTCTTTGTTCCTGAGCCCAGCATATCACGTAAATCGACAAACTCTTGTGAAGGAGTTTAACTTAATCCTTTTTCTTCTATTCTTGGATTTTGGGTATTACCTTTTCCTAAGTACTCTAATGTTGATCAGAAGTGATAAATTGCAACTTTTACCGCAATTCCTCGAGTCCAACTTTTTAGTAAAGTCTTGCAAAAGATCCTGTCCACTGATATATACTGCTCTATCGGATCCCAATGGTTTGAGAAGTGGTGTGGTTGGAACCCGATCAGTCATTAGTGGAATCAAATCCTGAGAGCTTGCGTCTCTTATGCATCCCACAATATGGAACGGTGTACCTAATACCAATCAAAACATATAATATCATACATGAAAATGGATTCTCTTTCCTCATGCCTGACCTTCAGCTTGTGTTTTGATCTCGTCTGGGCACGTCCATAATTGAGTGCCGACTGAAAAGTCTCCCTTCTGATATCCGGTCAAGGCGATGGGTTCTTTAGAAGTCTCTCCGCAGACTTTGTCGATTTTGAATGATACCCTCTTTTCAGTGGCTTTCGCCCGAGTTGTGGTCAGGAAAAGAACAAGAACCAAGAGGGAATGGAATTTGACACGAACCATCCTATTACTTGGGTTCAAAGTAATATATCAAAAGGAGACTCCGGTAATAAATGCTCTATATTTCATTCAAATCAAAACCAAAAATAAGACTTTGTACTCAAATGAAAGCATAAGGCAGAACTTACGTTATGTTTGAAACCTTTCCGAGTACTTGACAAATTGACAAAATCAGTTGGAGCATTAGGGTCTTTGATAAGGTATTATTGTATGGGCTTCCGGTGTCCTGTCTCACAGAAACTTGCAAAATAATCATTGTCTTTGAAGAGGTCAAGGTTCAAATCAAAATTTTCAGAATTTGTTTGCAAAACGTGTTTTGCTGATTGTAACAAAATTCCTTTTGATTTCTTTTTAAATGCTTATCAAATAGATCGACTTCTTGATCGAAACAATGTGGGGAGATCAGGGGCTAGTGTTTTAGCTGCAAAGATCGATCTCATGATCGGACTTCTAGTACTATAGTACGATCTTGAAATCGATCTTTTGCGTCTAAAAACAAGCCTCAGTGTGGTCATTAATGGAAGTTTTTTTTCATTGGTGGTTCTGCTCTTTTCTTTATTCCCTCACTCCCGAGATTGGGTCGGTATCGTGATGACAAGGCCTGGGAATTCAATGCAAATAAAAGATGCATTAAATGTTCTTCAAAATGAAAATTAAAAAGGCCCAGAATGCAAATAAAAGTGCAAATAAAATCATATATTAGGGGCATTTTATGTTACGTTTTGGGTTTTTAAGGTCTGGGTTGTCGATTCAAAATTTTGATTTCAATTGTCTGTCTCTTGAGCATCATTGAGAACTTATGTTCATTTCTTTGATTCTTTTTTCTGCCTGTGGATGTGAAAAGGCAACACAAATTAGACTTATAATCGAGTGAAAAAACCTCCTCAAATTTAGCCGTTATTCGGTTCCAAATCTATTGTCGTTGTCAATTCCATTTTTCAAACTCTAACTTTAAAAAAAACCTAAAATTTCTTAAAAAGTATTGTTCTTGCTGGCATCCCTCAGTTATTAAGGTGGGTAAAATCTGCGGTGCTTACACTGGGTCGAGGGGAGCTTTGTTATTCAAGGTACAGAAGTTTAGTTTACCTGAATCCAAGAAGCACTAAATTTCAGGAGTTGGAGGCTAACGATGAGAACTATGATTTCCTGTAGGATTAATTAAATTGCGTTCTTCTTTTCAAACGAGACCTGGCTTGTAATGAGTAGACCACGTTTTTGAAATTTCAGCTCAATCGAAATGTCGGTGTGAAAAGCTATGCCTTCTCGAACCTATGTTCATAGAATAAATGAACTTGCCCTTTTGTGGTAAAGCAATTACCAGAAAAGGGGCTAGTTCATTCCTTCCCGGTATGAGATGCACTGACCTTTGAGTGAGCATAGCTTTTGACTCCGACGTTTGGTTGAGCTTAAAATTGACATATGTTTTCTTGTCAACATTTGCAAGGTCTCATTTACAGACGAACGTAATTGAATTGTTCCTGCTGGAAATCATGATTCTTCTCGTTAGCCTCCCAGTCCAGAGAAATTCAGTGGTTCTTACTGTATCTAAGCGTAGGCATGAATGATCTCATAAGGTGAGGACAAATAGAAAGAAGGAAAGGGAAAGCAAGTTTATTTTAATAAAGTAGTTTTGCTCGACCGGTAACAAGTGATGTGTATCGAACCAAGAGTGCTGCCAGTTTTGACTCGGAAGTTTATCACTATTAAAAAGGGCAGGTTGCATTGAACTTTTTGAAAAGACCTAAACAGGGACCAATTTGGCAACTTTCGAACTAATTCGATTTCGAGTTCCTTTGATAGTTTTAGCTGGCAGTGCTGCTTTTTGTATGGTAGATAAGGTGTTGAAAAGTTTAGTTATGGTCAGATTTTTGACCCTAAAAACCAGAATGGCAAAACTCTGCCAAAAATCCAACTCGACAAACATCAGAATCAGTAACTTCAAGTGCCTCCTTCGAGGTAAGAAAGCAAGTCGGTCATGATTAACATATGGCTTTGCAATAAACCCTTTCCATTCTCTGCAGTGGTCCCTCTATCGCTCACAATGATTATGTGAACTCATTGCAAACGAGTCTGATTTGACCCCTACCCTCGTGCAGTGCAAGTTGTTCCAAAACGGGGATACTTGTGTGGTAAGCCATCTACATGCTATGGTAGACACGTTTGAACCAAAGCACTTGTTAATTTTTCTTCTATGGAGACAAGGAAGTTGGTTGGCCCAACCGGAAAGAAAAAAGTTATCACGAAACCAGGCCTGAGTCATCCATTGTTTCAAGAATATTAACGGTTTCAGTGAATCTTTTGAAATTTGGACAGAAAAAAATCTGCTCTGTCCAAAAAAATGAACAATCAAACTGAAATGGAAAGAATTCTGTAAATGAAATAAATACTTGGTCAGCTTGGCTTTTTGAGGCCAATTTTGATCGCCGTAACGGATTTTAATCCAAAATAGAAAATCGGACCTCCAACCTCAAAAAATATGGAAATTCTGGGTTGAATATTTATCCAAATCTTGCGCTGTAAAAATTAATCAAACAAGGATTACCAGGTATTATAGCCAAGTGTTTCCGTCGTTGCCAATTATTCATAAACAATTTGGATTTTTCAATCAAAATGTTCACAAAAATAGCAATTCATTTTCCGTAACTACTTACAAATTTAGTGATGTTTTCTTACATATTGTTTAAACATTTGGCCTTCACAAAAAAAAAACATTTTCGGCCGCTCTACTTATTAGCAAACTTTTTTGAAAAAGGGGTATTCACATTTTGGACAGAAATAACAATACAATTAATTACGTGCGAAATCTTTTCATTTTTCATTTGTCTATTTTTAAGTATTTTACCTTCTCCGAATGAACACTAGAAATGGCGCGATTTAGTGTGACAGGGAATTTAGGAGCATTGAACCCAGCCACATGACTCACCCATAGTTATAAAAGGCAGACGCAGTTTTCAAGATATGTTATCTTTCTAAGATTAAAAAACTCTCATCAAAGACATGAATTAGTATCAGATTTTTCTTGAATGTGGATCTTCACTTGAAAAAAAGTACCATGAAGAAATGGGCTGTCTTTATCATCGTTGCCTTCATCCTGTTTGAATTGTTCAGAAAAAAATCGACCGCAGGCTCAACATCTAGGGACATTCATATCATCATCCTGAGTGCGAATCATCAAGACCGAGAAACATATGAACTGCACCAAGAATGCTCGGATTCCAAGACAGTCGTTGAGGTCCTATCAGATTATTACACCACAAGGGGTTTTGAAAGGAATTGTCGTGTGAGAGCCCAGATTCAAGGAAGCGATTCCCCACCACGTTTCACCCAGTGGGAAACCCTTGGAAACAACAATGATGTGTACCACTTGATTGAAAATGGGTTCAATTCCAGCACAATTGGTTCAACCGTATCCGTGACCTTTGAAATTATGCGCTCGCCCAAGTTTGCTGACATAGAACCAATGTGCCGGGTCTACCTGGATGAAAAATCACACGTCCTTGAGGCGGAGGGCAATAAATGTGCTCATCATTTTCCCTACGACCCAAAAGATTGGGAGAAAGAAATTTACATGAGGCGGGTGGATTTGGAAATTGATTCGCGAAAAGAATTCATTTACAAGTGCCTTGGCAAAGATGGATGTAACTTGAACAATGGGGTTCGTCCTTTGCGGGTGCAAACTGAATGCTGCATTCTTTTCATGTTAATGGCTTTCGTGCATTGTGTCAGTTTTATGATAAATTGAGAAATCCAAGTCATGAAAGAAATCCCTGAATTCGTTATCATGACGCCCTCTGCCTTTAGAGTTTTCATTTTTTATAAGTCAACAACCATCCTTTAAGACAAGATATCCTAAAGCATTGCTTTGCATTTATGGATATCAACCACTCGACCACACTAGCTTAAAATGGCAAAGCAGGATGAATGGAACAGTGTAATCCAGGTTTGTAGCCGCTTTTTTAAATGTTGCGCTGGGGCCTCGCTCCCAGTTTTTTCCGCTTGTGGTAGCTTGGAAAAAGTGCGAGTGGTTCAGTTAAAAAGTGATTAATCAGACTTGTGTTAAACCTATTGTCAAAATGAGAACAGAATTGACGAGGGTAGAGACAAAAGTAAGTCATCAAACAACCGATCTCAAAATTGGTTGATGAAATGTTGAATATTTTGGGATCTACAACAAGCCAATGTTATAACTAATTGGGTCCCATTGTACACTCGTAAATTGTGCGACAAATTATTGACTTGCAGAATAGGCATGCCATTATTTTTGTCAAATTGAAAGTACTCCACACCCAGTTTTGGTCATTTTTAGCAGGAGTTGGCCTTTAAAGTTACCAATACTACGTGATATCTCATGTCTCGTAAGATCCAGCTTTTTGGCCTTCTGATACTTAGAAGTCAAGGAGATGCATAATTCTGGGATACGATTGGACATATTAGCATCAAGCAGTCGCGAGCCAGGTGTTTGCACATTTCAATTTTCCTGATCGCGATAAGCAAGAGAGAGTCGCTTCTTAATAAGGGAGCTCAGAAAGTGCATCTGCAGGGTGTGCCATATTAAAATGAACAAAGAAAATGGAAATGGAATCAAGGGAATCATTCTGCATAGGTGCCTTCTATCTGTCCATATAGTTGTCAATATTGCAATAAAGGCACTAAGATAGCTTTTATTATCAAATGTCAAAGGTTGAAAATAAATGGCAAAAAAACGAAGCCTTCAAAGACCTACATACAACGTATGGAAACATTCAAAATGATTAATACAATAGCTGGAAATCTTAAAATAGCAAATGAAATGACATGAACTTGTATATTTCGAATTTGAGGGTAAAGCAATACTGACGTCATTTGTATATGTCCATTTTTTCCCAATATGGCTCTCTGAGTTCAAATCTTTGATTTCATTTTTCTCATCTTATAAAAAATGGCTAAAAAACCGCATATAGCAACTTGAAATCTGCACCTTACTATTTTCTCTCTCATAGAAGCCATTACAATTGGAAAGTGGATAAGGATTAAGATCCCAAGAAGGAGGGAGCAACATTTACTGCAAATTTATAATGTTAAAATAATCTTGCCCCCCAAAAAGACACATTTTGAAAGTGAGAAAGGATTAAAAAGCGGCATAGCTTGCTTAAGCTTGCTTCTACTTGGTGAATTTCATTGATAAGGTGTTTCTAAGAAAAATACATTTTACTTAAATATACCTTCCTAGGCCAGTTTTCAAGTGGTACACCCTGTAGATGACCTTGTTCATGATGGCAGTGAAGTTAGCCAAGGATGGCTCAAGCCAGGATTACTTTCAAAATACACACTGGGTCCGATTAGTACAATGAAAATTAAACGGAACAATATATTTGCTGCAAAAACCTCACATTTTAGTACAATGATCGGACCCAGTGTGTATTTTTGAAATTCGTCTTGACGTACAGTGGTCCCTGAGTTAGCCCAAACCTCCACCCTCTAAAATTACCACTCATCCCTGTTTTTAGAGGTCAATGATTGACGACAAAACGTTAATTTTCTTAGACTTAGATGTGATGATCTTCAGCTGTACGTCTTTTTTGCATAAAATATCTGACAAAATAGGTTTGCGAATGGATGCATTTTCGATTACGATATCCTCTTCACAGAAGTTGTGTTGAAAATGTGGAGGATGTTCATGGAATCTTTGAAACATTGTTAAGTACCTGAACACGTTCCAAACTTTCAAAAAAGTAGTCAATGGTTCGTGCGTCCTCAACATCAGACGTATTTTTTCATGACATATTCGCTTCTGTTTTCGAAGAGAGTTGGGCGCACAGAGCTTTTAAGAAACAGATGGCAAATTTTGACTTTGGATGAATTTGTCATTTCATGACATTTGACAGATTCTTGTTCCTTGTTTCTCCTACTCAATCTCTTGAATCCTGGATCAGGGCAAATTTCCCTCCGCATTAAATTTAGCTCATGTTGCATTTTTAAAGTAGAGATGTTTTGCTTGCAATTATAGGCACATTTCCCTGGCCTGCAGTTTGCATTTTTTTTTTTGAGAAGATCATGAAATCTAAGCTTGTATATTGTTTAAAGGTCTATGATATTATTTCCCCAGGACACCACGTTTCAATAATCATCCAATTGATTAACAATTTAGCACAGTTTATTGACATTTGGTCAATAAGTCATTGAGTCATCAGCCAGTTGATGTAGTTTATCTTGAATTTAGCATGACCATTGATAAGGTGCATAATTCATGGTCTTGCTTCATCAACTCAAACAGTGGGAAGCAGGGTAAGATCCAGAGTGAGATTGAAAGCTTCATTAGTGAAAGGATGCAAATCCTGAGGCTGAAGGATCAATGAGTGGCATGAACAATTCAAAAAAACACATTTGTTTCACCTAGATAGGTCTCACATGACTTAGCATGCCCTTAGCACATCCTACCTGGGCGCGTTCTCTTGTTCTCAAAATGAACAACTCACCATCAGAGCAAGCCTTTTTAAGGAAGCAAAGTTAAGCTTCAATCAAAGAGAAAGTGACAATCAGTGCCATCTTGAGGTAGAAACGGTTGTGGGTGCTTCCATTTAGTCTTTGGCCTTAATTTGTGATTAATCAGCATGGCTTTTTGATTTTTGAACACAATAATATCGTAGCTGAGCTCTAAAAGACTTGAAATATGAAGAGAAATCCACTTTCAGATGGAAGCTACAATTTTGGCAACAAGTGCAGTTGAGGATAGATCTGCAATCAAGAAAATTTGGCCCTGTTTTGGCTCCATCTAGTGGCAATTTTTGAAACCTTCATTTAAAATTCTTCATTCCACAAAGTTCCATTTTAGGTCTGCTCTTTTCCATAATTTTCGTTGCCCCTCTTAATAAGTTTGGTACAAACGTCAGTATTACATCTTATGTTGAAGATCCAAAATTAGTTTGAGAAGGAATGGTTAGGACTCAAAAAGTTCAGTTGATTAGTTGGAGAAGGTCTTCCCTCTTTTGCATGAAGTTCTGCCATTTTCTGCAAGTATTTTTGCCTGGCGGCAGAAGCACGACATTCATTCATTTGCCATCACTGAATGCAGTCAAGAACTGGAGATCATCGTTTTAGATCCCAAAATGCTCAACATTTCACCAACCAATTTTGAGATCGGTTGTTTGATGACTTACATATGTCTCTACCTTCGTCAATTCTGTTATCATTTCGACAATAGGTTTAACACAAGTCTGATTAATCACTTTTTAACTGAACCACTCGCACTTTTTCCAAGCTACCACAGGCGGAAAAAACTGGGAGCGAGGCCCCAGCGCAACATTTAAAAAAGCGGCTACAAACCTGGATTACACTGTTCCATTCATGCATTTAGAAAGTAAAGTGGCTTGTCATTGACAGAAAATATTCTAAGCGCATGACTTCTTGTTAAAAATGATTTGGAATTATTATTTTCTATCACTGACAAGCAATTTTGCTTTCCAAGATAAACTGGAGGAGCTTAGATTGCGGCGCCTTTGTAGTGATTGAGACGTATCCTTGTTGTTAGAGATGCATTATTTTTAATTATGAAAATGCAAACTGGTCTGCCCAAAAATGCCAATGAAATCCACCAAAATACCAAAAGCATAAAAAACGCCAAAATTTAAAAGAAATGTCCAATAATTCTCTAGATGTAAGTCAAATTGCGCCGTCCGGGAATCGAACCCAAGTTGCAAAAATGGGAATCTTGCATGAGACCACTACACCGACGGCGCCATCTTCTAGGGTCGAAAAAAAACCAAATTTTGATTTTAGGAACCAGTTTCTCGTAGGTATGCTGTTAGTGGAGATAGAGCGCTAATTTAAAGATATGTTATGGAAAAATGTAGTAAACGTTTTGCTTGATATGGTTAACGAACAAGGGTACATTGGAGAAAATCTGCCCAGATTTTTTAAGTTTTTCATTTTTGTGTTTTTCGGTTTTTTTTATACTTTTGGTTTCTGTTATTTCCTTATTCATATGATTTTTAACTCAGAAGTTCAGAAGTTTCTAAAGCCAAATGTTAAGAAAAGATAAACTTACGATTAAAAAGTTTCCTCAACTTTGTGACAAAAATTTGGCCAAATTTGACATTTTCATGTCATTGACGGACATTTTAATGCTAGAAAATAGAAAATAGCAACTTTTTAGCAACTTTCGTTGAATTGAGTGCAACTTTCAGCAAAATGATATAACTTTAGGAGTAAAAACTGCAACTTCTTGTCAAAGAAACAGCAACTTTATCCGAGCCCTATTCATAACATATTCCCATCAAAGAGGTAAACAGACTGTTGGTATTTTTGACGTCATCTCAGGAGAGGAGGTTAAAAAAAAACAAGGTGAGGAAAATCTCGATTTTAGCTTCTGAAGAATTGGCCAAAATTCAAAAAAAAAAAAAAATAAGCAGTGTTGGTCAGAGGATTATCCCCGGGATCCCAGGATTCCGGGAAGATTTTTTTCAAGATAACTTGGTAAAACACTTATTTTGATGACCTCTTGAAGTGTCCCAATTTGATGTGATGAATCTGATTGTGAATTATCAATTTAATTTGTAATTAATAGCTGAGCTAAAAGTTGGAGTAATTCAGAATTTGTTCAGAAATTACTTTCATTCTTTAATGGAATGTCAATAAATTGAATTTCTTTAAAAATTACGTGCAACATAGTTGATTTTAATAGTTACGTAACTGATAGTGGCATTTTGTTTGTTTGGAGCCCCTTTTGAAAGGCACTTAAGCTCTAGATTGACTCCAGGCATGTTTTTGTCAAAACTCTTTCTAAGGTTGCGTGATATGTCTGCTAGGCGCAAAGTTGGTTAACTTTCTCTTTTTTGAACATAAGCCAAAAACGAACAACTTTTAAGTGCAGAAGCAGTTCAAAAGATGGAAGCAAACAAATACTTTCAAACATCTTTTCCATGCAAAATTAGCTCAGATTCGGTCAAGGGAAGGTAAGACTGTGAAAAACGTTCTGTTAAGAATAGTCATTTTCCTTTTTTCCGCAGAGTTTTATTGGCAACTAGAGATATTTTACCTGGAGAATTGGCATTTGAAGAGCAACCGTTGGTTTTTGGTCCGTCTTTCAGCAAAAATGACGAGCCTTCATGCTTGAATTGCCTTAGAGTGGTAAGATTTGTTTTTCGTTTCAAAATAAAAATCAGTCGGAAATTTACACGATGACAATGTTACAGATCAAAAGGGGTTTATGGTCCTGTTCAACGAAATGTAAATTACATTTTGAAAAAACTTCAGAGTATGTGTTGATCCAAAACTATTTAGCGCGTTGCCAAGATTGGAAAATATTCTTTGAGGTACTTCTCATCTTGCGATGCTTGGCTTTGAAACAAACCAATTCTGACCAATGGACCTTGATGACTGATCTAGATCCTCATCACCAGGTATGTCTTGTAGGACGTCTCAAAAATGAAAATCAGGTAGGTTTTATCATTTTACAGGAGTTGACCAAGGACCAAGATTTTATCTCTATGGAGGATAAAATCATCGATGTAATTAGGTCCAGTTTGGAACAAACTCAATATGATGAGGACGACATTCGGCTTCTTCATCGAGTGCTTTACATTAATGCCTTGGAATATCATCCTCATGCAGGTTAATTTTCAATGAAATGAGATCACTGTCGTCTGAATTTGATGCTTAATTGGTTTTTGGTTCCAGATGAGTCGAGTGCTGGAAAAGCTTTGTTCCCCATAACTTCATTTGCGTCTCATGATTGTTTAAACAACACTTTTAGGACTCGCATTTGGAAGAAGAATGAGAGCGAGGAACCATTCATTCAGACCAGGGCCAAGATTGCAATACATGGTAAAATTATTGTGAAAAGGAATTGAACTGAGAAAAAGTTTTGATCGTGCCCTAAAATGTAGTAAAAGAACCGTCGGAAGGTATTATATCCACCTTGTTGGAATTTGGATTCTGTAGGTTTGAACCAGATAATTTTGCAAGCTTGCCGTCCACAACATCTAAATTAGAGCGCTATAATAAAAGAGTATGCGCATGTGCCATTTTGATCCCAAGACGTCGGTTCCATTGTACTGTGGTTCTTGGGTTCGACCTGTTTGAAGCAACTTTATGTATGCGCTATTTACTACCAAATTGACGCTCATGATCTCAGCTTACCTTTGAAAGCATAGTGTTTGATAAGAGCATGAAACTCGTGCCCTAAAATGTAGTAAAAGAACCGTCGGAAGGTATTATATCCACCTTGTTGGAATTTGGATTCTGTAGGTTTGAACCAGATAATTTTGCAAGCTTGCCGTCCACAACATCTAAATTAGAGCGCTATAAAAAAAGAGTACGCGCATGTGCCATTTTGGTCCCAAGATGTCGGTTCCATTGTACTGTGGTTATTGGGTTCGACCTGTTTGAGGGAACTTTACCTATGCACTATTTACTACCAAATTGACGCTCATGATCTCAGCTTACCTTTGAAAGCATAATGTTTGACCTTTTTAGCCTTTGAAGGCCAAGACGGGCCAAAACCTTGGGTGCCGGAAGATAACCTTCTCGTTCTCCTTAAACCTCGATGCGCATTCAAGCCCAGTGCTGCTGTGAATTGACTCGGTAATGTCAGCTCTTGATGAATCTCCAACTGATTTGCATTGAGCTTCTTACTTTTCAGGAAAACTTAATCTAATTAGATACGAAATTGATTGGTGAATACTTAGAACGTCAATTGAAGCCATTTGAGCGATTTTCTTGTGCACAATACGTATTGTATTGCCATCTGAAATGACTTTTTTGTTGAACAATTGTATGGCAGCCCTGGTGAAGTTGCGCATTCGTGGCAATCGTCATGCTGACAGTGCTACAGACTGTTATGCCTAACTTTGTAAAAAGTTTTGATATTTTGTACTCAATTAATATGACAGAAGCTATTTAAGAAAGTTTTTGCAATTCACCTATCAATTTTTAATTTCATCATATCAATTTTTTTTTGGTAGTAAATATTGCATAGGTAAAGTCGCCTCAAACAGGTCGAACCCAAGAACCACACACAGTACAATGGAACCGACGTCTTGGGACCAAAATGGCACATGCGCGTACTCTTTTATTATAGCGCTCTAATCTAAATAACAATTTGTAATGCCTTAAACTTGACGAATTTAAGAGAAATTTTAGTGTGCGCATAAAAGCAAAGCTTAGGGCGTAGGAAAATGTCTTTTCTATTCTTTCTAAGACTTGTGGAAAGGAAAGAAAGCTCTCATGATAGAAGTAAATATATTCATGGAACTTTTGACAGTCATTTATATTTCTGGCATTTTATTTTTAAGCCTGAAAAATCCAGATAAGAAAAGTAAATCAAGAGAAATGTTGAAAATAAGTATTTATTATATTATTATTATTAAAATAAGTATTTTCACGGGCCATTCCTCACATTTGTTCCGTGGTCAAAGACTCCGATTGTCATCCAAAGTATGAGTTTATTAGAAAAATTATAGGTAACGAGAAAAGGGCCGAAAGAGTTGGAAAATGCAAAAGCAGAAGTTTTCTAAGTTAGAAGTAGGCAAAATTTCGATAAAATGCGTAAGTAATTTTATTTACGTTAAAGTTTAAATCCCCCAAAAACGGGCCAAATTCTTTAAGCCTCGCTCTAGTAATGAGTCATCGTTAACCATGATTTTATTTTCCAACTTTGTAAAGAAACTTTGTCCCTTGTGGTACCAGTTTAAATCATGAGCGCACTCTATTTATCTCTGTTCTGGAATTGACAGGTCTGGGACTCGAACTAACGGACCCTTGAAAAGCTTTATTGAAAAGAGATACGACAGAAAGTTTACTAGTATTATTATTTCAGCTGGCGAAGAGATCACGTTGCATTATTCAGGTGGATTGAAAGGGCGTTTAGAGCGGAGGAAGATCTTATTGGATGGCTGGTGTTTTGCCTGCCAATGCTCAAGATGCACGTCTCCTTCCGAGATGGGATCGCATTTTTCCAGCCTGAAATGCACAACAAGGCCCAATTGCCGGGGCAATTTACTGCCAAATATTGACCCAAACATCGCAGGGTTAAACGATGTGCTTCATTACGAATGCGATCACTGCCATGAAAAGGTCAAATGTAAGTTTAGAAAACAACAAGTATGAGCAAGAGCAATATCTAAAAGTTTCATTTCAACGTCGTGCAGATTTTTTTCCTTGCTTCAGGCAGACATACGAAAAAATGAGACCAAACCAATTCTAATGCAAATATGTCTCTGATGTAAAAACGAGAATGAGATATAGTTGCGCTCTTTTAAAACAACACAAAACTTTCTTTCATCAAAATTAGCGAAAAGGAAATTCAAAACCAATAAGTTTGGTTAGTTTAGCATCTTCATATCATTTATAAAGTCAAAGCAGTTTCTTTGATTTAATTCAATAAAGCAAAGTGAACGATATTTAGCAAACGAAATAAAGCAAGCGATCTGCCAAGAAAAACCTAAAATAAAGATAAAACTAACAGTTCAACTTAACCATCTTGTTATTCAACATCGCCTCTCAAGGATGTTTTATAACACTAATCACTTGTCTAGCCTATAAATCTAGAAAAATCTTGCATAAATTAGTCAGAAACAGGCTTCAAACCTGCCTTGTTTATCATTTTCAAGATTTCAATGTTGGCAATTTTTGCATATTCCTGTTATTTGGCTTTCCTTTATAGGCACCATAATCCAAAGCCTTGAGAAAGAACTTTCCCAAGCCATTGAGTCGACCTACTCGGACGACATTGAAGCATTGGAAACCGTTCTAGATGAATTCGGCTTCCAATTCCATCCTCAACATTACCTCCTTTGCATAGTGAAGTGGCTTCTCATCAATCTATTGGGACGAAAGCCCGGATTTGCCAATGGCCAACTATCTAGGGCAAGATTGGATGCGAAAATTCAATTCTGTCAAGATTATCTGAACGCTTTAGATGTGATTGATCCCGGCATCAGTCATAACAGAGGTAAATAAAAGTCGCGCAAAACCCAAAGATATTTGGTTTATTTTGTGACCCTTTTCAGGACGGACATTGTGGGAAATGTATTCAGCTCAAGTTTTTCGATCTCAACTTGACTTTCAAAACCAGACCATAACCAAGAAAGAGTTTCAGGAATCGTTAGCAAATATGCGTCAAATGCTGGAGGAAGTACAAAAATGTATGTATTTCAGTGACGAGGGCTCCTTTGAGGCTAAAATTGTCCAACTATCCCAAAAAGCATTGATCTCAATCAACGAACTCAACAGCTTCTTAGAAATTGTGCCTTAATGCAACGAACTTTATTGCGATCAAAATGAAAAAATAAAGACATCAATCAAACAGAGAGCTTATTTGTTCATCTAGAAAATCTCCGACACTTTTGATAAATCCACGCCATGACACCGAATTTCGCGTGTTTTTCAAACTAGGACGGGAACTCACGGGAATCTCATCGCTAGAACTTCTTCGTCCATGGACCACCTACAAACAAGATATCAAGGATTAAAAATACATCTAAATCACTTTTTGCTCCAGTAGGAAATGATAAGCTAGAGGTTAATCTAAAACAACAAAATTGACGCGGCCAATTTTGATCACCCTGAAGCCGGAAATTACTATTACTAGAGCCAGCTGATGTTTGTGTTAGAAAACCAGTTTGAAAGTTAATTTAGAAGGGGGAAAAATAGTCCATCTGGATTTGCAGAAACAAAGTTGGAAGAATTGGAATGTTTTGCATAAATTAGACGCAGTAAAAGGCACAACGAAATTCTTTACAGTGGTCTTTAAAATGGAGAGTTTGTATTTGAATATCAAGAACACTAAGTGTAGCATAAAAAGCAATGTTAAAAAGATATCAATTATTTATAGAAGGTTACTCATCAATTGGGGAAATGTCGGAGAAGCAATTTTTCAAAAAGCCCATATTCTTTTGTAAATAATTTCAGAACTTAAAAATATGACTGACTCTGATCAGTCCACCAATAGAAACTATTTCCTAAACAAACCAAAGTTAGTATAATGTTAGAAGGCGAGTCGAATCCAGTTGAGACTTCACTAATGATTCACGCCGACCCGCTAATTCCTGATTCTTTTTGATATTTGTCATTAATTAATCCCTTCCTCGATATCTCAACGTTTTTGACGCCATTTCTGGGAATCCCTCGACAAAACACAAACATTCTTGCTATCCCCAGGGATTCAGACTAATCGCAAACGCGCTGACCGCAAATAATGTCCAACAATTAAATCTCAAATCAGTTTCAGTCAAACATTGATCTTCAAAGTGTTGACACCAACTCAAAAAATGGGCCAAAAACACCGAGCTTTTAATGTCACTATGAAGGCCGATCAAACCAAGGACAATCTCCGTCAATACATGCCATGGCTCTTATTCAGCCTGGTTATCATTCCGACCTTGTTTCTGATGATCTACATTGATCAAGCCTATGGCCCAGAGCCCATCCGTTCTCCAACCTTCATATTGGACCCCATTGAAGGCCAATCCCTTGATTTGGAACCTTTTCTCAACCGTTCCAAGCGTGCTGCTCATCATTATCAGCGCCCAGGTCCTCGATTCCCAGGTCACCTCTTCAAGAAACTGAAGACTGGAGCCTTTGGTAAAGTCAAAAAAATCCTCGTCAAAGGAGCCTTGAAGGGCAAACTGAGGAACAAGACCCGATTCAGACGAGCTGCACCTCATCCGGCCTTGATTGGACCTACCCAAAGAATCCCAGGCTCTTTCTTGCCGTTCAGTAAGACCTTCAATCGCAGTTTGTTGGAGACCCTTCGACGTGATGGACCCGAAACTCCGGCCTTTTTGACCAAGAATAAGAATATTCAAGGCAATCCTTTGGCGCCAAGAGCCTAATCTTACCTGAAAATTCGGGCACACTCCTTGATACGAAAGTAAGGTTGGTTTCAATGTAGTTGATTTGGTGTGGCCTTGATGCGAGATGCGGAATGTTCCCTCGGGTGTATTGTGCGGTATTTTCCAATGAATTTCAGCAATCCCTTCGCATACCATGCATTTCCGTTTCCAAATAAACCTTCGAATTTGAAGCAAAGAGATTCCAGGCGATTATTAATGAACTAAAACAAGATTATATGACTGACATTTTTAAGCACTTAAAATTGGTTCATGGGCACGAACAACTCACTTAGTTTCAATATCCGTGTCGGTGGCAACAAGAACCCATTTTTGAGGTGATTGTTGATATTCCACTTTTAAAAACGTTTCTTCCAACATCAAGTCATTTCTTGGATGCCCAGCCACAAATCTGGAATAATTTTAGCCAACCATACATTTTATATCAATATTAGAAAGCTATGCCAGGCAAAAACACCTGATGATTAATTTTCATATGGCAAAGTTTATTGCAATCGACCGGACTTACTTGACGATAACAGTTTGACCGGGGTGAACAAATTTTGGAGGCTTTTGAATACACTCTCCCGCTGTTTTGCCTGGGGGAATCAGGTCTAAAAACATCCCGGTGTCTAACCGGATTTGCTTGGACTTATAATTGGGCGGTTTTGCCAAGTATGGGACACGTTCTTTCTGAAAGTAATATCGGTCAAGTTTTCGCATTGACACAGTTTTCCCCTCTTGAATGAATACCTGCATTAGTTTCTTCATGAGGTAGGAGTACTGTTGCTGATAGGCAAGCAAAGTGTGGGGACCGTAAATGGTTGAAGACCCTTCATATCGTTGAACTTGGTATTCCTCATAAGTGGTGACGTAATGAGTATATACATTGGACAATCCGGCGATCACGACGTCAACTTTTTCGGGATATGCAGCTTCTGCTATTGACTCTCGAAGGCGTCTAAAACACGTTTTATGATATCTAATAAGAGTTTCAATGCTGTCCGTTTTAATATTTCCAATGATATCTCCTTGTTCTCTTCTTTATTTTCCTCCCCATTATTGGTTGATGAATAATGCTCCCTTTGGTTTGATCAAGAAGCACTGAAAACTGGAATGGGAGGCTAACGGCGAGAATTATGACTTCCAGAAGGATTAATTCAATTGCGGACTTCTGCGAACGAGACCTGGTTTGTATTCAGTAGAAGACGTATTTCAATTTTCAGCTCAATCCAATGGTCGAGTGAAAAGTAGTGCCGTCTCTAACTTTTGTACTTAAGAGAGCATAGACTGAATGAGCTCGCCCTTTTGTGGTAAAACATTTACCAGAAAAGGGCTCGTTCATTCATTCTCGGTAGAATTTGCACTGAACTTTGACAGAGAATAACTTCTGATTGCGACGTTCGATTGAGCTGAAAATTGGAATACGTATTCAAGTCAATAACGCAAGGTCTCATTTGCAAAAGAACGTAATCGAAGTGTTCCTACTGGAAATCACGATTCCTCTCGTTAGCCTCCCAGTCCAATGAAATTCAGTGGTTTTTAATTTGATCTAGACCTCCCCTGTCACATTTCCAAAACATGCCTCAAGGTCTTTTATTACAAGGAGAATATCATTTCCAATAGAATTACCAGATCTTCAAAGAACGTTAGAAGACAATCTCTAAATAATATTTGAAATTTAGATCCTTAAATTTTCCAAATCTTATTAAATCTTTCCAAAGCACGACTACTTATGGATATAGAAGTTTAAGTGAGTGCGTTATAAAACACCAAAAACACCGCAAAAAAAGTAAAACCGACGACTTAAGTTATTTTTGTGCCTTTTATTGAGTGACGGCGTGCATGTTCCAAAATAGGGGCATTTGGGGTTAAAAAGCTCAAAGGAACAAAGACCAATAAATTTTTCACTTTTTGTATTAGTTATCCTTAACTTTTAGTTTTTTATGTATTTTTAGATTCCAAATTTTGGGACATTTTGAACCAATTTTACTTATTTTTATGCAAACTAGATATTTTTACAAAAAAGTTTTGAAACATGTCAAAAACTGAAGTCAAATGTGGAATTAATAAAAAAAAACGGAGATTTCCCGCAAATAAAGAAAGCTCAATTAATAAGTAATTCGATCAAATATTCAATTAATTAGATTTGGCCGCTCTACTTTGATTTTTGTCATCGATTAAAAGGATGATATTGAAACTCCGAGCTTGAATGCTTCTTATCAAAGTTTACAACTTTACCGTCCAGCCATGGTTGTGAATTCGCCTGGAACAGCAGCAATCACCAATTGTCCAATCTTGATTATTTGCGTGTCCACTCTCTCCGGATGCCATTTACTGGGTATGCTCATCTGTCAAAAATGTACATTTTATACAAAGCATGATTATTCACATAAAATGAATCACTTACTTCTCCAGTATTAAGAAGTATTTTCTTCGGGTAATGACATTTCTTTTGCCGTGATGATGGATTCGTCATCAATTTTGTGATCCCTTTCAACATCCCATTTTTACGATTCCTACACTGAAAAAAGTTCCTTTTCATTTGAGCTTCATAAAATAAGGTGCTTGAAGCAAATTACCTTGATGAAAGCTGGTTCTCCAGGGCCATCAGTGGTTCCTGCTGCAAAACCGTAACCCAAAGCGGGTTTACAAGTGACACCCTTGGATCCTCCGGGCAAATTGACCTTTTGATTTGTCATATCTATCCATTGCTGAGCGCTGGATATCCCACCCTTTATTTCCAAACTAGTATCTAACAACAGATCCTAAAGGGATTAGACAATATTTGATGATATTCTTCAAATACTGTTTTTATGGACCAATTACTTGGGCTTTGGTGACTTGACGTTTGGCAATGATATATGTTGAATCAAACATATCGGAACCAGGCCCAAATGCAATACAATCTTCATCTTCTCTGCAACATTTCGTGTTGGCTTGATCGCACGGCAACCCTGTTCCTCCACAACGAGGTCCTTGGAGGTTGGGTGATACATCTCCTAAATTGCTGGACCCAAATGCTGCCACAAAAGGGCCCTATATGATTTTTTTTAATGGCAATTGACTCATTCCTTCTTAAGAACTCACTTTGCCCGAAATGGACCCAGGAGGGTTCTGTTTCCGTTCCATAATGAGACTGGCTAGCCCTTTGTTGTCCCCAGAGATCAAGTGGTTGGAGTTGTTCATGGATGTGGCGTGTACAGCAAACCAATTAATTATCCCCATCAACTCATACGTAGATTCTCTCATTATGTTTAGTTGAGTAAAAGAGTGATCCGTATTCCCTTCATACCTAAAAATGTCCGAGGTTCCACTTCACATTTATTTCAAGGTTTCGATTATTTCCGCTACGTAATCACACAACCTTAGAGTTTTATGATTACAGATTATGAGTAAAACTTTTTTCACCTCTTTCGCTCTTTTTCCGGGTTTAGAAGATAAGCAGTTGGGCTCCGATTGATATTGGCGTCTTTGAGCTGAGATTTGGCCAAAAACAGTTTGGCCGGTTCCATTGTTTTGTATGCTCTGACAATTGCCTACATTGAAAGGTGCAGAATTTGTAATTGAAATGGTCCTTGATCCCATTTTTTGTCCTTACTGTTGTGATGCCACGGATGATTGCTTGGAAACTTTGATCCACAAAGCCAGATCCTCCTCCAACAGTAAAGAGGACATACTGAAAATATCCACTGGGTCCAGAGTGGGTATGGGTGGCTGATAGTAATAAGTTGTCATGGCGAAGCTTCCATCCAGTTATTTTCTGCACTTTAACTATGACCTGAGACTCTTTGTTTTAAATTATCTGATCTCAATCATCAATCACCTTCTCTTAAATCAATTGTTTACCTCAGATTTCACTAATTGACCAATCATGCCCGAATC
Organism: Tigriopus japonicus; assembly: GCA_010645155.1. Classification (NCBI taxonomy): domain Eukaryota; kingdom Metazoa; phylum Arthropoda; class Copepoda; order Harpacticoida; family Harpacticidae; genus Tigriopus; species Tigriopus japonicus. The sequence continues at coordinate 92,036 of CM021318.1, forward strand.
CACGGAAACGAAAACAGCTGTTTGACCCGTATCATCTTGGAAAACGAATGCTCGAGCAAAAAGCCTAGTGTGAATTCCTTGTGTGGTCTGTCCAGACTTTGCATATCCCATCTGTAAAAAAAATAGTTTTTCCTTTACTGTCTTCTTGTGCTCCTTTATTGTGTTATTTTAGTTGTGTAACAAAAACATTTCAGTTCCATTTTTATTCCCTGGAGGCATTTGACAATCGTTTTCTCAGTCCAGCTTGCATGTGGATCATCGGAGTTACTGTAAGATATTCTCGATTAGTAAAAAACAGGTTTAAGTTCAATATCCTTCCATTAACATTAGCAGCCAATATTGAGGAAATAACCCAATGTTGCAAATGAAATCCGTCGCTTCCCTAGAAATCAGTTATTGCATGGGCAATTCTGGCCAAGAAATCAGCTAAAATAAAATAGAAAATAAGATGGCCAAAGATTGTTGTGAAATCAAACAGAAGATGAAGTTTTTGAGTCAAAGCCAAGGAAAGTTTCCTACAGATGAGAGCAAAAATTCTCATCAAATTTCTTTTATTTAGTAAAATTTCTGCAATTTGTTAGTCACAAAGTCTTTTTTATTGCTTGTCTTGGACTTAGTTCTTGGAAATTTGAAAGAATAGCGGAGACTTTATTAGTATTTCATCTCTCATCAATAGAACAAGTAAAAGAAGGAAGAGTCGCGTTTGCTTTACTTTTGCGCCAAATTTTCCCCCAAGAACATTGGAAGGAGCAGATTTTTCCTCAGGTCAACTCTGCCAACTCATATCATACCATGCCAATGCCCACAATTGGCCCTGTTGCATCGCCAATTCCGACGCCAACTTGATATCCGCCATGGACCTTGACCAATGTCAAACAACAAAACCAAAACACGATTAGACTCCAACCATTCATGGCTCTACATCTTTTGCTGTAAAGGAGTGGTTTCAAGGTCAATGGTTGGTATAATATAGGTTTTACAATCTTCCGAGACTTATTTACTTACCAATGTTTCCGCTATTGTTTGATTGCCATGTTTATTTTACTTTTCTCACCAAGATCACCTGAACACAACATCATCTCAATACCAACGTCTTGACTGAGGAACGAGAAACACGAGTGACGTTCGAGTTTTTAATTCCCCCAGGCATTTTTGGGAGGGAAATGAGATTACCGACCATTTCGGTGAAATTGCGCGGTCAAAGGGAGTAATTCTTTCACGAAACCTCCTTTTTTAATATGAATTCTTGAAACGCTTCAGACAAGAATACATTCAGTCAAAGCTATATATTCTAATTAATTGGCTGGTAATGAATACCAACCAAAAGAATATCTCTTGGTAGAAGGATAAAGCGGATAAAACGATTTCAGAATCATTTTATTGCTATTATTAGGGACAGGAAGTTAAGACGAATAAAATTGTCAAATTAAACGAAAAAAGACGCATAGAATTGCCTGATTAGACGAAAAAAGACGAAAAAAAATTGACCGATCGAACGAAAAAAGACGTAAAAAAGTTACCAACAGACGGAAAAAAAGAAAAAAAATACTTGCAGAATGGAAAAAATCGAATTAATTTCCCAAAAAGGCGAATAAACCTATCTTATAAGAAAGAAGAAAAATTAAATGCCCTTCCAGACGAAAAAAGACGTTTAAAGCTGCTCCCACAAAATAGACGTTATGTGTGTCCCTATTGATGAGGACCAATCTGTCTGAACTGATATGACTGTCAAAAACGGCGAAATCTAGAAAATTTAAAAAAAGGAAGTACTTAACGAGCAAGAATTAGCATACATATGTCAAATACAAGGCAGCCAGAGTGGCCACGCGTAATAATGCGTTCTTATGAGAGCCGAGTGTAAGTGCTTCCCCAGACTGCGTAGGTTCGAATCCTGCTGGGGGTCGGATTGAAGCTGTCGGGAGAAATCCTTCAATTTACAGGGAATCGCATTCCTTGTAGTGGTAGTAAAAAATCCGCAAAAAAAACCCCAAGAATTAAAAATGCCTTTTTAAAGGAACGTTTTTAGTACAGCTATACTATATACAGATATAGATTTGCAAATTCAATAATTGTTCTAATGGCCTTTTCAACCCAAAAGTAATCTTTTCTTTCTGTGTCTGTCGAGCAACTGTACGAGTACAAGTTAATTTATTAGCGTGGATTGTATTTTGTTTGTGCCAAACCGCAACTGACAATCAAATTATTACATTGGCCTATGATTGGTGGGGTTGAATTGTCTTTGAAGTTTTTATTTGCTTGGAAAATTGAAAAGAAAAATTGCTGCAAGCGCTTGAAATCTAAGAAAATCCAAATTTTTGGCCAATTAGACGAAAAAAGACGAATAAAATCCAAATTAGACGAAAAAAATTTCGCGACGAATAAAGGCCAAAAAGAGGAAAAAAGACGAGTTCCTTCCTGTCCCTTGCTATTATATTTTATATGTAGCTTTGACAGTACCTTTTTCGATCAAACCACTACTGAAGGGTTAACATAAAATGATTCAAGACAGGAATTGCCTTTGTTTAACATAAAACATAACATAATGTACGTGCCAAATTCTTGTTATGTACATTTAAAAAAATTAGAAAACAAAATATGATATTATTACAAGCTTTTTAGCCCTGAGAATCGAATATGAAATAGCTTGGGAAGTCAAATAAATACTACTTGATCTGGTTTCTGAAAAGTGTGTTGAGTCATAGATTTCTAGACTATGGGATAGTAAAAATGTTCCATTGGACGGTCTATCTCCTGGGAATTGATCACAAACCGGTTTGTTGTACTATTTTGTCAAACAACCAAGTGGTTGTCCGCCATGCCATCCAGTAGTCTATAAATCTATGGTTGGATGAAAAGCACTGATGCCATTAATCATCCTTCCTGTCGATGATTCAGTTTTTAAGAGACTCCCGCAATTCAAGGTTCACGACCTTGGCAAAGAAAGACCTTTCCAAAGTCTCATAGACTTATTTATCAAAAAAGAGCCACACCTCTCTCTATTAATCCTTACATGTCTAATACTCATTCAATGAGCTTCTTTCACTGAAACTGACTTGATCGAATGCTCATATCGACGAAAGCGCATTTTTTGCAGCATATTTGTTCAGAAATTCACGTTATAGGAAAAATGGAGTTCAATGCCAAAATGTCTTTTCATGGAAGCACTCGTCAAGGCCATTTCATAAATAATCATAGAAATAGGAATAATGGTCTTCTCTGTTGCAGTACTTCATTCAAATGTTCCTAATAAAACCCGATTGTTTTTGGTCTCCTCTGAGAAATACTTCTCCGATCGATGGAGTGAGTTATTCTAAGTAAAAATGGATTTGTAGACTAAACAGCTTGGCTTCATTTATGAGTGGCATGTCAAGCAAAGGAAACAGGATTGGATTGGCTTGGCTTCGCTCTCCGAAGACCTCTTCTTGTTATTGAGGAAAATGAAAACCCAATTCTCCAAGACAATACAATCTTGACAGCGCATTGTTTATAATTACGAGGTTGAAAAAGAATTTGAGAGGTTCCATTGTCATTGCAGAAATATGAAAAGAAAAGCTTTATTTAATCAACTTGCAGGATATTGCTAGGTAATCAATTATTACGGGGCCCGGAAAATACATATTTTTAGCCTTGGGGCAGATATCCAAGACGTTTTACAACATAGGGTCAGCTGATGGTCAATTATCAATCAACTATCAAATAAAAGTTTTTTCTTTAGTGACTTGATCAATGGACCAAATGCATTTGTGTTGAAATTTTGGGCAAATAAATGCTAAGAAAATAATCTGTTTTGAGCTTAAAAGATGCCCAAAATTATGCCTCACACAATGCAAACACTGAAATTTATCTTACTCCCTTGGTTTACTCACATTTAGAAAAGTAAATGGACTTTTGGTATGTGGCTGAATCCCCAACAGAACAAGCCCCGCAATCAAGATGAACTCACACACCATGAAGAATCTATCAGTAGTTGAGACTTGACTTATTCCCAAAATAACTTTGGTTGTGAATTTGCTCCTGTCACTAAAGTGACATCTCAACTTAAACTTGTTGCTTCCATTTTTTAGTTGATTTCTCTTGCTATTTCAAGTCTTTTAGACCTCAGCAACGATTCATTTTGCTCAAAAATCAAAAAGACTCGCTGGACAATAACAAATCAAGGCCAAGGATTTAACAGAAGCACCAACAACCGTTTCTGTCTCAAATTGATGCTGATTGTCACTTTTATCTTTGATTGAAGCCCTACTTAGCTTTCTTACGAAGGCTGA
>CM021318.1:96377-197771 GCA_010645155.1 Tigriopus japonicus
GTGAGAACCATCTAGGGGACAAGAATGTTGGTTTTCTTTACAATATTCTAAATAACTGTATTCTGGGTTCATAAGTGTTTTGTTGCCGTTATGACCACATCAATATTTTCCTAAGTCTATATAATAAAATAAAAAGTGTTTGGGACTTGGTTGAATTATGCAACTTGGCCCAAAATTTGCAACTAAACAAAGATAAAGATTTGATAAGGGAACATTTTTTTGGGTTGCAATTTTTTCCCGCTACGAGGAATGAAATCCCTGCAAAGAAAGATCATCATTAACGCAACTGCATAAAATTAATATTTTTTTATGATTTTTGGCCTACCAACGAGCTACTGTCGGCAGATCTGTACAGCCCTTGAATAGTGGGTTGGTCAGGAATAGTATTTAAAAATTTGTCCAATCCTGCCTAAAATGCTGTTAGAGGATCAGCTCCTACATATTCCCGACGAAGATTAATGGGTATCAAATTGAACAATGAAGGAGCCCGATAAAGAAGAAAGGAGGACTTCATTGTTCGAACTGGCCTTGATTCTTTGGGATTTGGAGGTGCTCTCAAAGTAAGCAAAGCCTCATACCTATATCATTTTAATTCTTAATGTCAATCTTTTGAGAAAAAGTCATATTTTTAGTCGATTTGGCATAATTAGGCCAACATTGACTTCTTTTCGGCCACTTCTCTTTTTTCAAATTAAATATGGACATTTTAAGGCCAAAACAGTGACAACTTTTGTCAAAGTTAATCGTAACTTTGATATAAAAACCAGCTAATTAAGGCCAATAATAGCCACTTTTTCCGAGTACCAGATGCAACAGTACATGGTTTCTAAGCTTTCTTTTTAGCATGATCCAATTAAATGTCTCACTACTTGACCTTAATCAAGAAGCACGGAAATCATGGAGTGGGAGGCTATCAATGAGAATCATGATTTCCAGCAGAAACAAACCATTTGCGTTCTTCTGCAAATGAGACTTGGCTTACTTTCAGAAGAGCACGTTTTTCAAATTTCAGCCCAATCGAATGCCGGAGTGAAAAATTATGCCTTCTCAAACTTATGTACTGAAGAGAGCATAGAATGAATGAACTCGCCCTTTTGTGGTAAAACGATTACCAGAAAAGGGCTAGTTCATTCATTCTCGGTAGGGTTTGCACTGAACTTTGAGTGAGCATAACTTTTGTCTCAGACGTTCGATTGAGCTGAAAATTGAAATACGTATTCTTGTCAACATATGCAAGGTCTCATTTGCAAAAGAACGTAATTTAATTGTTCTTATTGGATATCATTATTTTCATTGCTAGCCTCCCACTCCATGATTCCAGTGCTTCTTGCCTTAATCTATTAAGACTGAAAAAAGTTTGCGTTTTAAAATTGATTCAATTGCATTCAAAGTATTCAAACTCACTGGCTAAACACCTGGATTCGAGATGTTCCAAAGTTACGCCAAGGTTTGGAACAAGGTTCATTGGTGGCCTAAATACTTGAAATTTAGCTTTCCCTTTTCAACCGCCATGAGGAACCGCGTGAACTCATATGCCGCAAGAAATCAATTGACAGGTATTGTATAAAAGTAGTCAGGATGTGCGCATGAAAACGTTTGAATTCTAGAATTCTGAGTTTTGGCCAAAGAGTAAACTGTTTTGTACCATTTTTGAAATCTTTCATTTGGCTACCCACATTTTTTCTATCGAGTGTTAGGGTATTCAGAGTGCGTGTGGCTGGCCGTCTTCAGACTTTGTATGCGTGCGGCAAACGCCTTTTTAAAAGTGGAGCGCTAATGTTTTCTTTCCTGTGCATGGAACGAAGTCTCCTTCCTCATGGATTTGGTTCCTATTAAGCGCAAGCTACTCCAAACGAGGCAAAGCTTAAAGCGACCGGTTCCCTTTTTCCAAAGAGACTCACTAGAGAGGACAGGTAAAGAGTGAGTTAAGGAGGGACAATATTTGGTTTTCAGTTCGGTTAGATTTTCCAGCTATATGTTTCAAATAACAAAATGAAACTGATTTTGAAAAATAATGCATCATCTTTAACTTTCATTGTAAAGTATTTTTTTGCAAATATTATATCAAATCAAACTTTGCAATATTTGCATTTTTATTTCCAATGAGGCATTGTGCAAGATTCAAAGTTAGTTTTTTTGCATAATAGCGTCAAAGCAGTATTGAAGATTAGTGTCGGTCAGCAGAAATAAAGCTTCTTACATCAAAAGTTTTGCCTATTTCAATAGGCCTTTTGTCCTGAATGTGCATTTCTGTAATCAAAACATATTCTTACATCAAGGTAAACAACTTTCTTATATTGAATATTTATTCGACTTCAATTGCGTCAAAATGCATTCATGAAAACGTAAAAGCAACAATGGCCGTGTTCAACACCTTTCCGATATGTTCTCAAAATAAGAAGCTCGACATTTTTTTCTGTAACTTTACAACTGAAATTTCAATTTTCAAAGTATTCTAGTTTTTCAATGTCAAAAAGATCTAATTCATTATTTTTCCTTGATAATGATCGAATTTTAGTCACACAGAAAAGTACATCTCTGTATTCTATGTCATCTCTTTGAATATGACTTTGGTCGGTGTGTTCTTTCCACACTTGGTCCTCTTTTTTTTCTCCGTTGCCTCCAAAGAGTAAGCAAGGGGGGTGAAAGCCGATTCAGTCTGATTCAGATCTTGAGGTAAGGAGGCACTCACTCACTCACTCGCTCAGTCAGTCAGTCAGTGGCTTCTTTCAGTGAAGGGACCTTACTTAGTCTCCTATGGGACAGGTGGACGAAACTAAACCCCTCTTTGCCGCTCCACTCTTTCCACTTGGGCTCCTAAAGCAATTTAGAGTGAGACGAACCTCCCCTGCTTAATTCGAGGGTGATATTCCGGGTCAACGAATGATGACAAACGTGGCACATGAGATTTGAGGAACACGCAAACTAGTGTGCAGTATATATACATTATATACATGTTGGAGCCACGATGAAAGTGATGTGGAGTGTTCTAGTTAGTGTGGCCATTCATTTCATTGGTCTGAGTGATGCCAATAAACCCGTGTTTGATCTGTCAAATAACATGAGGCTCGTTTTGCTGCCTGCGGACACCAAAACGGGCACTGTCATCTATAAACTACGAGCTTCCGATGCGGACGAGGATTATCCTTTGAAATTCAGAGTCTCAGGTGAGATTGTTATGGCGGATTCAGATAACTAGTATGGTAAATTTGAACTAGAGGCCGCTAGCAAATGTCATGAGAGATGAACAGATTGATATTTCAATTTAACTTTCATCTCAAAACATTCAAAGGACAGATCTAGCTTTATAAAATGACTCCTTTAAGCAACAGCTAAACAAAAGTCACGCTTGTTTTTGAAAGTCAAGAAATACACCAGGGAACTTTCAAAAAATACGAGATTACATCATTTTGCCACAGTTCTAGGTGCTCTTAACCTTGTTCGATCCAAGTGACTACTAAGCTTAGGCTACTTTATAATGCCTGTCACCTTACATAGCGTTTTTAAGCTGATGTTTTTTGGGGATGTTTTTTGGCTCCATCATGTAAGTGACATGAGTTTGTAATCTTGAAGTTGTTGTTTGTCTAATAACCTATTTCGCACTTACACCCCCAAAAATGTGACATTTGTGTCACACATCTGGTAGATTCACAGGGGTCGGCAACCTGTGGGCCGCGGCCCAAATGTGGGCCCAAGGGTGGCCGTTGGTGGGCCCAGGAGCTATGGCGAAAGTCCAAAATGGTGGGCCTTTTGAGCCATCCATAGTACTGTACTTGTGGGTCCAAGGCTCTTTGATCGCTAATTTGTGGGCCCCTGAACCTACCAATGCCTGTCCGATGGGCTCCTGACAACACGAATGAAATTTCGTGGACCTTGACCCATAAATGGTTGCCGACCCCTGTGGTAGAAGATGATAAAGGTGGGGCTTCTTTAATCAACAGCTGAGCATGTACTTTTGATGACGTCACACTCCTGTTGGGAGGTCCTTCATTAAACAAGTGACCCCTTCAAAGGACGAGAAGGCAGGGTTGGTCGGGGGATAATCTTATCCAAAACGTGTCCCTTTTATCCCACCATTTATCCCTTTTATCCCATCTATCCGAAAAACCTGGAAAGGGGGGAAAATCGAAAAAGTTGTGCCCCCCCGACCAACCTTGCTTATGGAAGAGGTTTTGAGACGGAACCAATAAATGTACTCACCGAAACCTAATCAAGTTTTGAAAACTCGTCAAAAGCAATTACTTCTGACGTCCAGGGTCTTCAAGGACGGTGAAAACGAAGGGTTGTAAATCCATAAAATGTTTCGCGTTGTCATTACATGTTTGACGAGCCGGTTAGATATCCATTATGTTCATGAATACCGATGTGCTCATTAATACAAACTGAGAGAGCGGGCCTAACGAAGGGGCAAGCTTTGATTGGCAACCCACAACTAGAAAGTCCAATGGTGACCTAATTCCTAGACAATTTCCTACTTCAACCGCGATGAATTCTCAGGCTCGTTTTGGATAGACTTGAAGCAATAATTGCAGGCTTCTTGAAGGTGTTTCTTACCAAACTAACCAAAGCCAATCGTTATTTACAGGAGACGACAGCGATCTAATTGATATCAAGAACATCGATTGCACCAAGACCATCTGTGAGGCTGATGTGATCCTTGTGAAGCCACTAAGTCGGACTCGAAGCAAATATAACCTCAGTCTTGAGGCCGTCGACACACGTGGTGAAATCACCATTGTGGAAACCGAGTTCGAGCTCACACCTCACCAAGAAGCATTCATAGGGTATGATTTCGATAAAATGTCTTATTTATTCACGGTCTTTATAGTGAAAGGAGTGCTAGACATATTTTCTAGCCCTTGGAGAGAAGTTTTTGGTAATAAAATTATCAATTAGGAGTCCAGACTATTTATACCTTCATCAAAAAACAAAGAAATGATGTTAGTGATGGTAGACTCTTTTTATAACATACGGAACATGTCCTTAGAAATATGTATATTTATTTCATAGAGGAGATGTGAAATTTCTTGTCAAACAGTTCGATTGATTTCTGAATGAAATGTAAAACTAGAGGAAATATTTCTAACTAGAACAACAAATACGTGGTTTAAAATGTTGGCATTTTTTCCATTTTTTACCGCAGCCAGTTAAGAAATATTAAATTTCTATCATTTTCAACCGACTATCTTCAGTCTGAGAGAATGACAATTCACTGTTGAAACACCTCATGTGAAATGAGGTCAATAGATGCAATCTGAATAATCTTGACATTGACAAACCCATGTCTTTTGAATCGTGCTAGACAAAGATTTCGTGAGTAGCTGACTGGTTGATGATTGTCTCAGTGGTGTTCCAAGTTCTTCCTCCTCATTGTGTGAGTGGGTTGGTGACCCTAATTATCATTCGACATGGAAATCCTGTAAAGACAATGTTGCTAACCATCATTAAACCGGTGTATACAATGAATCATTCATGGGAGTCGTTGAGATTGGAACACGCTCGCGATGAATGGATGATGTCTGGAACAAAAAAAATAACAACACCAAGAACCCCTTGTTTCGATTGACTCCCTGTAATGCCACAATTGAGGTGTCGGGGGTGTTGAAGGTCACCATTGGCCTTCAAGAAACAAATAACGCCCTTCAATCAAAGAACAAAGGCTAGAAGAAAAAGTGGGAAAGGGGACAGAGTATTCTCCATTCATGACATGCATGCTTTCAATCAACCCATTGACCTTGAGGGCCATTACCAAGGCTAAACCACGGCTCTCATATTCCATTGTGGAAAACTTGGCCTCAATTTTGGCCTTTAGAGACATTGAAGCAAGTGAAGTTCGTTTTGGAACGATTCTCTCTTCTTTTACCGGGTGGGGTTATATTATTTGATTTTGTCTTTTATGGCTTTTTGTCAGACTTTACCACGCTTATTTAGGCGGGAAAAAGTTTGGAAGCCATGTGTTTCTGATGAGCGTGAAAGTCAAAACGAAGATCTAAGCCTGATTATTACAACAACTCCCTTCTCATGTGCACAACTTGAAGTTACAATTGCAATTCTTGACATTTTCTACAAAAAAAAAATCTTTATTGCTATTTTCCAAAAGTTCACCACTGATATTGAGGGGGTTCTTACGAACTTTTGAATCAGTAATGTCCGACTTTGAATAAAAAGCTGGCCAGACGAGATCTCTTCCTGGGGCAACCAAACCTAAAAACAAATAACTTGTGTAATTGAAGGTTTCCAATTTCTTTTTTTGTTTTTTAAATTACTTTGCAATACTCTTCAACAAACGTAATACATGCCATTTGGTCTTAAGTGCAACATAACATTTTTCTAAAATATGACCCTTGAAACTCCGGCAATTATTGGCCAGCCTAAACTGTTAATGCCATTTGGCCTGTAATATGGTACAGTAATCCCCCCATACTGTAAATGCTGCAAAAGACCTTAGGCGACCCCATCCGTCTAGTGGATATTCAGCCTCGAATGGCGCCTCACGAACCAAGAATGGGCCCTATGACCTCTTAACATTAATTATATAGAAATGATTGTATACAGTCAGGAGCAAAAGTATTCGTAACCTCGAAAATTTTATTGATTTTTAAATGATACTCGATTTTTGAAAAATACATTTAAGAACCACTTTGCTCCTTAGTTATTCTTTTATCATTTAAAAGCTATGATACTTTTCTTTTTAAAAATTTACAAGATTTTGGTTAAAAAACTGCTCAGAACATGTTTTAGACCAAGAGCAAAAGTATTCGTAACATTTTGTCAATACTTTATTGAATGCCCTTTTTGCTGAATTACACTTAAGAGACGTTTTTCATAATCATTTACAAGATTTTTACATACATCTGAAGGAATGTTAGCCCATTCTTCATAACAGATTTGCTCCAGTTCGTCAATTGTCTTTGGACGTCTTGCACGGATACGGACTTTTAATTCTCTCCAAAGGTTTTCAATTGGATTAAGGTCCGGATTCATGGAGGGCCAGTCCAAGACCTTAATCCGATTGTCCTTCAACCCTTTCTTGACCAAAATGCTGTTGTGCTTAGGGTCGTTGTCATGCTGGAAGACGAACTGTTGACCAAGCCGAAGTTTCCGTGCTGAACTCTGGAGATTCTCAGCCAAGATATCCCGATAGTCTTCTTTTTTCATTGTCCCATGAATTCTCACGAGGTTACCGGTGCCTTTGGCGGAAAAGGAGCCCCATAACATGATCGATCCTCCACCTTGCTTGACCGTAGGGATGGTGTTTTTTGGATGAAACGCTTCTCCTTTACGTCGCCAAATCCTTTGAACATCGTTGTGACCAAAAAGCACAACCTTTGTCTCATCTGACCAAAGAATCTTAGACCAAAAGTCACTGGTCTTGTCAAGGTACTTCTTGGCAAATTCCAAGCGAGCCTTCAAGTGTCTATCCTTGAGCAAGGGAGTCTTCCGTGGGCTACAAGACTTCAATCCTGCTTTGTGAAGTGAGCGAGCAACAGTAAACCTCGAGATGGACAATCCATTTTCACTGAGACTGTTCCGGATGTCCTTGACCGTTGTTCGAGGATTATTTGTGACCTCTCTGACAATCTTCCTCTCAAGTCTGGCTGACAGTTTCCTTGGACGACCGGATCTTGGGAGGTTCTCAGCCGTTCCGTTCTTTTGTGCCTTCTTCACGACGTACTGAATCGTTGAAATCGGGATGTCCAGAAGCTTCGAAATGGCTCTGTAGCCCTTGCCTCCATGATGAAGACTTACTATCTTCAACTTCAAGTCCTTGTCGAGCTCCTTGATCTTGGTCATGATTGGCTGACTGTGAAGCAATTGTTCAATTCCGTAAAATTTATAAGATCCAAGAAAGATCTAGAAAATCTTGGAAAAAAGGAGACTAAATGACTTTTCTCCGGCTTTCCAGAATGTTCTACATCTTTCGATCAATTTTTTCTGATGAAAAATCTGTTTATAAACCTATTTTGTTAACTTTTTTGCGCGTTACGAATACTTTTGCACTATCTAAAATTTTATTTTTAATAATTAAAAGTTAGTTTCAGACATTTTTATAAAACAATTGTGGGAAACTGGTATTATTCTTAATCGGAAAAAATATTACATTCTTACAAACTTCTTAGCATAGTATTTAATTGGATATAAAGGATTTTCTGGTTTTCTCGTCACGTTACAAATACTTTTGCTGCTGACTGTATATACTTCACTTTTTATCAATTTCCATTACTGGGTTTAGAAAAAAAAAGTCATCAACAATTCACTCAAAAAACTACCAAAATAAAGACCAAAATGACAAAATGATAGTCAAATGTTGTTTAAACTAAAACGAGCTTACCCCCCTTCTAAACCGTCCAAATCAGAATTCACAGCAACTCTTCTTCATTTTCTGCATTAATCATGCTCAGTTGCAGATACTCAAAATTGATGAGATATAAGGTAAAATAAAGAAAAGGCTCAAAATGTCCCACTTTACTATTTGGTTTTACTTGTCTTGTTTATTTCACAACTATTTCCGGAATACTGCAATTTTTCAAATGACTCCTTTATTTTACCTTGGTTTAAAATTTTAATAGGCTTGCAATGTTAAATGGCTTCAAAACCATTTGACCTCTTTTTTGAGCACAATTATTGCCAAGCGTTCAGTTTCCATACGGCATTTGTTCCACTAGAAAAAGAACCATTAAAATATGCACACTTTCATATGGGACTGTTGGACAACAAGATCGTAACCTTATCCTGAGTTTGAATCAATGTTTTGCTACTCGTCAACTAAAATGTTACGCACTCGGTATGTCAAGTTTAAGTACACATTCACGAAAGAAAGCAACGACCGCATAAAAGACAAACTGGGCCAAACGGTAAAAGCCATCTTGGCCGTAGTGTTGCCATTAGTTATCAGTTCTTTGGCCATGACTAATGTGTTGGCTTTGAGGAGGGACTTGTGGTTCATTGTCCCCTTTGATGCATTTTTTACCATTCAGCCAGTTTCCTGTTCTCGCTCACCAATAATCTGATATTGGTTTCATGAATACATTGACTTTTTGTTGACTCACCGAGGCGAGGTTTTTACCGGGACCTCTGGGATTATGATTAATTATTATTACTAAACTCCTTGACAAGGCTTCGGATTCTAAACCAAACCAGATTTCATCTGAGTAAGTGGAACACGTCCCTCCAAACTGATTGGGGGCAATAAGGAAACTTGTTCTCAAAATCATGCACTCCCCACATTATCGGCTCCAAAGATCCATAGTTGGTGACAGTGGTTGTTCCCTCAAACCCTGTTCCAAACCCGCACCCAAATTTTAATCCCCACCCAAATCGCCCTTTGTCAACTCTGAAAGGGTCCTTTGTGTCGATCAACGTGGGAAAGTGAACGAGTGAGTGAGTGAGTGAGTGAGTGAGTGGTCCATTGCTCAATTATGGAACGAACCACCCGAGGTTGGTTCCCTCTCTTGGCGGTCGTTTGTCACCCAGACTCTCTTGGCGAGGCTCTGTGGTTGACGTTGTTCATACAAATCTGTCGCCATGAGGTAGTTTTTGGCGTGACATTGCTAGGCCTAGCACTAAATAGTTCCTGTCTAAAAGTGGAACACAAAGCCCAGACGGGTTTCCTTGAGTTCAAAATGGCAAACACGGGACCGAACGAACGAACGATCATGATCTAGGATTGTTTCCATTTCAGAGCTCCGAGAATTGTTCGCATTGCCGAAACGACCAAAGCCGGCTCCTTGATCGAGTCTTTCATTATTATGGAGAACCCGGACGTTTTTCGGGGCATCTCCTGTCAACTTTTGCCCGTGGGAGCCCGGGAATACTTTTCCATCAGTCCAGGGTTGCCAACGGCTATTAAAGGCGAGAGTCGATGCGATCTGAGGCTGACCAAAGAGCTCGACTACGAATCGCGGTCTTCCTTTGTGCTCGAAATCATTGCCGAGGTAACGGGCAAGTTTTTTTTCTATTTTAGATTAAAGGTTTGAAAGATTCTTTATCGATCATGTAGAAAGAGACCTATTTCCTCTTTATTGCTTTCTTTGTGGGTCAGTCTGAGAGGGAAGAGATCATGGGTGAGGTGTTGAGGGTATTTAGAATTTCGAAAGATAGCTCCTCTTAATACCCTTAATAGTTTACCTGCTATAGATGTTGATTTGATTGATTAGTTACCAGTACAAAAGAATTCAAAATTTATTTTGCATTTTAGTATAGCTTAGTAATTGAGCTTTTCTTTTTTTTGCAAAATCAAACGAGACTTTTTTATTGATGATAAACTCAAAGAATGAGGTAATTAGATGCATGTTTAAGGACGTAACAGAAAGTGGGGCATAACCAAAACAAGTCAAATGAAAATTCCTCAAGTCTAATCGCAGGTGACATGTTAAGTACACTAAGTCAAATAGGTAAAAAATTATCAAAATCAAATCATTTTGACGGTGTAGGAGCATACTGTAGTCTCAGCACAGATGCTGCGATTCCAATGCAAAGCCAAGCAGCATTAATCTGATTTGATCTTTAGGAAAGCTTGAGTTAACATGTAAAATAAAACTTAATGTTGGCATATTTGCCTACTTCATATTCCTGCTGACATTTCAGCTTGATTACTACTACACTTAAACCATGGATGGTTTTTTCTATTTGACAAAGTACAAAAAAGTATGCTTTCCTTGATTTGCTTTAAGGAAGAGAATTATTCCTAACGTTAAATTCTAAACATTGACCACAGAATGCCTGGACGGACACAAAATATGACACCAGGAATGTGGTCGTCCATGAATTCATCGTTGAAGTTCAAGATGTCCAGGATTCAGCTCCCTATTTCCTTGAGGCTCCTCCCGTAACGCGTCTCCCGGAAACGGCAAAAGTAGTAAGTTCAAGATGATCCGACACATTTCAGCAAAACACATCGGCAAAATTTTCCTTCACCTAGGGCGATCGTGTGTTGGAGGTGAAAGCCTTTGATGGCGATTACGCACATCCTAGAAGGATCCGATATGGCTTGGACCCCAAGGAGAGACCCTTCAGTAGTTACTTTCAGATCGATTCTGACTCAGGAATCATCACCGTGCGCAAAAACCTTCAGGTAACCTTGCCTTCAAATGAGTCATAACAAGAGTTTTAACGCTAGATTTCAAATCTCAGGATATAGAAACTAGACCCAATACACCCGTGTTACTGAGGGTTTTGGCGGAAGAGATTCCAAATCAGCCAGGGGATCTCAATGAGTCCACTGCCATGTCCAAAGCTGAAGTCGAAGTTGCGGTCATCATTGATGACGTCATCAATAGCAAACCAAGATTTCTCCAAAACCAGTGAGTCACATAAACAGGATCTCTATCCTTTGATCAATATACTTCATCACGTTCATTTCTAGTTATACGACCAACTTGGAGGAAAATGCCATTGAAGGAACGGTGTTGGTTTTCTCTGGGGATTTGGACATCGTGGAAGACACCGATAAGGTATGAATTGGACGCAAAAACAGAGTTTTTTTGCAAACCTTTTTTTCTCGGCAAAGGTTGTGGTTGACGTCTTTTTTGTGCTATTCTTTACAATCAAGCCTCAAACCTTTGTGACACAAATTTGGTGGAATTTCGTTCATTACCGGTTTTTTTGACGAAAACAAAAGCTGTTACGGAAAGGAAATCAAGAGCTAAGAAAGTTTCATATTCACATGAGAAGCCAACTTTCTGACAACCCCTGCAAATCGTTGCGTGACTCTCTTGATCCAAGTTTGGCAAACTTGTTGTTCCCAGAGGTCATTCGGATTATCACAAACGAATAAATGCGCCCGAAAGTGGGCTCTGATCCCAATTTAGGTGGAATAGTTTCCCTATCTAAAGTATGTCAAACCAATGATTGATGGATCCTATCATGAGGATCAAAGTTTGTCTTGCCAAAAGAAATGTGTTCCACTTTCGGTCCTTTTCGGTATTTGATGACAAGTTTCCCCTTGAAGGTTGAATCACTTTCACTAAGTTATGAGATTGAAAGGAGCCACCTTATCGGTGGTTCCAAGTGTCAATGATCCATTCATAACGCGACCTTGGGAACCAACAAAGATATGTAGTGATCAGCCGAAATGGCTCAAGCTACCAAACAGGACTAAATCTTTGACGGTAACAAATACATTTTTCACGTTGGACTTGCGAAACGTATTCTAGAAATGACGCAGAGGGCGCCACCAATTACGATATAAACTTGACAGTGCCTAATTGAGTTTCATTAGTTTCATTTAGGATTAGTGTCTCCACAGGATTTAAGAGGAAAAAAGAAGTCTAAGAAAAAGAGCAGTGTTTGGGAGAAAATGCATATCCAGCCATCTTGCACACATCTTGGAAGTATCTTAATATTGTAAATAATGCATTTTAGATAAAATGTTGCGCTTTTTTGGCAATCGGGACCAAGCGAGGTCCGGACTAAAGGACAACAAAGCAGGCTTGCAAGATATTTCCAAACTAATATTTTGAAATTAAGTAATGTGAAATACTAATTCACAGAAAAGACTTCCCTCTCATTTGAAACATCTTCTAATTTCAAAACAGAAGCAAAAATATCTTTAAGTTTTGTGAAGAAGAAAGTTCTTGTTTTTCAAAAAATCTTATTATCCTCGTATTCTTCTATTCAGAGAGCTCTACAACAAACAAGATAATATCCGCCTATATCAATTAGTTGCCCAATCTTCAAAGAACCACCCATACTTAATGTTCAGAAGTATTTTTGTCCAGGGGAAAAGAAATTGGAACCTAAAATACCACTTAGACATCTATTTTGGGGAAATTCAGACTAATTTTGAACCAAGGTATTTTAGATCCGTCAATATTCAGAGTAGAGCCATTTCAATTAAAAGAGTCCCAACATGAAAATGACTGGTCCAACCTAGATTCAACGTTTTCCCATGTTTGGAGAAGAGCAAAAGATCACAAAAGAGCGCAAAAATACATCGACAACGTATACAACGACAAAGTTTTTAAAAATCCTATTTAAATATATTTTTTTGCATATTTTTACATTTTTGTCCAAATTTAGTGTTTTCACAAACTTTTGGCATTGGCGTTTTTGTACGTACTAAAGAGATTGTGACCAAATACATCATTTAGGTACTCTTTTACTGCAGTGGCTCTAACCGAGGCAAAATCATTGAACATTTTTAGGCCCAAAAATATCCACATAGATGTTTAGATTGCAATTTCTTGATCAAAATAAAAGTGACAATTGAGGTTGGATTTACTTGTTGGACCCCAGTGAAATTGACAGATTCAAAGGCCAATTCGCAACTGCATACGTAGAGAAAGAAAAATAAATTCATTTTGGAGTTGCAAAATAGTAAAACTTCTATGCTTTCTATGCTTTCGGCTAATCCCTAGCATACATCTACCGCCTCTTGTGTACGTTGGAGAACCCTCGTCCAAAACCAAGGTATTAATAACGTAGATACATTACGTAGATACAATATGAAGTGAAAGTGAAAGCTATCCTCGTGGCACACGAGTCATAATTCGCGTGAATAGATCGCCATTAATCATTGGTTTGCGCTGGCGCTTGTTCGTTCATAACCTTGCGAATTAGCTAAGGTCGATTCACGGTCTTCGTCTTTGTGGTGGCTCAACTTTGAAGTAGCGGCCTTCATAACAATCAATCTTACTGTGTATTTGCTCGAGCATTTTTCCAATTACTTTTTCCAACCGCAGCTATGCACATCACCTTTATGACTTGACCTTCAAATCCTGGTTATAAATTCTTCCAATTGAATACTTGATTGTGAGCGAAACGTTATCTTAATTTTCCTGCAGTTACCTTTCCCTTATAACATGAGTAAGCTTACTCATGTTTATAAGCTCAAGGCACAATGATAGTACTGTAAAATAAGGTTGAACTTTTGAACCTTAATCAGCTTCAATCGGTAGATGTTTTCGAATTGTTGTAGAACACACGTTGGACAGTTTCAAAACACTCAACACATGCTTGTTTCATGGAGCAAATAGACCTTAAAGTCTTTGATCGTCTTTTGCGTAAAAGATGGAACAGCATAAAGGGCCGAAACCAAATGTGACCAATTAGAGTGTACATTTCTGACAAATAAAGTAAGCTTCTTAAGACTTAAAATTGCAAGAGAAAGGACTACAAAGCAAATGATGTGTCAAAAAAACTTGAAACTTACATACACATGGATTCATCAGTTGATGTGCGTTTTCACGTCGAATTTTTTTTGCTTGAACAATTTTTCCTTCGTAGTTGTTGAGGTCAAATTTTTGAGGGTCTGGTATTGTTTCGGTCAAAACTTGGGTCTCGAAAGAATATTTTTTCAAGAAATGCCAAAAATGGGGGCAATAAACTTCTTTTTGGACATAAAATCTTGCTTGAAATGTGTTTTGCAAGTGGCTAACTTTTGACTTTGATTTTTGATTGATATCAATATTGTTGTTTCCCATTGTAGAAAACCTTACCCCAAGTTCAGAAAAACTTGTTTGGTTGATCGGCAGAATTCGGCTTTGAGTCCACCATTAGGGAGATGAGATGAACTGGGTGAGGGGTCGTAACTTTTTAGTTTACTCACTTTCCCACAATTCCCACTTTTTAAAAGCAAACTGAGCGAAATCAAAAAGTCATGGTTACCCTAAATTTGTGCATAGTTTTGCTACATTTTGCGTGTATCACCACTGGGTAAAATACACTATGTACTGGAGGTGAGAAGGAGTTAGGTCAAAATATTTATACCTAACTATGTTTAAGATCGTCGCATTGACTTAATCATCATTAGTGCCGGATTTTTTGTTTACTGCGGAGCAGAAAATCTAGACGTTTCAAGGAGTAAGGTCAGCTGTCGATCGCGCCCATCAACCATCAGCTGACCCTTCTTTGTAAAACGTCTGGAATTTCTGCTCCGCAGCAAAACAATTTTTTCCGGCCTATTATCATCATCCATTTGAAAGCTTCGCTAATTTTCAAAGTCCAATTTTTCGAGGTTGGCCTCATTTTAGTGGTCAACATTAAGGTCAGCAAGTACTTCAAGGTCAGTTCGCTCCTTATCCGTTCCTGCATATCATGTTGAGTTAAGCAAGCCAAGACTGGTTTTTGCCATTAATGTAGTAGCTTGAAGGACTTGCTTTTATTTATGTATGTTCATGGCCCAGATTTTTCGTATTGCCTCGACTGATAACCATCAGCCATTACAAATACCGAACCATGAACCACGGACGAAATGTGCACTTTTAGGTCTCGAGGTCGCTTAGGCATGCCATCGTGGCCCATGGGACGAACAGCTATTTATATGAATATTTTTCTCTGACCTCATTCACTTTTTCCAAACCCACGAGTTTCAATTATGAACAGGCCAAGAAAAAACAGTTCTTATGGGGAAAAACAAAGAAAAGGGTTGGAGAAAAGTTTTCTGAAATGACAAAATATCCCTCTGAAGATTTGAAATTATGTCTACAAAATTGATTGGGTTTAAGATAAGCTATCAGTTCAGTACCTAACGTTTGGAAATATAAGAATAACTCTCGATAGAAGAAGAACAGTGTTATTGACGGACTTTTTTATATTCAGCTTAGTATTTTTTTCATTTGGATACAGGAGGCACAAAAACCTTTTTCAAATGCCGACTTAAATACCTGAAATTTTTGGGGTGAATTTTAATTTTGGGAACATATACTCCTTTGTGTCAGTGAAAGTACAAACAATTTGGAATAAATATTGGCCATGTTGTTTAGTGATGATTGTGCAAATTAAACAAAGAACGTTTTAAACATTGGATTGAGTCTAAGATTTGACTGACCAAAGACATGAGAACAATTTCAAATTGACCGCAATAGCATTCAATAATATCTAATAAATAAGATCATCCTTATCACATTCTTACAGCGAGAATGGTTACTATGGTAACAGATGTCAATTACTAAGTTTAAATTGCAAACAACAACAGTATCAAAAGTTACTCTTATCCTCAATCTTGAAAGTATACATTTTCAATTTGAGAAAAAGTAATTGGCTATTTAAGAAAGGAAGTCTTCAAGGTTAGTTTGCGGACAGTGATGACGAAACCCTAATGTGGAACCATGACAAATTGGAACCACACACAATGACGAGCTCGCTACGAAAGGATCGTTATTGTATTTTTTCAAGGTCATCAGAGTGCACACAAGAAGAGAAAAGGATCGGTAGGGTCTCTATTCACTATATTGATTTCCCAATTTCACCTCTACACTAGCCAAGATGCATGTGAATCATCGCAGCCTTCAAAGGCCCACGCAAGTTTTGCAAATCTATATCGGGCCTTTGTTCCTGTTCCCAAATGTCAGGCTTGGATGAAATTATCGATTTTGTATCATAACACGAGCTGATTAAACTTTTAGAGATAATTTCAGACATGTACCTGGATCAACTTCAGGCTTGTAAGAAATTTGAAACGTGGAGAAAATCATTTAAGTTGCCATCTTGTGGTTTCATTTTGATTGGATGTTGTTATTGTTGCATTCTTTTGACAAATTATACTCCAATCGATGGCTCTCATGACTTTGGCAGCCTCTCGTCAAAAGGGCATTAGCTTCATCCAAACCTTCAAGACTGTTTTTATTTCGTCTTTAGACAGGGTCCAAACAGCTTTCTTTCTTCGATTGTGTTTTCCCTTCAGGGTTTCTTTTGTGCCCTAAAAATTACTTTTGACAAAAACATGAAAAGAGATTAAATTTTGTACTTTGGGATTTTGCTAAGTAGGCAACAAAAATCGGAGTTGGCATTTTATGGGGAGTAAGATTTGGCAACCCTGAGTGACCAAAATGAAAGGGGGCATTATCAGACCAAAGAACGCCTTTTCCGAAGGCCATGAATAATGGACGAGGAAATGAAGACTTGAAGGCGTGTCTCAAGGTCGCGGCAAGGGTCAATACTATCATTTGATGTGATTGTCTTAAATTTTTTTGTATGAAATAGAGATGGATGAACTCTTCGATGGAAAGAGATGATTATGACAAGTTTGTTCCTCGTTTTGTTCCATTTGTCTCGCTCCATTGTTCGGCCTGTCACACACAATGAATCATGTGTCAGTTTGATGACTTGATTCATGCCTTAAAAGTCTGCCTTTGAACGTCAATCCTTCCTCATTTATGCCCTTTTTTATGAAAAGGATTTGCCTGAATTTCATCCAAGATGAAATCAATCGAATGCACTTTCAAATGAGGACATTGTTGATCATTGAGTAGACACCATGAAGGACTGATTTTATGGAAAACAAATTTACTGTTCCCCAATCTTTTTCGATATAGGCTCATTTTGCTTTTAAACCTTGCATCTCAATGGGAAATCCAAAGCAAGAAACCATGTGAGAATTGACAAAAGAAGGACCAAAAGTAAACTTGCCCCAATGATAAGTTCACCACGGTACTAAATCATCATCAAATAAGTAATAACCTAGTTAAGAGCATATGTTTATTCCTATAATTTGGGTTACATTACTAGCGGAATTGATTTATTAATTTATTTAAGAGGCTTTCCCACAGTCTGTTCTAAAATTGACACTTAAAACCATAAATTCATTGGATTGAGAAAAATTGCGAACACATCGATACATGTGTCACTATAGATTTTCGAGATCATAGCGCCCTCTAGGAGAACAATCTAATCAAAGATTGTACCTTGAAGGTGTTTGAAATTCTCTCAGAGTCCATTCAGTTCTTTAGAATCTCAGATTTTTTTGCAATCAGTTCATCATTCAAACCAAGAGTCGGCTGTATTTTTATCCCAAAAATGGTCAGACTTGACGTGTGTTATGTAATTTAATCTAAAGAGTACGGTCATAAACAACGCCATCTCTGTCGTTCAGCTTACGGATTCCATAAGGCCAAATCCGAGCTTAAGTCTCTTTGAGGCCTTATGAAATCGGCAAGTAGAATAAGAGAAAACATTAGTAACAGATGGCGTTGTTTATGACTAGGGTCCGGAAACATTTTTTGCCGTGGAGCGGAAATTCCAGACGTTTCAAGGAGTAGGATCAGCCAAGCTATGAAACGTTTAGGATTTCTCCCCATTTTTCCTTCACAGCAAAAAAACACAACTTTTTCAGGGGTCCACTTATGACTCATAAGATTTGACCAGCAGAGAACCTATCCAAACCCAAATGTTGTGACATATTATCCTTAATGCAACACTTTATGTTTCCAGGGTGAGAATGGAAAGCTGGAATTATTCATTGAAGGTAACTTTGAAGACACCTTTGAGATTTCACCCGCCATTGTGGAAAATCGAGCTCAGTTTCGAATCAGTGTCAAAAGCAACAAAAAATTGGATTTTGAGACACTTCAAACCCTCACATTTAAGGTAATAAGATTAAGTGAACTCGATAGGACATTTATTACAGACCACTCATTTTTTACCAAACACACAATTTCAGATCACTGCCAGAGAATTAGGGATCAATAAATTAAGTACTACTGCAATGGTCACGGTCAATTTGATTGACGTTAACGACAATGCTCCCAAGTTCCTCAAAGAAAAGTACATCTTTAATGTATTTGAAAACGAGGCTCCAGGCAAGGTCCTATTGAAGGTGAGACCATATATCATTGGCTTGTTTTGAATTCGACTTAAATTTTAAAATTGTGTTGTTTTTTTTCATTCATTTTTTCCACCAGGTCGAGGCAACGGATCCGGATAGTGCGGAAAATGGAGTCATCCGATACACCCGTCTTATTGGAGATGATCCAGTCATTGAAGGACTACGTTTGGATCCAATTTCTGGGGAGATTTCACTGGTGAAGAACGAGTACCTGGATCGAGAGGCGATTGCAAGTAAGCTTTAAATTTAGAAATAAGAATTTTATGCGAAAAAAAATCCCTAGATAAAATTTAAAAGACAGAAAAAGATAGACAATAAAATTATTTAAAAAAGAAAACAAGCAAAATAGCAAATTCGAGAGAAGAGATGAACCAAAAATAATGAGGAAATGAAAAATACCAAAATGTATCAAACTTTGAGCACTGTCAAAATGAACCGATTTCAAATATCTTACCATTTTGACACCTTTCAAAATTGTCCCCAAAAAGATGTTACAAGGCTCTAATAAAACATAATAGAACCCTGCATTGAAATTACCACATTAACAACGCAAAAAGGCAAGAAGATAAGAAAAATTAACAAATGGCTCTTTTAGCCTAGAAATTTTGCCACCACTTATATTTGTCACAAATAAATTTCTGGTTTGCTGAACTTTTTTGCAATACTTGTAGTTGCTAAAACGGAATGAAATAGTTGGCTTGTCATGAAATTCCAGAGGACTTTACATCTTTTGCATGTGCGTGACAGGGCATATCACGTTCAGATAACTTAGGTGTACAGGGCTGATCCAAGATTGGCGGAACATTATGGGTCCAAATTCTCAAAACCTCTTTTAAGCTAATATTTAGAAGCCTTGTAAACTGAGCTCTAAATGCATTTTTTAGGTCATACAATTGGCGTGGAAGCCATAGATCAGAACGGAGAGCCCGGAGGACGAACTGCCCAAGCCACCATTGTTATCAATGTCGTGGATGTCAATGATCAACCTCCAATCTTTCTTAAGAAGAAATACCAAGGGTTCATGAACGGAGACCTCACCAAACTGAGGAACGACCTTCAAGTGGAGGCGACCGACCTTGACCAAAAAGGGTCCAAGAACAGTCAAATCAGATATGAGATCATCAAGGGGAATTACGATAAGAAGTTCAACATTGACGAGGTCACGGGAGTGATCACGGTGAGCGAGCCTCTCACCAATGACGTTCGATCGCAAAGAAGATTTTCGAGGCAAAATGGAATTGACGATGAAGAGTTCCGTAAGTCCACAAAAAGAACCTTATTCCGAAAAAAATATGAAACCATTTCTAAATTTTGTCTAATTGACAACGAAGTGCATACAGACAATAATTGACACCTCATACAACTACAGTGAAAATTGTTGAAGATTTTGTGCAAACGCTGAAATTGTTATATTTAGGATTTTGAGAAAAATTAATTACCCTTTTTGATTGTAAAAACAGACAAAATACTCATTAATGTGACTGCTTCGTTAACAATAAAAAATCCAAAAAGGTCGAAACTAGTTATGGACCAAAAGAGCTTGTAACCGAAAGTTAAAAAAACTTGCTGAAAGCCCAAAACAAAAGTGATTGACGACAAAATCATATTCACATTCATTTTACCTTACATACCCGTTGCCCATCTTAATGAAGTTCCGAAATTGGACCTAAAGCACTCGATTTTTCCAAACTCCAATTTTTATTTGAGTAGCACTTGTCCGTTGTCGCTTTCAGTAGGCAAAACTCAGACCGAAACCGAACTGAAGTAGTCAAACAAATAAAAATCCTCTTATCCAAGACGTGTTTTTAAATAATTTTTAAAACAAAGTAACAAAAAGGGAACTTTCTTTGAGTTCATTTGATGTTGTAAGTAATGAATCATGAGTGGGTAGTATTTCTAATCATCTTTGGATTCAAGGTTTTTCAACAAAAAATGTCACTGTCAAATCCCAATACAATCTTCCATAAGAAGCCATCTAATATGAAAAGAAAAGAATAAAATACTATTTTGCATTACCCACTTTCAGAGGCACTGAGTGCGGTCGAACCAATCATTACATTGATGGTACGAGCTTACGATCTGGGTATCCCAAGTTTGGATGCCGAAGTCCCAGTCTACATTTACACCGAGGACATGTTTTCAAGAACAATGAGGTTCATCATTTCCCAAGAACCTCGTCAAGTTGAGGAGCATCAAGCTGAAATTAGTGATCTGATTTCCACCATGACGGGTGGGGATGCGGAAATCCAAGACATCAACCCGTACTACGGCAATGAGCTCACCTTTGATGGCTATGAAATTGCTGAGCTTGATGTGGATCGAGAGTCCAAAGCCGTGACGGCAAAGCCTAAAAAGTAAGAAATGTTCTATACAGGGTGGGTCAGAAGAAACGGAGCAACATACCATACCTGCAATATGGGCGCTTAAAAAATGTATGAACATTGAAAAATCCAACGGATTTTCTTCAGAAATATGTGCCTTTTAATCAATTCGTAAAAAATATGCTTTTTTATTAGTTCTTAAGTAATATGTGCTTTTATTTTTATTCTTAAGAAATATGTGCTTTTATTTTTATTCTTAAGAAATATGTGTTTTTATTCGCTTTCATTACCCTTGGTTTCAATCATTCCCAAATTTTAGAAAAAGGGGGAAAATGATTACTGAGCATAAATAGAGTTTCAAACACTAGTTTTGGATGATATGGTTCAGTGTTCCGTTTCTTGGGGAGCACTCGGTAGTCAAAGGGGTCAAAAATTAGTTTTATCAAATTTTAGAATTTACAGATCGGTTGTAGATGTGTTCATAAGATATCCGGCAAACAGCATTGTGGATATGAATGCCGTGACCTCAAAGTTGGTGGCCAATTCCAGTGGAACAATTGTTCCAAACACTTCCGGGTCCAATTCTGAAAATTCTTCCACGTCATCATCCAGCACTAATCAGGTATATCATTCAGCATATTATTAAGATACCCTTAAAAAGAGCATTTATTTTTCTGAAAGTCAAACTAAACCTAAAATATTTGCATTGCCCATCAGCTCAGTTGGTTTGAAAGGTTCTCAAAATTACATATTATGCCACCCTGCAATTCAATGAGCAGCATCTGCAATATGTAGAGAGTATGAAATATATCTTTCTTGAGTGGCTTCATGGCTGCACGTTGTGTCACGATCTACCACTGTGTCGTTTTAACTCATGATTTAAGTTGTTGGTGACTAAAGGCCGAAAAAATATGCAAAAATATTACATACTTTCGGCAATACAAAAGCATGAAATTTCATTGCCATATTTACCTCCTGTACCCTAAATGGCATTACTTTGAAATTTTTTAGGAACGGGAACCAGAAAATCTGGGGAAAAGTTTCTGTTTTTTTGGGGTAGTTTTGAAGTTGATTTAAATTCAACTTATAATTCAGTATATGATGCCTACAAGATGCTTCACATACTTGAACAATTCATACTGACCCTGAAACAGAAATAGATTAATCTTGTGAAAAACACCTCACGGCGTTTAATTGAGTTGGGTAGGTCATTTTTAAGTTCCAAAGATATTTGAGACCAGTTTTAAGGTGAAGAGACAATGTCAAATATGTTACCGAAAGGTCACGGGCCAAAAATTGATTTAATGTCACTTAAAACACGATTTACGAAAATTTTCTTTTGGCTAATTGTTAGGCACACTTAGTTCGGCAATGATTCAAAATATTGGTATAATCTAACCGCTCAATTTTCAATGGCTATTCTCGAACACAATTCTCGAAGGACACAATTGGACTTTTGTTCACACCAGTTCGAAGAAGGGATCAATAGATTAAGTCAATATTTCTGGTTCAGGCAACAATGAGACCATCTTAGGAATAGGTGATAAGAAAAATTCAGAAAATTTTTTATAAGCAAATTTTAAGTGACATTATATCAATTCTTGGCCCGTGACCTAAAACTGAACTCTATTACATATGCGGCATTGTCTTCTAACTCCTAAAGTGGTCTCAAATGTCTTTGGAACTTAAAAATGACTGCTCCAGCTCAATTAAACGCCCTTAAAACCTTACCAAAACCAAAAATACTTCAAAGTGTAATGAAGGAGCGCGGTAAATAGGTCACATGTTAAAACGGTCACGGCAAAAAGCTCACAGCAAAATGGTCACAGACCCGTGCAGCTCCAGAGGTAGCATAGAACATACCAGGCCCCAAGGGACCTGGTATGTTCTATGGTTGAATATTGTCCGATGGGACACAGGATTTACCGAGTGGAACACCATTATGTTAAGGCCCATATGGTCTCATAAGTATAGTCGAAACGATGTGACTCTCAACCAATTTTAGAACAATGGTTCGAACCTACCTTGGATCCATTTGACCACAGAGGGTGTCCTTGCCCCTCTAGAGTCAAAATTACACCCTTCTTTCTAGATGTGCCCATGGGCGTCTAAGATATTTCGAGTGGAACATACAAATACTCAGGGAAAAGGTATCTTTTTACCGTGACCGTCTTACCGTGTGATAAGCGCTTGTTACTTCAAGATAAACCCACAACCACAAAAAACTTGTCTTTTTCAGGAATTGGAGCAACAGAATGCCACATTGTTTTGGGCACTAGTTTTGATATGCCTATTCCTGGCAGCTTTAGTCTTGATCGCCTTGTGTTGCTATTGCTGCCCAGGCTGCTATTACTACAGAGGAGAGTAAGTTTAAATGATAGAAAAATATGCCCTTTGAACAACAACTAATCCAAGGCATCATTCCAGCAAAGTCAACTCGGTAGGGATCGATGGCAGCGAACGAGACATTCGAGTCGTGACCGTGACCGACGGAGCAGGTCGTGAATTGAAGGATGCCAAATTTGTCGAGATCATCAGGTCTGCCAAGGATCGGATCCGATCAGCCGCCAGTATGGGTAAGTTCAGAATATATCAATTGAAACTGATTCATTCCATGGAGTTAACAAGGTTATTGTTGACGAAATTTTCAGCGTTTGTTAAGCTAAAACGTGAGTTATTGCCGAGCTATAAAGATGCGACTTGTGCTATACCATGTTAATACGTCTATGCCGTATGCTTTTATAGACTATAATATGTAACATAGTTTTCTCAAGTCAGAGCTTAAATACTAGTTTTTTTGCATGAATTTGATAAGCTTCAATCTCCATTACATGAAGCATGGCTTATCAAATTTTCAATTTTTGCAATTAACAGCATTCCTACTGTACGTACTTTATTTAAAAAATAAACTTATTCTAGGACGCACGTCAGAATTGAAGCGTTGGCGAGTTCGAAGTGCAGGATCCTTTCGAAGTGGAAGTGACCGATCTAATCTTCATCACAACACCCAAAGACCTTATCGAGTAAGCATTTTTCACGATCATTTATAACTCAATAAAGGACTCCTAGAAAGTGGACACTAATTCTACCGACAGTATTTTCAATTGCATTCTCCATTCATGAAATGAGTTTTCCATCACATTAGTCACCTCTTTTGTTCCAAAGCACCCATTTTTTTTTTCAAATTCAATCTAAGGTTAAAATCAGAAGTTTTGCTTTCGCAAACTCGGTGCAGAAGAGAGCAAAAAATGTATGTGTTCTTTTTTTGAGTTGCGGTTAAGGAAAAATTTAAATAGTAGTTTACACAAAAGAAGGTCTCAATTGAAAAAAAAAACATAGATTTTACTATTACAAGTAGAAGTTATCTCAAGCCTCGTGGTCCAAACTTCCAGTCGTTCTTGATCAAACAGACCTTTTTCTTCAATCTGGCCACCTTTCAGCTTCTTGATCCCAAAGACTCCGAGAGCATAATTCTGGTTCGTGAGGCTGGAGGTCGCGTTTCCCGGAGGTCTCAAAATGGTCCCAAAGGCAGGGACGATCGGTATAGAGTGAAGGAGATGGAAGAGCTAGATGCACAAGCTCTGGCCGATCGGGAACAAGACCTGGATCTAGATTCCTCATACATTCTGGAACAAGAGAGCGTGGATGAACGAACAGGACAACGAACTCGACGCCGAATCTATCACAGTCGGAAAACACCCATTGAGAAGGGGAAAATATTCAAGGTCTGATCAATACAAATAGGATTGTGCCAGTGTGTGTGTTGTCTATTTAATGGATAATTGGGGTCATTAGGTGGTGGACGAGGATGAGAGGAACCACAGTCGACAAGGTGGAGATGATATACAAGTTTTGAGACTGGACGACGACACCCGAAGAGAGGAGACCTACCGACGAGTGGGTGGATCCGAGATTCTCAGTCTTGATGAACCCAGAGAGCATGTGCACAAGGCTGTAGGCACAGATTCAACTCCACCCATGTAAGGATACGATTTTCATCCTCATTAGCTGGACTATTTAAAACAATTAATTTGAGAAACAATGAGAAAAAGTTACTTGAAGAACCATAGAAATTTGAGACTTGAATTCAATTTTTTTGTAAGATGAAAATTTATCAAAAGTATGAGTTAAGTATATATAAAGAAATCAATGGTATTTATGATCGATTATGGGTCCAAATTGCTTGTCCTCTTTAACACTTTCCCAATTGCTGATAAAAAGTGCTCAAAACATTTCAAGAATTGGCTTTTAATCTTCGATATGATGCTAGATTTGGCACTGCCAATTAAAGAAGATTTTGTGACCGTTGGCTCTGTGTTGCAAATGAGATCGAAACATGGGGTCTTTGTATTCACAAAATTGTAATTTTGTTTTGTGATTTTTTTTGACTGTTCTGTATTCAATAATTTTCTTTTCCAGTCAAATTGAAGTTCAGGGAGAGCCTAGGAGAACCAGAAGTGAACTGGATTTAGCCCGAGTGGATTTACCAGATGATCCAGGAGGTGAATTCTACACGGCTGTGGGGCCAGATGGAAAAGAGATCATCTTGAGACGATATCTAAATGACCAAACCCCAGAAAACAACCCGTATATGGAACGAGGTTTCCTGAGCATGGCCATGGTTCATCTGCAAGATCAACATGATCCACAAGTGCAAAATGCATCCAAGAGCCCGCGGAAACTAACGGCTTATGTGGATGCCAATGGGCGTTATTACAGAGTACCTGACCCCCGAGGTTATCCTGGGGGATCACAAAGCTTGCCACGTAGGCCAGGCTATGTTGATGGGTAAGAAAAATTGCAAATTGCATATAGCTAAAATCAAGAGCCAAATTCACTATTTTGCTACGTCCTAGATACGAGACTGGAGAATCCATCCACAGTGATAATGACAGTAATGCCTCTCCGTACCGTCGTCCGCACTACAACACATTTCATGGGTATCCATCCCAGCATTACAACCCAAATGCAGCAAACAACCGCCTCAAGCACAAAAGCCTGGACAATCCCAATCCCATGGCAGATCTGACGCCCAAACATAAGATACGCACCCCCATTTTAGAAGAAACTGAGAGCACTCTTGAGGCTGAAAGGCTGAAATCTCGGCAGTCTCGCCGTGACCAGTAGGAGACCAATACTTTAATGCATGGTTAGCTTTAGACAAGCCTTCTTCAAGTTGTATTCATTGCAGATTTAAAGTCTCTTACGATAATTCAGATGCCAGTGTTCTGAGGTTTCGCATCAATGATGGAAATGTTTCCCCTGAGCCAGCATACACTGATACCAAGGCATCCATTTTGAGACGGCGAAACACAATGGCCAAAATGCTCAAAGAAGAGGACAACCGTCAAAGTCAGGAAGATCCTCATCACTTGAAGCCCAGTCATCGATATCGGCATTGGAGTCTCAATGAGCTGAACCAAAGGCATGATAGTGAAATCCGAGCAGCAAAGATGAGGAAATGGAACAGTCTATCAAATGATGAACTGATCAACTCAAAACATTCCTTGAATAACAACACGAGAGCTCCCCACTTTAGAGCAGGCCAAGATGGTGAGACATATTTAGGCACTCTATGTTTTCATGTGTGTGTGTGTATGAGCAATGTGTGACATCTGAAATCGGAATATCACTTCTTCGACATCCTATTGCACTGCCCAGGGAAAGGGTTGGCTGATTTGTACATAATTGTATGGTTTCTTGGCAATGTTATAGGGCAAATTGAACTCGTTCCTGTTGATAGCACCCATCCACTTCATCCTCATCATGTGCATCATCCGGCTTCACAAGACTCTCAACCACGCAAGTTTTCCAAGCACATTTCCGTTACTCAAAGAGAAAGGGATCAAGGTTACCATAACGACCAAACCAACTATCCCAGGTTGGTGTCTGTTCATTATCCACCCTCGGTTGGTTTGCCACATTCATGTTAGAACGATGTCCATTAGATGCCCCATCCTTGTTTTAGGGACCCTGATTCACAAACCTTGAATGTGCACAATCGAGAGCCACTTTGGTATCGCCTGACCAATGGTCACTCCTTCACCAGGGGGTCCAAAGGCTCTCACTCTCACCTGGCTTCCATCCACAGAGATCCATTGGATTACTCTCAAGTTTCTTCCACCACCTCTTCTGAAGGTTTGTTCAATGTCCTTTGATGGTTTGTTGCCTTGACCATTGGTGATTGAAAATTATTTTTCAGTTTCCTTGCCGTCTCGATCTAGTTCCGTCATGAGCCAACCCCATCGTCATACAATTGACCACATGGTGGAACAAGGTCAGAAGAGTCGCTCAATTATAGACGAAAACTTTGCCAGGAATATTGGAGTCACTCCTGCAAGTAGCGGACGTCCATCGTAAGTGAATATGCATCCCTTCCCTTATACACCTTGCCACTAGAGCCACTACAATTAGAAGAGTATGCAAATGAGACTGAGTGAATCTGCTTTCAACCAAGTGTCTACATGTCGTGAAAAATAACGCCAAAAGCAAGACTACTTTGGCAACGCCATGCCCATTTTTCAAAATGGGCTTATTTTGTATTTTATTTGAGTTGTGAGCTTTCTTCAATTCTTGATCCTTTCCCTTTGTGCTTAATGACGTAATTGGGACTAAGGAAAATCTCATGTTCATACTCTGTAACTATAGTGGCTAAAGTCGCCATCAACTAAGCTAGTAATCCATTTTCATCCATTTTAGAAGATATTCCCAATTGAAGGCACCACAATCACAATACGTACCTGAATCCGGAAGTGAAATGAACAGCTTAGAATACACTTATGATCACAATGGTGAGGTAGTCAGTAAAGATGACTCTGACGTGATTATGATTCATGAGCATCCTCGAGTTCGCCGTCACACCACAGAAATCCGCCGAAGCATCATGAATGCCACCCCGAGGTATAAATGATTTTGATGCTCACATGTGTTCCAAAACGGGATCCTATTTTGAGCCTCATTGCTCTTCTCCTCAGATACATGGACTGGTACAATGGTCCCAACCAAAACTCACCCCACCGGCCTTCTCAGTTGAGCACAATCTCAGCGCCAGCCATTCCTTATGGCAGCGTTCAAAGTTTAAGGCCTTCACGTACACGCTCACCTTCAAGAGAGCCTCGACAATCCACGATGGTGCGAACAGGATCCCTCACAAACTTGTCGGATGAGCACAAAATCGAGGAACCCGTCGCTGAACACTCCAGATCCTCCACACCCGAGGAAGAGCGATCACGGGCTAATTCCATTGATAATCTGGAAGACTCTTCTGAATCAGGTAGTTAATCTTTAGTGCCGGGATTGTCGCTCACAATTTCGCGCTGTTTCGGTTCTCGAGCGCTTAATAGTCCACTTTTAGGAGGACTCGAACGCGAGCAACGAGTTTTCGTTTGTCGTTGGCAAGGAGCTAGCACGCTTAATGACTCCGAAGAGCGATAAATCTCGCAAGAGAATTGTACATAAACTCATTAAATCAGATGAGATGGACCTCCGTCCGTGACTCTTAGGCTATTAAGTGCGTACTTTGGCCGCTGTAATGTGGAAATACGTATAAATGTAACGGGACTGTCGAAGTTGTCCAGGAGGAGCCAATTTCAAAGTTTGCTAAGGAGCCATTTTTCTCTACAGCATGCACCCCATTACGCCACCTTTATGGGCCATTCTCAGAGGTCCAAGGGTTGTTAAGATGTCAGAAATGGAGCAATAATAGAATTTTCAATGACGTGCGGAGCGGTGATGGGGTTTTCCACAGTGGATACGCACTCCTTCCGAGTTCTGCTGTCCTGATAAGCTTGGAGGGAACAAATTGCCAAAATGTCTATTATGATCGCTTTATGAGCTACAGAAAGCAATTTCAACCCATAGTAAATGGCCAAAGTGCACGGGAAAAAGTCCTTGTTAGCCATAAAGTCAAGAGAGAGAAAGACCTAGAACAAGATACCATGCTTATCGACACACTTTCAAAAAAAATCCCTCGTCGGTCTAATCGGTTTCTGTTAACCGGTTAAATCTTTCCGAGCCTTTTATCCATGTTTTCACTTCAAATGACGTTCTTTCCTTTCCTATCTATAAATTGATTTCAGTTAATCCAACCATCCGCCTCAATTGTGCATTTTTCCAGAATAATGCCTAATTGAAGTACTCGATGAGAAAGGGACATTTAGATTAAAATCTGGCGTTTTATTCAGTGGTCGATGGACACCTGGTTACTTTCTTGAGTTTCCCCAAAATTTGCGCAGGGAACGAAAGGACAGTCAAGTCATAACTCGTTCTTATCTCTCGTCCCAATGGGATCATAGACTCTTGTCAAGAACCCAGAGAGGTTTTTTTTGCCCTGCCAAACATTGACGACCTCTCCGATGTTCTTTTGGTCCTCAGCCCTCTCCATATGTAGTAAATTCAATAGTCCAGTAGAATGTCCCATGAATGGCTCGACTTGGAAAGGGCTGTAAAGTCACCTGGTCACTGGTTTACGACTTGACGGGGATTTTTTGCTGGCTTGCCTGCTTGTCTGTCACAATTTGTCGTTTTATCAGTGCATTTTATCTGGCAGGGCGGAAAAAGTCGGGCTCTGGTCGTGTTCTACTCTCCTGATGCTCTTGTAGAGCACAAATCACCAAAACGTCCATTATGACCACTTTAACAGCTTCATAAAGACTCATTTTATGCAGAGTTTTGCTCCTTTATTGCTTCGGTTACGACTCGAATGCCCGTTAATGCAACCTCCCTTCTTCCGCCTTCTATCCATCCATATGTAGTACTTTCGGAGCCGTGAACTTCAATAGTGAGCACGGATCAATATAGATGGAGTGAAAGGTATTGCGGGAAAAGTCCACAGAGAAAGACGCTTCCGGCCAAAATGGTGACTGATGACTCCCAATAAAACTGAATTGGACTTGCTCCGTCCATCTTCTGTGTTTTGGACCTGTCTCCTTTTCTTTGGTGGATGATCTCAGTGAAGGCAATTAGGGCTGAATTCGTTAAAGTTTTTTTATGGTTGTGACTAGTGCATTGAGGAGATGGTTTTTTTAAACAATAGGGTGCAGACATCCAGCGGGAAATTCAAAGTTTTAAAGTCTTAAAATTATGCAAAACAGGATGAACGAGAATGGCAAATAATATGTCTGGTTTACAAGTTTATTAGGCTATTTGTGAATTATATTTTGTGGATTAGTGTTTAGGATTGAGAGCTGATTTCCAAAAAACAGTTATTCATTTGCATCGCAATTTGCAGTAATTTAACTCTATTCTAAAATACAATAAAAGCACTGATGTGGTTGTTGAATAACAAAATTGTGTTTCCTTTCATTCACGTTAATTTTTTCTGCCTTCTTTCATGAGGAAAAAAGTGCAAATCAGCTAGGAAAGAACATCTGTTTCTTTCACAAAAATACCCCTACTCCTTCAT
The DNA here is from genome assembly GCA_010645155.1 of Tigriopus japonicus. Taxonomy (NCBI): domain Eukaryota; kingdom Metazoa; phylum Arthropoda; class Copepoda; order Harpacticoida; family Harpacticidae; genus Tigriopus; species Tigriopus japonicus. The sequence continues at coordinate 126,646 of CM021318.1, forward strand.
TAAGACTTAAATCAATGAATTTCTTAATCTCATTCAAAATGCCATTGCTTTCAAAACTTTCATACCAAAGTGTTTCGCCCCATCCCTAACCTCTTTCAAAAATCACATGATTTTTTACAGTGCAGTGTCGTCATAGGAAAATACGAAGAACGCCAATCGTTAGCACCACACATTCAGTAGAAGCTTTGGAGATGACTTGCCATGAAATTGAGCTGTCCAACTCTTTAAGATCAGAATGGTGGATGGCTCTTTAAGTCATAAAAAGACTGTTGAACGAGTCTCATTTCACTCTAAAGAAAGAGACCTGGTCAACAACTCAGCTCCATGTACTGTTCTACCAAGAACCACTGAATTTCACTGGACTGGGAGGCTAATGAGATGAATCATGATCTCTTGTCGTAACAAAGCAATTACGTTCTTCTGCATATGACATCTTGTTTATGTTGATAAGAATACGTATTTCAATTTTCAGCTCAATCCAATGTCGGAGACAAAAGTTATGCTTTGTCAAAGTTCAATGCAAATCCTACCGAGAAGGAATGAATTAGTCCTTTTGTGGTAATTGCTTTACCACAAAAGGGCGAATTCATTCATTCAATGCTCTCTTCAGTACAAAAGTTTGAGAAGGCATAACTTTTCACTCCAGCATTCGATTGAGCTGAAAATTGAAAAACGTCGTCTACTGAATGCAAGCCAGGTCTCATTGGCAGAAGAACGCAATTGGATATATTCTTCTGGAAATCATAATTCTCACCGTTAGCCTCGCACTCCAGTTTTCAGTGCTTCTTGGTTCTACATAGATGTTAAGGGCAAAATATAATTACTTTTTACTCATATCAGGTCAGATGAGTTTATATTTCAATTTTCAACTCAACGAGGATACATATGGATAAGAAACCTTTGAAAAGGAGAGCATGTTATGGAAAGCCAAAGTTGATGATGATTCACGTTGGTTATGTGATCTCTTGTATCTACAGATTTTTTTTATAATTGTTGCATTTTGGTAATTTTTAAGTTGTCTTTATCAAACATAGTTTTAGAGTTAACTTTATCTCTGACCTTCACTTAAGTGAACATGGATATGCAGGGTTATAAAAATGTACAAAAAACAGATCAATATTTGGGGATACCAGTATCTTCCAAAACACTCATATTTTAGTAATGTGAGAACAAAAATGCTGCCTATTCAAAAGCATTTGAACAGCTTATAAAAACTGGTTAAAGTAGATTTGAAGGCAACGTGAAAATCGATGTGTTTTGTGTTTTCAAACCTTTCTACATTTATCATTTTTCTCTAATCAAGGAAAATCTCGGTTTTTTTCCACTGCCGTTTTAAAATTAGATTGCTTTTTGGAACCTTTCATGATGATAAAAAAATTCCCAACTTGGTACAGCTTGTTTTTTTGCACCTGTGTCCTCATATGCTTTTGTTTTAAGCCTCGACATTTGGAAAAAAGTTAGTGTTATGTTTATTTTTTCGCATTCCCTTGTCAAAAGTCGATTTTAAGACGCTGTTTTTTTGTTTTTGAGTAGTATTGCCTATAAACAAGTTTGAAATGTACAAGAGTTGGATGTTAAAAAGTTGGATGCTGAATCAGTATTATCTATAAGTTTAAAGGAAGAAAAAAAGTTCATTGGAATTGGCAAACTTGAGCAGATACCTAAGTTTTCCAAATAATGCCTTTTTAAATATTTATTCCTTACTTCCATTACTGATAAAACCTTTCAGAGCTTATTTCTTTTCTCCAATTGAACTGAACCAATGAGCAATGATCAAAAGAGGAAGAAGTAGGTTAACCGAAGGTTACAAAATCGCCACTAGAGGGAGGCAAAACTTCTCTTGATTTCAGAGCTATTATTGTTACTTTTTGCCAAAATTGCACCGTCCATCTTAAAGTTGAATTTTCTTCATATTCTCTTTTTTATAACAGACAACTCTCTACAATATTACATATTCAATTTCTGCGAGTCGACGATATCATTGTGTTCAAAAATCAAAAAGTACGCTGAGTAATCACAAATTAAGGCCAAAGATTTAACAGAAGCATCCACAACCGTTTCTACCTCAAGATGGCGCTGTTTGTCAATTTTCTCTTTGATTGTTCCTTAAGAAGCTTTCTCTGACGGCAAGTTGTTCATTTTGAGAACAAGAGAGGGCAGGGCGTGCTCATTTATGCGATTGCCACTTGGGTGATAAGAATGTTGGTTTTCTTTAAAATCCTCTTTAGATCTTCATCAATGGGTCCATGTCTCATATTTGTTATCTCGACGCTCCTTTGATGTTGAGTAATGAGCTCAATTGATTTTCCGTTTCATTTTGCAGGGATCAGTTCTTTGAGCCAACCACAGCATCCCAGGCGAAAATCTGCTCAAGAACTCATGACCAAGAAAAGTGTCTTCAGTCGGGCCTACGATGATGTGACTGTGCGTCATATTCGACCTAATTCGGCAGAAGTCTTAATAGACTAAGAGTAATTCGGAGAAATAAACATAATCATGATAACGCTTTCAAAAACCAAACTCAAAGTTTGAAATTACTTATTACCATAACTTTAGTACTGATTGCAGTTTGTGTATTCTTACAACCGGAACATTGATTTTATTTAAGTGCGTAGAAAACAGTGACTAAATTCAATACCAAATAGCTGACTCGAGGAGTTCACATTAGTACCATACGAGGTTTAGTGGAATGTATAAAAGAGTCTTCCGTTAAGGGTTGTGGCTGTTTAGTCTTCCTTGATTCTTTCGTAGGTGCGTTTACAAACAACTTGGCCCACAATGATTTGCATATACATGATGTCACCTTGGAAATCCCGAATCATCACAGAATCCTTTTCCTTTTTAATTGGATCACCTGGAAGCACAAGAATGGTTCAATCAACTTTCTCTTGTCGATTTCAAGTAAATTTAGAGCCAATGTAGTTGAAGAATGCAAGCAAGATGCAATGCAGTAGCATGACTGCTAGAATCAGGGTTGCATCGGAGGAAAATCCGCCCGGTTTTTTCGGGTGGGTTTTTAGGGCAAAAAAGGAGACAAACCCGAAAAAACCGAAAAAACTGCTTTGGGTTTTTAGGGTTTAATGTCAACCGGGCGGGATTGAAGCAACCCTGTCCAGAACACACACTCAAGACATAGAAATGAGTTTTTTACAGTAAATTGTCGAGTTAACTTGATTATGAAAACCTTTGAACCCGACCAAAATCTACATTTTGCACTTAACGCTCTCAATGAAACAATTCTCTAAAAAAGAATACTTCTAACATTATTACCAAATGGCAATATTTTCATATCCAACTCATATCTGTATGTACTTTCTTTTTCAATCACGTGGAAACACGTGGAAAGATTCGACTCATGCCTGTACTCTTCTATTTACAGAGGCTCTATTCAATTGAATATACCCACCTCTTTGATCCAAATGAATGACGTTACCCTTTCTCGTAGGGTAGGTATATGTCGTTCTGCCGTCAAGAGTAACCTCCATAAAGGTTTCTTCCATTTTGAAACGAATTTCCGTGGTTCTCAGTGTGGTCTCTGTTCTAATCACATAGGTCCCTAAAAATTTGAAATCATTCCAAAATGAATCTAAAACAAATATTTGACTTGAAGAGGATGAACTCACCCTCCTCGTCAATTTCTATCACATTGATGGGAGTGACAGAATTAGCCATCTTGCGCTTCATTAGTCCCACTCCAAGTTCTCGAAGAACTTCATCAAAACCATCAGATGAGGTCATCCGATAGCGTCCAATAATGGGATCAGGTGGAGATGGTTGGGATGGCAATTCCTCTGGTTTGGCCTCGCCACCCTCTGCTTGAGGTTGAGAGGCAATGGAGATCTCGGATTCCGTGTGTGAACCCTGCAAAAATGACCATTCATTCGTGGTTGTTTTACCTCCTTCATCAATGCCGTCCACCATAACTTAAGACAACACATTCAAAAGGTTCTCGTTGAATGCTAGATTTCAAGGTAATAAGAAGCGCTAAAATTGGTCACCCTGAAACACACTAACTTGATTAAGAAACCAGCCATTTTGGCCACGTTGAAGAGAGCTACAGTAAAACAAATCCAATGTTTCCCGCAATCATATCCCGTGGGATTAGTAGACAATGTTTAATGTACCATTGACTTGGAGCCTTGGCTCTTGGCAGGAGAGGCATTAATTAGTTTGGCCTTGGGCTTAGCCATCTTTAGGTGCGTTCCACCAAGTTCACTGGGGATCCGCTTTCGACGAGTTTGCTGAAGGTTCTCAACAGATGACTGGACTGTCTTATTCCAGTCAAGAAAAAATCCGACCGAGTTTGGGATAAAAGTTTCTTTGAAATGGAGCCCAATCTCGAAGTGCGCTTGAAGGAGTTTGGCCTTTTGTTGGTCCTTTAAAACGTCCTTGGTGAGGATTGGAGGCGTGAAGAAGTTAAAGAAGCTGTTTCGTTTGGCCCATTTTTGGACAACTTCACCCTCTCGAGTCTTTTTCACGGCCTTGAGGGTCACATTCTTCCCTCGTTCCCAATGGATCTTGCATCCAATGCAATTAGAGATCTCTGGGCCTTCAAAACTGAACGGATGATGAATATTGGGTCGACACCGCACTTCATATTCCTTAGTGAGGATCTCGTTGCTGAAATAATCGTTGGCCTCGAACTCGAAATCCAAAGCGAAACCAAACCGATCCTTTTTGGAAGCAATCTGTCCAAAGGGTCGGATTCGGATGTCCAATAAATGTTCTAACACAGGCTCATCGTACCCTTGAATAATGGCCCCCAGGGTCTCACAATGCTTCAGGGCTAACAACCAAAAACCTGGGATCCCATCAGGGAATTTTGCTTTCTGCCCAGTGACCAGATCCCTAAGTTTGTTATGGTTGTTCTTCGTTGGTCCTGTCATATAATTGGCCTCAATTCTGGCCACATCTCGATAAAATTTGGCCTCCAAGGCCACACTTTGGAGCTGAAGCCGATGGAGAGCTTTTAGGCGACGCCGAACTTGCGAATCTTGAGAGCGTCTGCGATGCTGATTCTCGCTATCATTGAGAAATCTTTTCATCTGAATGGAGCTGGACTCCTCGGGGATCTCCTCCAATGTAATGATATCCTCCCACTCTTCCGAGTCCTGATCCGAGGAGATTTGGGACCTGAACCGCATTAATTGGGCATGTGGGCGGAGCAAGGGCATGGCCTGGAACGGTATACAACACTATCGCAGCTTGGCTTTTGGTATTAATGACCTTCACCTTTGGACCCCGATATCGTGCACCAGTTATCCGGAAAGGAGTGATTTATCGTGAGTTATAAGAAGCGTCTGTACACATCCGGACAGAGGACAGTTAGAAGGAGCTTGTTGGACGAACAGTTTGGGCCTTAAATCTAGGTGTAAGCTACTTCGGGCATGTTTACCTTGTCCGAGAGGAACTCGGGGGCTTCGTCCTCGCCCTCAGTCACCTCATTGATCGTCTCCAAGGCGTCAAAGTATTGACTGAGTCCAATTTCCTCCCCATTTTGTTGCAAACGAAGGTTTCGTGTGTATGCTGCAAAGTCCTCCTCAGAGCTGTTGATCGGAGATTCACCGGGCATATCATGGATATCCCAATCGGATTTACTACGTGACTAGAAACAATTCTTTTTTAATGAAGCTGTCAAATATGAAAATATCATTGGTTGCATAGAAAGTGCAGTAATGGATGAGTGTAATCGAACAAATTCAGCTGGGGATTCTGGAGCCAAAATGGCTAGGGATGGGTCAGAACTAGGTTTGGACATTTCATAGTTTTAGTTTGCTACGTGAGGATTTTTTTATTATTTCAATTGATTGTCAAAATGAAGAAAACGAATTGGGCCCACGAATTTTATTAAATTTTGTGGAGGGTGAGTCTCGACTCTGACGCATCCCTAGCCATTTTGGCCCCAGAATCCCCAGCTGAATTCGTTGGATTACACTCATCCATTCGAATAGTTCAAGCATTATCAAAATTGAGCCAGTCCTCGAGTGTACTCCCTACCTAAGGTTGAATTTTTAAACACTTACTCAAAAATCTCAAGTATACCAAAATTCGTTCAAAAAAAAAAACATGGCTGAGTACAGCATCTAGTGAATCTTTACTTGAGCACGGCTAATTTTATTATATTTTGGTAAATTCGAGTTATTTGAAATATTGCAGTTAACATCCGAACTACAATTGTTACGTTTCAAACAGCTGGTAAGCAACTAGTATGCTTATGAACCATGAATCTGACCTGCTTTTAGTATACTCGAGCTATTTGAATTAGTGCAGCTAACATACCACCTGTAACGTCTTAGTGAGCAATAAGTACCTTGAATCGTATGACATTAGGGTTTTTCCGGAAAATACGGTCTCGAGGAACGTCCAGATCCTCGTCACTAAACTCAACTTTCTCATCTTCATTGGTTTGCTTTGACGGCATCCGAGTGATGCTCTTCTTCCGGCCCTTTTTCCACAACAGCTTCTTCTTCACTGGTGGCTGAGAGTGGTTTTCATGCTGAGATCTGATGATTCGTGGCTTTTTGCCATTCTTGGGCCCATTTCCGGATTCGTCCATGTGGCTGAGAAGTGGTTCTTGATGGGGATCATCTCCTGGGACGTATCCTGTCAAGATAAAAAGCAGCATGACTCACCCTGCGAACACCCTGAGAACTAGAGAATAAGGACTCACCCTTTTTATGGCTGAAACCATTCTCAATGGCCACACCATTTTGAGCAATCGGTACCACCGAATACTGTGATTCCCGGGGACAGAAATAGGCCTTACACTGGACCACAATGAACAACAATGCTAATACGATGCACAATACGAGGAGGATGCCTCCCAAAAGACCGCAAATGTACGTGATAATTGTAACGAGATCCAGACTATCCATGATTGAGCTTGAATCCGCATGTGTCAGGATAGTAGTACACGTCAATAAGCCAATGGAACCATTAAATCGCACTCCCAATAGAAGGATTGCCGGCGTAGCCAGAAGCCATTGGCTTTCCTCTCTTCAAAGAACTATCCTCCACACTCACGCCACCACTAAAACGAAAGCCGTATGTACTGATATGTCCATCCAGTGGGACCCGCCGAGCTTTTTCTTGCTTCCTTACTATTGATCGGCATCAAAACGTCTCCGATTGGAGGATCCACACCTCAAATACAGACTGCAAACTAGACTTTCCTCCCAAGATCTTGAAGGGTAAACAAATTGTGAGCTATGCAAATATCCTCAGATCATTGTGTACATTAGACGCAGAATGAGCTTCTATGAATGCCTTTTCATGGTCAGTATTCGAACCTTGTGAGTCCCAAGGAGGTTTAAAACCAGTTTCTGGTGGTGTACTTACAGCAGTATTTGATGGACAGTTTTGAGTAAAACCGGCTTGGCTCACACCCACGTTTTGTCTGGTCTATTTTGCGTTATCAGTAGAATTATGAAGGAAAAGTCTGCATAATAGCACAGCTTCACTTGTTGAATTGCAGAGCGAGTGAGCAATGCCTGCTTCTGGAGTGTATAGTATGAGTTGTCAAGGAAGCTCCCCTTCATTCCATCACCTACTAGCTCACATACACAGAATCACACTCACGAGTATACATACACTACAATACATACTGGGCCAGGTTAATCTTTCCCCTCTCAAACAGGTTCAGGTTTGCTGGCAACGTGTCTGCTTTACAGGAGCTCATATGGATGGGCATGGGTGAGATTGGCATCCCTGAATGGTGGGAAAAAATCCCATGCCTTCATGAATCGAATTCAAGTGCTCGCGCCAGGCTTTTTTGTCAGTTTATCTTTGAATGGATTAGTTCCTGCAAGGAAGATTTAGCATAGAGAGTTTTATCCGCCATCATTTCTTATCATAGTCAGTAGGTCAATTGAGAAAAATGAGTAGTCCCTAGAAATATGTGGCATTATTTAAGTTATCAAAATATCCTCTACTTCTGACCACTGGCTAAGATGATTATCAAATCCAAAAGAAGTACATCATCAATAATTGAATTTTGACATTTTGTGGCGGCTAAAATTTTAGCAAATGCCCAGAATCACAGCCAAATTGCAAATATCTGCCCAATTTGCTCTGTACATTATTTTATTATTCCACCAAGAACTTATTGAAAGAAAAACGAGACGTTCAAGTTGATAAAAGGTGAGTTGTTGAGGGTATTACACTCAAAAACTTGCAAAGCTAGAAATCCGACTATTTTTGGTCGGCAGCAACATTAGTCTGAAATCAAGCTTGTTACATCAAGAGACGCCATAACTGAATGCTGATGTCAGTCAGTGGCAAAAGTATTTATGTATAAAGGGAAATTATTTAATCGAGTCATTGTTGATCCATAATACAATAAAGTTTCAGGACACACTGTGGTTTTAAGAATTTCAAAACAAAGCTCATGTACCATGACTAAACTCAAACCTGCAAATTTCATCAAGGATGAAAGTACTCAAGCCTGTTTATTTCACCATGACTCCAATGCTTCCAACAATTAACTTATTTCTTTACAAATGATCGTAATTGGTATCCCTGATACTAGGTCTATCTTTTTATTTACGTTAACACGTCACCTAATAAACCTGTGAAATGAGACACATATTCTCCAATGAAGACCAATCTAACTCTTTAGACTTGCCTTTTCGTCAATTGCTTTAAGTTTTAGATTTGCAACCATACTTCCCCCGGAACCACAAAGCTTTGGTTTCCCGGAAGCTTCCCGCATCTACCGAATGAAAAATTTGGGTTTTAGTGTAAACAAGTCAGATATTTCAAAAGTCAAGAACATAAATGAGGTAAGACACCTTTTCCGGTGCTGTGTTACTTTTCATTTTGTGCACTAAAATATTCTTTGCCCATTTTGACTTTGACGGTCGCTTAGACAATATGGGAAAGAAAATATTTTTGGTCGTTAACTGCAACAAAAGAAATCTACGAACATGTCGGTTATGATTACAGTACCTATTTTTATTTTTTTGGTTTGACAAATGTTTCCTTTGTTCCAATTTTCAAACATTCACAAATTCTCTGTTATAAACACATTTTCATTAAATGTAGCATCAAACCTTCAAAGACGGCTTTCGTTGAAGCTGTTCAATCGAATAAAGCGCAACTATTTCTTCCCTCCATAACGTTCGCTAGTCAAATTTGCCATGAAATCCGTTTTTAATGGCTTGTACTGGGTATTCGACTAGAAAAACTTTTTGGCAGACATTTGCTAAGAAGTCAAATCTTTAAAGCGTATTTCGTAGAAACTTTCTTTGAAAGCGAAATCGCCCTTGAAATGGTTCTTTGCATAACTTTGGGTCTCCAAGTCAAGCTACTACTTTTGCAATCTAGTATGCCTGAATTTCCGTACTAAATTGGTTGGTATTGTATTTTCGACAAGTCAACCAAACTTACAAATGACTTTTGGTTATATTCAAATTTCCCTTCATTGACTGGAAATTATCTAAGATTTGGTGGAATGTCGCCGAAGCTTTTTTTGGAACGGTTTCCCAAAGAGCCTCCACATAAAACCATATCTTGTAAATTGTTACTCATTTCTTACATCTACGCTAAAACTTGTAGAGCGCTTTCAATAATGGGTTGCATGTTAACGCATATCAGGTTAAATTTGTAGCATACCAAAATCAAGTCAGATCAACGAGTACACTCACGACAACTGCTGTGTTTGAAACGCCGCACGTGTCTCGAGGATATAATCGACAACCGTTCATCTGACTTGATTTTGCAATACTCTAAGATAGAAGTTATCTGCGTTAACATGCAGCCTTCATGTCTTTTGGTCATATTTTTCCTTCCGAGGTAATTCAGATGAAATAAGATTTAAAAAAAAAAAAAAACAAGATAATGCCTGATTTCAAGACCCAACTAATTCTTTTTCACTCAACTTTGACACATGTTTTTTTTCTAATTCTTGCATAGTTTCTTCAAAATATGGCATTTTAATTTAGACAATTTAATTTCATGAAACATTCATGTAAGCAGTTGTGGCCGAGCGGTTAAGGCGTCAGACTCGAAATATGATGGGTACTACCCGCGCAGGTTCGAAACCTGCCGACTGCGATAATAATTTTCGATTTTACCTAACTTAGTTCTCAATTTTGTTTCAAACGTAGCCCTATTAAATTCAATCAAAGATTGCTTGAGAGGCTGAATTTTTCATGAAGGAGTTTCAAAAAACTTTGATGACATCTGATTCAGTTCTAGCTCTTTGTCGTCACATGAACGATAATGCAATAAACTTGGCTTCGGAACCAACGTTTACCCTAAATCGAGAAAAGATTCCTTTTATGGATAGATATAAGATATGGAGTGCACTGAATGAATGTTTCGGCAGCTGCAAAAAGATTTTTTTTTTGAAAAGTTATCTCAAAGGTTGGATGTTCATTACTAGGGCCCGGAAATAAATTTTTTTAAATGTAAAATATTTTAAAATTATTTCTCCACTTTTCCTCAATTTTTTAAATATTTTGGCTGTTTCAAGGAAAAACTAAATATTTTCACGAATATTCTAGTCAAAAAAAATATTTCGGGCAAAATTGAGAAAAGAACGCTCAAAAGAGCCTTCCCAAAATGAACCTAAAATACAAAAATCTCTACAAAATGGCATTTGTTCTGAGATTAGACATTCGCAATCAAAACTACAGTCATATACGAAAAAACTGCGCCATCTATTGAGGCATATTGAAAATTGTATTGTTTAAATCAATTACATGTCCTATTTGCTCCCAAAAACGGCCAAATGCATCAATTTTACCAAGAACAAATTTGGAAAATCGATGGACACAGACAAAAATACCAAAAAATGGCCTTGGCGAAAAAATATTTCTCAAATATCCGGCTTTTTTCCAAATATTTTGGACTTTTGAAGAAAATATATATTGGATATTTGGTCACTTTTTTGCAAATATTTTTCCGGGCCCTATTCATTACACTAACTGCATTTAAAACTGTTTAAAAAAGCATTTAACACACTGAGGAGACCTTGCTCGAGCATGGTAATTTTGACCATAGGTCTGTTGTTAACTGCATTAATTCAAAAAGCTTGAGTACACCAAAGCAAAAGTAACCAAAGTGCCTAAACTGTTTCAAAGCGCAGCTTATTTTGTCAAATTTGAGCAAAGCCAATGCTTGAGGATGACTATTTTGATAATACTTAACTAGGTCTCGGACATTGTTGCAAGTTGCAACATGCACCAAAATTGCAAACTTTGGCCATTTTTGTCATATTCGGCAACTAAGCGATTTTTTTTGCAACAAACATCAACGTTTGGCATTTTTCTGGTCTCGATCACTTGAACCCTGCGGGAAATTGTTCGAATTGTGTGATTTTATGCACATTTAGAAGACTTCTTCAAAGATTTAATAGCTGTCTTAAATTTTAAAATGATTTGTACAAAGCAAAATTGTATGCTTAAGGAAGTCAAAGGTTAAAGAAAAGACAAACTTAAGATTGGAATGTTTTGCCCAGAATAGTGACAAAAATTAGGCCTTTGTTGAAACATTTTTTAACTAGAAGTGGCATTTTTAGAACAGAAAAAACTGTTTTTGCAACTTTCGCCGAATTGAGTGCAACATTTATCAAAAACATTGCAACTCTTTAGGGCTGAAGAAAACATCTTTTTCCTCTATGTGTACTCGAGCTGGGCTATTTTGAAAAGTGCAGCTTACATCCGATTTTAATATTTAGTGCACTCAAGTTTTTTTTCTTTTAATTATTGCAATTAACGTCCGACCCTACACCGATAAGTATTATTTTCAGCTTTGATAATACGGCTTTTTCTAATCAAAGAGTCAAACATCTTTGAAAGTACAAAGTAGTAGCGTCCCTTTGGGTCTGGATGGGACCGTTTTTTACTGGCCTTTGATGGAGCACGAGGAAGGCTGGGAACGAAGGATGACGAGAACGAACGCGGAACAGACAAAGACACGATAGAGAGGGCGCTCACTTGTGTGGATCTGGGTTGAGCGTATGCGTATGCGTTTGGAAGAGGATGGGATCCCTGCTCCCAATGCGCCAGTCGTGTTCCACCATCACCCAAGTTCGCAAGTGGCACTCTCTCGACATTGCATGCTGAGCTTTTCGGGTGGGTTTTGTCCCCTGTGAAATCATTCCGTTGGGTGCTTCTGAGGGAACATCATCATAACCACATATCATCCGAAGAGTTGAATTTGGAACGTGGAACTTGTTCCATTGGGAAGAAAGGTAAGACATTACTAGACAAACATGGAAGGAGTTCGTTATCTAATCATCATTGATAATACAAACTGGTCACGCGAAGTAATTCGGCCATCACGTTTTCATGTCATCATGTAGTTCCACTGATTGTCAAATTGGAACACACAATGATATGTGATAAATATAGGTAATTTCAGGAGAACATGAAGAAATTGCTAAAGGTTCTACATTCAAGGGCTGTTTCGGTTTACATTTACAAAGACGTATGCTTAATCTTTAGGCTCTTAAATCAATATACGATAGACTTCTTGTTCAATTTGTTGTACAGATACCGAAACGATTCATTTGTGGGTAAAAACAACTGCATGTAACTCGTATTTTAGAACGTAATGCTTTCTTGAAATTAAATAAAAAATCACTTTGAATGCAAGTCTTGGCTTTCCCGAAGTAATTTTGAGTTGAAATAGGTAGACTTGCGTCAATACATAAACAGAGTGTGACTCATGACGAAAGGATTGCTTAACACATATTATTTTTACGTTTTTCTTGGAGGAGCTGATTCACAGGTTGTCAGATTTAAAGAGAAGCATTAAAAAACCAATCTGAAACTAAAGATTCTTGGCCATTGAAAGAACGAAAGAAGACCAAAAAGACAGCCATTTCATTCACATCCTGTTCAGCATCTTCAATTTGATAGCTTATGCAAAAGTAAAGAATTCAACAAGGCATATAGACTACTAGCCTTAAGATTTGATTTGAAAACAAGTGTGTTTTGCGTGAAAACTGAACAGAACAAAAAAAAGTCAGGCTTTTGCCGGAGATGTTTCATTCACATGTAAAGAATATTTGATTGGCAACATATTTTAGGTTTGTTTTTCATTAGCCTATAGAGTCCTTTAAGCGGAACCAGTAAAATAGAAATAATGTACAACATTTGAGCATCATTAAACAAGATTTCAGTTCTTACGTGTCCAATAAACATTGAGAAGTTCAAAAATAGGTCAAATTTTTGTGTCAGAGTGCAATTTTGGGAGCTGTATTAGTAATGTGACCTCACAGGCAGCTGTTCGTTAAAGGACCCCATTGAAGTCTAGTAGTGGTTGAAAAAGAGAATTTTGAAGAAAACCAACATTTTTGCCATCTAGATGGCGCTCGTGCAATGTCGCTTACCTTGAATGCATCCTGCTTGGGTGCCCTCTCTTGTTCTCAGAACCAAAAAGCGAAATTTCACTACAATAGCGTTTAAATATAACCATTTTTAGACGATTTGGAGATGATCAATCCTGTCGACGACTTTGTAAAAAAATGAGGACAATGATAAGATTAAACAATTTGTGATGTTTCATCAATGGATTTGAATCTTAAATCGGTGAAGGTATTGGTGCTCAATGTATTTATTTGTTCATTTGATATAGTTATTTGACCTTATTTAAAATGCACAAAATATCTAATAGCGTAAAGGTAAGCATTGTCACATCAAAGAATATTTAAGAATGGCCAAAATGGATACTTTGAACACCAATTTCATCAACTATTGAAGATTCAGATCTGTTTAATAACATCACAAAGCGTTGAATCTTATCACGGTCCTCATTTTTGAAAAGATAGTCGTAGGCCCGATTGGACAACTCCTAATGGTCGAAAAATGATTAAACAGTAATTGAACTCAATGAGGAATACTTAAGGTTGCTTCAAGTGAGCGTTTTAAATCTTACCGCTAGCGGTAAAACAGGGCCGTTGGCTGTGCTGAGTTGGCCAGCCCATTTTGTCGAATCCAAGTTTTTCGCATTTAAGCGTCCATTTGATGATTCTAGGTCCCTGGAGACGATTGATACTTCACATAAAGATGCCCAGGCAGGATTTGGGTCAATAATACGCAAAATTTATTTTTAGGGTAATTGAATTAAAAGCAATTAAGCAAGCCTAGCGTTGTTGTAAAAAGTGGACTTGACATTGATCCAGATAAAAATTCAAAGATGCTAAATTGTTCAGTGGATTCCAAAGGATAAAATTTATTTCTTTGATATGTTGCCCATACAAAGAAATGAAATAGTTTTTTTATGTTTCTTTTTGGTAATTATGATTTTTTATATTTCATTTTCTAGCAAATAATTTTTGCGTATTTTTGACCCAAATCCAGCCTAGGCATCTTCACGTGAAATATCCATCGTCTCCAGAGACCTAGAATCATCAAATGGACGCTTAAATGCGAAAAACTTGGATTCGCCAAAATGGGCTGGCCAACTCAGCACAGCCAACGGCCCTGTTTTACCGCTAGCGGTAAAATTTAAAACGCTCACTTGAAGCAACCTTAAGTATTCCCCATTGTAGTGAAATATTGCTCCTTGGGTCTGAACATATGCGCCAGCAAGAGGTCGCATCTCATGACTTCTCTCAATACTTGAGAGCTCCACCTTGAGGTTCAAAATGAATGAAAAATGACAATCAGCGCCATCTTGAAGTAAAAACAACTCTCAGTGCTTCTGTAATTTTTGTGGCCTGAATCCACAATGACTCAGCACGATTTTTTTATTTCTGAGCTCAACAATTTTGTTGATGAACTCTAAAAGACTAATATAACACTTATTTTTGGCAACAAGTTTAGGGTGAGGATAGCTCTGAAATCAAGAGATTTTCCTGTTTTGGCTCCATCTAGTGGTGGATTTTTAAGTGTCTGTTAAGATTCTTGATAAATGACTAATTTTGACGCAAATACATGACTAGATACATAAAATGAAGTTAAGATTGACAAAATGAACCTAAAATGTCTTCTTTTGACTTGAAACAATTCAAAGGCTAAAAATACGATTTATTTGTTGCTAGAGGCTGAGTACAACGTACACGCTCTATCAATTGCTCAAAGACAAAATCATCTAGTCAGCAAGAAGCACTCAACCATACTACAGAAATGAGCTTGAGAATAGGCCAATAAATTTTTTAAGAATCCCGTTTCTCTCCCTTTTCTAATTTTAAGTGGTGCACCCTGTAAAAGATTCTAATCTGCCTCTTGTTCTAAAGTTTCTCTAGAGACTAAACCTGAGAGGTTCCAGTTTGTGGAACAAGATTCGCTAAATTTTTCATCACTATTGACCACTTTTGTCTCTATGAAATATTAAGCACCAAGTGGTTTTTGATTAAGAAAAATTCTCAGTACACTTGCACAAGTCGTTGCTTTAATGTTACTCTCAGTCAGTGTTTAACGGAAGGTTGCTCTCGCTCTATGGCTCCTTGCGTTCAATCTCTCAATAGGCGTGAATGCTTGGGAACGGCCTTTTATGGTCAAAGACCAACCGCAAGTGCCCACTGTTTAGGGACAAAGAAGTAATAATGGAAATGGACGGCGTGTCATTAGAGCAAATGGTCCGTCGAATTACTTTGGTGAAGAGCAATAATGCAAGCCTTTACAGACCCTGGATCGGTGTTTTTTTTTTTGTCAAAAAATGCCTTGTTTGACCGCAAAGCTAATGAGAGCAAAATAGTGACCTGACAATTTATCATAATTTGAATGCGCCGGTCTTTGAAAATGACACTTGCCTAGGAATTTAGATAGACAAAAACAGAGGTTGGCGATCAATTTGAGTCGGTGGTTACTAGGGCTTACTAGGATTAACCGAATGAATAAATCGATTAATCATTCAGTAGAAAATGGAATTTCAGATAAAAGTTACTGCAGCTGGTTTCAATATAAGGCAGAGTTTGTAATTATTAAAATTTTGGCGAGGCACACTGACTCAGACCTTTTTTGGATTGCAAAAAATCACTCGCAAAAACATCATTTTTAACCACAGAACATGAATTATTTGAAATTGATCGCATACTCAAAATTCATGAATGTGTATATTTTTGATAACGAGCAAACGAGGATATGTCGCATGATATCTTTGTTTTGAAATTTATAACGGCCTTTCAATTTTTCATTTGTAATCGATTAATTTGGAAAACTTTAGTGATTAGTAGGGACGGGCAGAAAGTGCAAATAATCTTACCCTTTTAGTAACCAAAAGTTGCAAAAAAATGTGCCCGAAAGTGCAAAACGAAGTGCAGAAAAATGTTGACAGAGCAAATAAATGTAAAAAAAGAGCAAATAAATGTCGGAAAAAGAGCAAATAAATGTCGGAAAAAGAGCAAATATGTGTCAAAAAAGAGCAAATAACTTGCATTTGGACTTAAAACGTCATTCATGGAGTACCCACGGCTCCTAATTGAGCAGGAGAAGTCATTTACAAGTTCTAAAGACATTTGAGACTAGTTTGAGGTGAAGAGACAATGCCGCACAAGTAATAGAGTTCTATTAATTAGGTCACTAGCAAAAAGGATGTAAAGTCATGAAATGAAAAGAGCCAACAATCTTCTGAATTTTTCATTCCTAAGGTGGTCTCGTGGATGTATGTAACTAAAATATTGTCGAAATATATTTAGCAATAGTTTTAAATGGCTTTAAGTCACTCCGTTTTCGTCCTTCAAGTTGTTTAAAAATAGACATTGAAAATTGAACAGAAAAATACCCACGTGTGCCTAACAATTGCATCAAAGAAAATAGTCATAAATGTGTTTTAAGCATGTTTTTAGTGACATTACTTCAATATTTGGCGCATGGCCTGAACTCAATTTCAAATGTGGCATTCATTGTCTCATCACATCAAAACTGTTCTCAAATACTTTTGGAACTTAAAAGTAATATCTTCAAGTCAATTAAACAATGTGTACTGCTACATTGATGTATCCTTAGCTTGATGATTTTAAGTTTAAAACGGCCTTTTTTAGAAATAGCGATCTTTGTAGGCAGCAAACCTAATTCTACAATCTATATTGTTTGTAGATCCTTCCATTACCATAACATAAGTTTCTTTAAGTTTGCTATTTGTTGGTTGCATACAATGAGATTCTTTTGTCTAATCTTTAGTTTAGTAAACAGGATGTTATAGTTAAAACCAAGATGGTGAATAAAGTGTGAGGTTTGCGTCTGAAATGCACATATTTCTTCAAGGTGCTAAGAATGGTTGATTGCAAATGCAAGCTTTTTCGACTAGTTCAAAATTTGATCTTGAAACTAAAAATTCTTTCAAAAGCCACTACATTTTCTTAACAATTTGTCAATTTTGGCCAAAAACGTAAATAAAAAGTGCAAATAAAGGTGGAAAGTGCAAAAGTGCAGAAAAATGGGTTTATGTTACCAAAAATCTTTTTACACTATTTGCCCGTCCCTAGTGATTAGAGACAAGCTACGAAACCCTGTTGGAGCTTTACGGAACATTTTCTGTCTCCCTCTTTTACTTACCAAATGATATTAAATAAACTTGAGACTTGAAGTGAATCAAAAATTCACAGTTTAACCTTTCTATCTTTTTTTTTTTTCAGACTTTGGAAATTTGTACGGGAACTCAGGTTGTTTTAAACTTCACCTAGTAGACTCACAGCCACTCAAGTGCATTCAATCGTGTTGTCAGTGCAAAAATTACTAAGAGAGAGCAAAGGACAGACACCAACCGCAAACATGTAAATACCTGACATTGTTCATGTTTGTTGCATGCTGCAGTCCAAAAAAAATTGTACGAAGTTAACCTATCCAGCATTTAAATTGTCTCACTTTGTTGGTGGACGAGTCTAAGTGTAAACAATTATGTTCTCTGCAGTTAATTGTTGTGTCTTTCATTAACTTTAGTTGCTTCATGATTTTTTGCAACCGGAATTGCCATAATTTTATGGCTTCTATGCAATTTTGAAAAATGATAGTAAATGTCAAAGTCTTCTTTGCTTTGGTACTGTATTCTTTATTTTTGGAAAATAATGTTAACAAACTCACTGACGGAAGTATTGCTTTGATGCTCTTGTTTCAACTTTCATTAGGTCCAATTATGCTTTCTTCCACAAAAATTGTAGAAATATCGCTTTTGGATATTCTAACCATTGGTCTGATGAATATATAATTGGCTCCTCTTGTGGTTAGCCATAGATTGCTCAGCCCAGGATCATTTACAAAATATTACGTTCACACGTGTGTTTTTGAGCTCAAGAAGTCATTTTTTAATTAAAAAAATGACACCAATTTTGAGATGTGAAAAGAATGCAGAACATTTATTTTAATTCGGTTAAATAGGTCACGTGTAAAAGCACTATTATATTAATTAAAACACACTTGAAAATAAATGTTTGAAAAATTACTTTGACGAAAGTCTTAGATGTACTAAGTGCAGTGTTGTTCTCATATATTTTGGAAATCTATTTCGCAGATCTATTTTCAACGGCCTTTTTGATCGGCATATTCGAAGGACCAAACAAGGGGGTCATTTAGATCAATTCAGACAAACGGCTAAGTAGATTTCGACAATATATTAGGTAGACACACCCATAAGAAGAAAATGTTCAAATAGTTATCTTTAAGTATGTTTTAAATGACTTCATAACGTATTTTTGCCCGTGACCTAATTAACAGAATTCAAATTCATATGCAGTATTGCATTCACAGCTCAAAAGTTTTTGGAATTTAAAAATGACTTCTAGAGCTCAAATACACACCGTGTTCAATTAGTCGTAAATTTATGATTCAGTATTCAGTATTTTGGAAATTAGATGGAACAATAGCTTTCTTTGCAAAAACCTCACATTATAAAGGAAAAATCAGCCCCAAGCTGCATTTTCTCAAACAATCTTGAAGTACATGTGGAAACCATTTGGAACCAGGTGTTATTGGATATCTACCAACCTTCACCTGGAAACCAGATGGTTTCTAGATTATTGGTAAGTAACCATCATCTTTGTCCTTACAAGTTTCAGCAAAGAACTTTTCAACACTGTAAAATTCAATTTAAACGGATGAAATTGGGCAGATATGCTTCAATAAACCCTCCGTTTCAAGGTTTGGCTAGTAATCAAGCATTCACGAAACGAATGACTCCATTTCAACCTGGAATTGGCCTTTTTTGTGTGCTAACAGACTGGTTCGATAAGGGTTCAATATGATAGGGCTGCTGACTTTGCCCATTAGTTGAATTCAATGGCACTTTTCCAATTTTGATAATTGCCATGGAGGGGTTTTAAGAGCAATTTCATGCATGGGACCGTTTCCTTTCTTCTGTATGCTACAAAAACAGGAGCATCGGATTAAAATTCTAGTTATGTTTTGTTGACATTTTCCTTGCCTTTCCGTTAGCAAATTTGTTATAATGGAAATCACGTATTTGAAGTTCGAAATGTAAATCCGTATATTCTCAGAACATTCAAGCTATATGTATTTATGGAGCTTTGTAATGACATGGTTGATATGCAGGGGGGTCTTAAAAAATACACATGCTAACTTTTTGCAGATATTGTTTAAAAAGACAGTACTATAATTTTCCAATACGAGTAAAAAATTAAAGGCTTATGAACACACATCATTTCTACAAGAGGACATCCTTTCCACTTAACTGATTTATCAAAACCGATTGACCTTTTTTGAACATGCATTTATTGGCCTCCCTGTACGCAAGACCTTGACTCAAAACCATGTGACTTTTTAGGTTATTTTGATGTGAAAATTTGTCCGTCCACGTTCGTTCACCAACTGTACTCTTTTTTTCTTCACTTTTTCAAGCCTCTCTCTCACACTCACTCACTCACTCACTTACTCGCACGTTCATCGTCAATTTGCTTCCATGAAGACATCGTAATCAATCCTGATTTGAATCCTTCTCTCTTCCAATGAATAACAACCTCAGGATGTCCGGAGCAATGTTTCTTATGCTCAAGAAGTCCTCGGATCGTCGACAACGAGAGGCTCTCGAAGAGGCTTTTAAGGTAGGAATTGGATCATTGGTTGTTTTCTATTTGGAACCACACACCCTAAATAAAACGTGTTATCCACTCATGGGACACGAATTATTCTCGACGAGTCTTGTTTGTTCAACTGTAAGTGCATAGTGGAGAGGACAGAAAACCATGCATGCGACGAATATGTCTCTTGTGGTATTGTAAATTGATCCAGGCACAACTCTGCAACACTCCCAAGGTCTTTGGCTCCGATGCTCAAAACATGACAGGGACTTCTAGCGACATGGACAAGAAATAGATTTTCAAAATTTGAAAGGAGAATGGAGAGGCAATATTTGCCTCTAACCAACCTTATCTAGAACCTGGTGGTCAAATTACTTTATCTCTAATGAAATTTGAGAGGACGGAAAGAAGTTAGAACATGTCGGAAGAAGATGCTTTTGAATTAAAAATGACCGAAAGCGAGGTTAACCTGAAAAAAGCAAACAGTGTTGTTTTTCTTTTTACTTAAAACGGCAAAAAAACACGACAATGTTTAGGAGTATACTTTGCCATCTAAATTGGTCAATTAGGTCTGTCTTCGTTTTAGATTCAGGCCGAAATATGTTGCTTCTGCCTTTGGACAGTTTTTTTGAGACTCTTATTCAGTTAAGATCTAAATTTCAAATTCAGAACGTGTTTAGGTCTGATCAACGCAATATTTAAAAAAAGAACTAAGAGCTTAAGAAAACTTAGGGAACCAGAAAAAATGTTCTTAAAGGGTGAATACAACTTTTTGTATCCTTGCTCTAGTTAGGAATCTTGAAAAAAAATCAATTGAATATGAGTTCGAAAATGTCTACCTTTGGCGCTCCTTGGAGAGGTAATTGCGATGAAGCTTCTTTAAGTCTAATTAACATCAATTAAGTCATAATCAACAATTCAACAAGCTTGTTCAAAATGTCAGCTTAATTTGATCAATATTTTTTAAATCAAATGCATTAGCCACTCCAGAAATGACAATACTTCGCTGTTTTCCAGATTGAATCCTCCTAAGAAAGCTCATCCAACCAATTCTTTTACAACATTACTAGACCTGATAAAGATTCATTTGTCATGCTCCTAATAGTTGGACTTAATTGAGTTGCAATGAAGATTTGCTTCCTTTTTACAAAGCTATTTTTGCTTGATATATGTCTTCCCTATTTGGTTTTAAAATTACAATATTCCAAGCCGTCTCTACATCATTTTTTTGGGGCCAATAAATCATCCCATGAAGTCAAGCCACTCAACTAAATTGGCCTCCAATTATGTTAGCCACCAATGAAATTCCTGAATTAATTGAAAATATTTATTTATAAAGTCTACAAGAGCAAAGGATCTCATTTTGGAATTAGTAATCAGTCCTCAGATTTTAGAAGTCCTTGGCTTCTACGAAGCCAATGAATGAGTTGCAGGGAAGCCATTTGTATCCAACATATGGTTTGGTAGATGGACAGACGGAAGAAATGGAAGAAGCTCCTTCAACGATGAGGCTAAGTGAGACACAACATGGAACGAAATAACGGGACAGCTTGAATCCTAATGCGAAAAAAAGTCGTCGTCGTTGTTGTTGTTGTTAACGTCGTCGTGTATCTCACCCAAAACGGAAGATCTAGTGGAAAAAGGGAGCTGTCATATTACCCGGTGGAAGTTTTTCGTTTCTTCTGTAAAGGCTGGTCGTCTTGGTCATCTTCTTCATTCAGTAGAGGGACATTTGGAAATGTGGCCTGCAAGCGACTCTCCAAAGCCTGAATCTGAGAGGCCTTTAGTTCCAGTTGCCAACGCATGTTCTGGACGCCGATCTCTTGTTCTTTCATTTGAAAGCGCATCTCTGCCATCTGGATGCCAATCTTCTGATTGCTGTCCACTAATTTGTTATTCGTCTCTCTCTCTTGGGACAAGGCCGCTAGAAAGCTCTCATTGGAACCGAAGGCACGTGAGTGTTCCAGCTCCATACACTTCAATTCCAGAGCGCGGACCTGTCCCAGAAGAGTTTCGTTTTTGTCCCAGAGTCGACCTTTTTCCTCCTTCGTGGCCTTCAGTTCCAGTTCCAAGACTTTGAGATCCGTTTTGGCCGTGTCCAATTCGGTTTGGAGCGAAGTGGATCTTTGGGTCAGTAGTCGGTTGGCCTCCTTTTCGGCCTCTAGCACTTTGGTCAAAGTGTTCAAATTGCTTTTGAGGCTCATGAGACGTTGGTCAGTTTGGAAGTCCTCCAAAAGTGTGCCTGATCCGTTGGGCATGTTCATAATTGAGAATGTCGACGAGACCCGTGGGATGTCCAGTCCCTCGGGGTTCTCGTCCATGTCATCCAAGGTCATACGAACTTTGGGCACGTATATCAAATGGACCGGTTCCGAGGATTTCTGGTCACTCAACCTGGTCAAAATAAGTTGCACCTTGATAGGTTGCGTGGCCGTGCTCACTTTATAGGGAGGCGCAATAAAGCTGACTCCGCCGAAACGACTGGGCTTCATTTGGGAATGGGGCACAAAATGGGTCCAAACATCCACTCCTTTCGCATTCTTCTCTACCAGTTTGAGTTCCATGTCCGATTTCTGCATGCGATCGCAGAAAAACAGAATCTTCTTGTTGCCTTCCAAGGGGATCTGCGTATCGCTGATCTCCAAAATTTGCACACTGCCCGACCTCTTCTTGTCTTTGATGACATTGGTCACGATTGGTCTGAGAGGCTTCAATGATCCATCTTTCAGTTTCAGGAACACCTAGGTAGATCAGTTAATGAATACAGTCTGTTGAGATGCATAGATCAATGAGAACCTTTTTGAGTTTACCTGAAAGCACAATCTGACGGCGGAGAGGTTTATATCCATGTTCATGTGCTCAAAACCTTGCTTAAATGGGTCCACTCTGATCTGACGTCTCTCCTCCAATGAAGCTTTGACGTTGGCCTTTTTGACGTATTCAATAGTCAATCCTCGCAATTCACAAATCATATCCTTTCTGTAATTCAAAATTCCAAACTTGAGCTAAAAACTGAACTAACCACATCAATCTCAAAAGGCTTACCTCCGAATGTTGGCACTGCAAACGCCTTTCTCTGTTTTGCCCTCTCGCCAAACCAATTTGTGGGGATGGGCTCGAAATGGTTCCTCGGCCGAAACACAACTGACCACGACCACGGCATCGCCTTCAAAATTCCGGATGGCCAAAGTCGGATAGGTTCTCTTTTCAGCCGATGAATTAGCCCCCGGAATCGAAGTGGTGGGTTTCTAAACAATTTGGAAAAATAAGCTTTAAAATCATATTGAGTCTTCGTAATCCTCGTCACGTACTTGGCCGTCGGAGTCCGAATGAAACCGAACATTTTCGAATGCGGGTTGCTCGGTGATTTCGGCATAGGGATCTTCTGTCTTGGGTTGGATTTTCTTGATATCAGTCTGATCCTCGAGGGACTGGTTGTCGTTGAGTAGGAGCTTTTTGTCCTGCTTTGTAATAAATTGGTCCTTTTTCCGCTGAGATTGGGCCATGGTGAGCGTATTTTTGTCCACGGAACACTTTTTTTCGGGAGAAATGCAAATTTACATCCTAGCACCCAACAGTCAAGTTCAATTACCCATAAAGCTGGAGCTCGGCTTGCTTTCAACAAAGACAATTTATGAGGGTGGAATTGTTGATTTATCAAACTATTCACAATCTGGAGAATGTGCTGAGCAACCAGGCCCTTGGTTTTTGCCTAGGTTTGCCATCAGGCTCGCCTTTACGTCACCAGAGTGCCTCCAAAACAAGGTGGAAGAAGAGGTAGCTACTAGCACTCAACCACCTGGTTGGTACATTAAGTGCATTATTACATGTACAGGCTATCCCTCTCTTTCTTCCCCCAGAATTGATCTGCAGTAGTTCAATAACCTAACCATGATTTTTTGCCTTGCTGAATGCAATTTTATATACAACGTTTTAGAGGGCGGACGTGAATGGAGATGGTCGATTGTCCGTGGATGAGTACTACCAAATTTTGAAAGAGCATGGGATAGAGTGCAATCGGGAGGAGATCATTCAGATCATGCAAATTGCAGACAAAGATCATGACGGGTATGGAGTGAAAGACTCTTCTAGCTTTGTTTAACGTAGTATAGTACTATGAACCATGTTGCAGATATATCAGTAAAGAAGAATTCTTAGGGGATTCGCCCAAACCCGATGGTACGAGCAAAGCTCGTCGAGCATTCAATGTTTTTGATAAAAACCGCGATGGGTTCGTCACCAAGGAAGAGATGCTGAAAATGTCCAAACACATCACCAAGGAACAGGTAAAATTGATTGATTCGATCGATGTTTTTAGGGTCAATGTAAGATTAAAGTTCAACTGAGCGTTGGGTATTTTATTGATAGATATATTCAAATTGGAAAAATAATTGCACTAATATACGTTCACACCAAGTGAATAAACATTAATATGCAACAGTATTAGAACAGTATTGGTTATTACAATTATTGAGTACTAGATTTTCAGGCATCCGCCGTTTTATGTGGGTCGACCTATGTCAAAACTAAACACAATGTTTGCTGTTCCATTTTTTAAACCTTGGATTGGTCATAAAAGAGCAAGAACTGACAAACTTGCAAAATCAGGCGAATTTGACTTTGTGTCGATTTAAAGTGAACGAAAAGTGCCTTCAATTTAAATTGTGAGTTATATTTTATTCTAGGTTGATGCTGTGTTTGCCCGAAATGACGGAAATCAAGACGGAAAGCTGACATTAAACGAGTTCCAAGAATTCATGGATCACAACAGACCGTCCAAGAAGTGACTACTCAAATCCAGTTATAATTGTGACATATTGTCTCGTGCTCGATTTTCCATCCATTGCACATTCATCTAAATGTTCCCTTCATCTGCTTATTTATCCATCCATTTCATGTTTCTATCTCATGAACATTTTGTACAAAATAAAACAAATGTAATGTTGATGCGTCTTTTGCATAATTCTTAGCTCGTCAAACTGGCACTATAATTCTTAAGAAACGTTGTTTTGATAGTAAACTCGAATTAATTGTTCATTTCATTCAAAAATTTATTCCGCAGCTGGCAGGATTCGAACCTGCGCGGGCAGAGCCCATCAGATTTCGAGTCTGACGCCTTAACCACTCGGCCACAACTGCTTTGTATATAACGCTTTTTAGAAACATTTATATTAATTTTCAGTTAATGAATAAGCCTGTCTAGTTGAATTCATTCTTCAAGTTGCCGCTTACCCTCTTCGACCTTTTTGGGTGTTAAGCTTTCCATTGTTGACCAATTCTGCATCCATACCACTTACTTAAAGTCTTATGAACCGTTTTGAAGAAACAGCTTAGCTTAAAAATGCGTAATTACAATAGATTAGCAAAAAAACCGTATCCTCAAGTCAACTTTGCTTGGGTATTTACCGTGATGTAGAAAACAAAAAGTAGAACAGTCACAACTTAAGCCATGATCTATGTACTATACCGTTTTGTATCCAATAATCACCAAATGAGTTCGTCTAAACAGTGTTACCCCTAAATACGACATCATTATACGTATTGTCGTTGCAATTTTTGAAAACAATTTATGCATACCTACTTTATATTTTGGTTTGATATTCGAGAACACTTGAGTGCTTTCTAATGATTGAATAATTCTGTGGGATATGCAACAAAACAAATTAAGACTGCTTATCCTTTGAAGAACTCTTGTTTCAAAATTGGACTCTAAATGTTCACATGTTAAAATAGGGTTTCCGCAGTCGGCAGGATTCGAACCTGCGAGGGCAGAACCCATTAGATTTCGAGCCTAACGCCTTAACCACTCGGCCACAGCTGCTTGATGATACAAGGGTATTGCAATCCAAACTATAACTAGTTTGTTAGCTAAAGGAGAAGCTAGTCTAAGTTGGTCAAAGCTTATTTAGGTTTTCAAAAACCCTCTTACTGAAAGATTTCAAGGTTTCTCAATGCGAATCCAAATCCGACTTAATGCTTGAATGTACAAATTGGGATTAAGTAAAGATATTTTACCCTTTTGTAGAAAACTCAAACTGAATTACCCATTAATCCTATTTCATTATTCATTTTTTTTCATTGCAATTGTTAAAAACATGCTGAAATTTTTATCTTATTTTCTTGTTTTTTTATGACCTTTACTGCCTTCTTTTGATTGGGAATAAGGATTCGTTTTGAACATCTTGCTGAAGCTAATTCTTATAAATCTGGAGATTTTCTTCATCAGACTTCATGGCACTTTCTTAGTTTTTATCGTGCGTCATGAGTAAATTAAAATACATTTTAGTTGGAGTATGTCAAAGTACTGAACTTGTCCTTGCCTTGCCTGATGATGACGATCCTTGGGAGAAAGCAACTCAATGAGGGTGAAATCCTGAGTGTTCGACAAGATGATTGTAGCCGATGAGATTCTTTTTGTTTCATGTGGCCTTTCTCCTGAACTTGATCGTCACATTCTGAAGCGGGCACGTTGCTTCTTCATTCACAATGGGTGACACAACATGCCCAAGATACGGAGTCAAGTTCATTCCTTGCCAAAAAGAGCTCAAGGAACGAAGAGGCCATTGAGCGGAGACCGACTTCCGAGGTAAGGACACCATACTTCACGGACTCTAGAACAGAGGTCACTTCTATTTTGAAACAAATAAACTAGAATTCAGTGTGGAGTGACTAAATCAGGCTTGTGCTTGTAATTTGTGAGTACTTTAAGTTATTGAGAATATTTGTAATTTAAAAAAAAAATATTGAAAATTATTGAGAATTTTGAGGTACTACCATTTTTAAAATACCTACTATAGTAAATATAGAAGTTTTCTTTACCACTAGAAAATTCTAAAATGTTCATTTAAATGAAATGCTTTTAAATAACAAAAATAACAACGGTTTTTCCATTTTTAAATGACTACAAAGGAAATGTTTTCCATTGGCGTTTGGAGTCTCCTCATGCTACTCTTTTTTTGTTTTTCTCTTGCTTTTCTTGGCTCGTACAAAGTGGAAAAATAAATGTATGTAATAGGCAACATCATTTCTGTCTTTTTCTCATTCAAGAAACTTGAAATAATTAGAGTACTGAATGAATGAAACAAAAAATAATCAGACAAATTCCTTGTTTTTGGCAGAAGTACTTGTGTAATTAAGTGAAAGCTAGTGTGAATTTGAACGATAAGCTTTCAAAAATTAACCACTCTTCCATATGACGAAGTAATGTAGTTAGATGCTGATTAAGACGCCATTTCAAAAGTGATATTGAACGTACATCTTTTCAACCTTGATAGTTCCATCTTCAGCAAAAATGGCCGTTGCTGAAACTTTTGCTGAGGCTGCTCGCAAAGCCGCCAATGGAAACTGGAGAAAACCTCGAGCCAAGATTTATGACTACAATCAGGTAAGCGAGAGAGAGATCCCTGTTCCACCAAAACCTTATCCGAATCAATATCACGGTGTACCATGAACTTGCAGGAGTTTGGAGGCAATTACTATCAACCCATGATTCAGTATGTGGTCGAGAGGGAAAATTATGGACCATTTCATGAGCGACGTCCCGTAGAAATGCCTGAGAGAGCAGAGATCAACTCCAATAAATATACTCAAATGTAAGAATTGCTTTTTTGAAGAGTAATCGGAAAGTTTCGAATATCTTATTTGGTAACTTAAGGCGTCATGAGGACTATCGGAACACGGATATGGAATTGGAGCATTTCCTAACTCGCGCCTACAAAAGCCAGATCAAGGACATCAACTCGTCAACAGGTAGGAGAGGCTTCACCAAGTTTGGTATGGAAAGCAGTGATCCCTTTACCACTTGTGCCAATGTTCCGCCTTTTCCCTGTAGCTCACAGGCGATATGAACTTCACCTTAACTCTATAAGATCACCAACCATGTTCCCAAAACCACCCGCGTCTGCAAGTTTGGATTATTACCTGCATGAGTTACAGAAAATTAGAAATAAGCAAGTCATTGAAGAGACTTTGAACAATAGACGCCGTGTTCTCAGGGTATTTCAAGTTGTTGATTTGAATCAATTTTTGCAAATTTACTGCCTTTTGGCTAACATTTTGCAAATATGGTTAAAACCTATGTTGCTCAACCTGAATGAAATTCTCAGTGATGCCATTTTTTCCTTCAGCTAAAGCCCATAGACTCATTGCACATAACAGCAAGGATACCACCTACAAAACTGGCCCGCAATTGTTGGGCTACCACGTAGCAGCTGATAATGACAGATACCATTACACCCACGAATTGGTAGGAAATACTTAAAGGAACCAAAAAATATCCATGAAACACTTATGGACTGACTTTTGGCAGAATGTCATCAACCAGCGTGACTATTTGAGGAGAGAAAAAGAAGCTCAAATGGAAGCCATGGCAGAGCTAGAGCGCCAAAGGCGGAAACAATGGGTGGAAGATTATCTGACATATGGCCCAGGTCAGTCTTTCACTATTTTGGCAATACTCTATGCCTCTCAATGAGTCCCTCATTTTCTTGTTCATGATTCAGAGGGGCCCCCTCCTGAGGAACTTAATCCGGAGGTCATTGAGAGAGTCAAAGATGTCCGAGCTAAAATGTACTGGATCTACAGGCCACGTAATGCTCGGGAATGCAAGGTAAAAAGGAGCCTTGACGGACTTTGCATGCTTGAGGGCCCGATTGTTCTGAATCTAGTGATGCCATTGAGCACTCTGCCACAAGACACATGCCATCCCATGACTGAAACCTAGACTGACAAATATTGAAAGGAAACTTTAGGGGCTCATGGCATCACTGAGATAGTGTGCTTACATAATTTGCAAATGCTAACTTTTATGAGTGTGAATTATCTTAGATCAAGTGATGTGTCATTAAAACACTAGAATTCTGGGTACACTTGTTCATGAACTAATTGATCTGATAAAGATTGACAATGGAGTGAATCGACACTCGATGACAAATCTTGCAACCTTTTACCTACTAAACTCCAACTAGTTGCACGTACACATAACCAATATTTTTAAATGAAATTGCTTGCAATTTTCGCGTGCTTTGACTGTTTCTTTTTGATCTGCTAATTTTTTAACTCTCTGGCAAAAAAATCCAAAGATATTTCTCAAAATGCAAGAATACACTGCTCTTACCCAAAGGACGCCTTTCTCGCTTGCTCAAAACCTGAGGAAAAGAAAGTGGAATGTCCTTTGCTTTTTGTATGCTTTCATGTATCTCCCAAAGTTAGCTCTAAAAATGTTTAACCGTGTTACAGCAATGGCTCGAGTAAGGATGATCCACGCGGCTGCCTCCAAACGTCGTCAACCTCATTCTCCCCTTGACAATGTTGATACTCCATATGATAGCATGACTCTTCTGCGAGGTGCTCCACCAGGCAGGGTAAGCAATGAAGCTTGAGCTAAGTTTGTTTACTCCAGAGGGCGCTAGGTGCTGCAAGGGATTCCCACACAGGACTAGGCTCTCAATTTTAAATTACGGTATGAGTTCAAAAGATTCTAAAATCAATATCCGGGGCTGTTGACACCAATATTTTGAAATTCACACATTATTCTAGATGTGTCTTGAGGGCTAATGCTCCTATTAGTTTATTTTTTTGGTTTTTCTTACACACAGTCAATTCAAGACTCTCAAAAGACTCTTTTATTTTTCTCTAGGAGCGCGTAAACCATTATGCCACCGAATTGAGCATCATCAAGAAACATCAAGACGACTACAATAAAAAAATGAGGAAACACCTCTCTGACGTGAACACTTTTGGAGACTATGACTACCATTACAAGTTCTACAATGGCGCCACCGACAAAAACTATCAATTCTATCGCCCTGACATTATCTCTGATACCATTGCCAAGATCTAAATTCCTTTTTAACTCATCATTTGATCACACCTTGCCAATTATGAATTTTATTGCTGCATAGATGCTATGCAAAACGGCCCCAACAAGATCATGATCTTCATTTTCTCGCCATGAGGCTGCTGTGGATTTATCAATAAAGTTTTGCTCATTCTTGCTCTTCTTCGACCTCGAACTCTTGAACGGGTTGCAATGAGTTTTTAAGGGTCCGAATTAAAGGGAATGGCATGCCTTCTTGACACTGAGTTCCGGTGAAATCATCCATTCCCAAGGCCCACACGAAGGCATTTTGCAATCCGTGGTCTTTCATAACCCGAGTTTTGGCCTCTATTGAGGACATGTCATCGAAACTGATCCACTGATCTCCTTGAACAGCATACGGAACTTTAGCTTCATCGTCCATTTTGTAGCTTGCACCGTCTAGAAAATTGAAAATAAGGCCAATTTAGCACTTGTATTAAATGAGACCGGATATATTTGAAGGGATTAAATTATTCAGTTAATCTGTTTCATTATGAATTGCATTAACTTTGTTTTGATAAAAAGATTCAAAAATGAGTTACTGAACATTTTTTGTCATAAAATTCAAATAAGCGTTCAAAAATGTAACTGGTAAAAGTGCTCCAAACTTGCACTTTAAATTTCGCTTCCGCACTGAACAACTTTGCTACCCTGAATAGTTTGGCATGATTTTAGACAGAGTTCACCTTTAGCTTACCCATAAGAATCTTGCAAATCTCGAAGTAAGTCAAGGCCCCAGACATATCCGACAAGGCCCCACCTTCTCCGGGACCTTGAATTGCAGCTCCAACTTCGTGGTTTTCTGGATCAGCCAAGGTGAAAGACCGACCATAGGTAGGGAATCCCATGATGACCTTTTCCTTGGGAATATCCATTTCCAACAATCCCTCAAGCGTGTGACTGAAGGACAATGAGCCTTCGGGAGCATATAGAGGGGCATTATGACCGGTTTTGTTGTCCCAATATCCGTGAAAATCGTAGGTGATGATGTTCAGGAAATTCACGACCTTGCTCAGCTCGGGAAGGTTGTAGTAGGAGGCTGTAAAGGCCTCAGGTTTGCTCGATACAACAGTGCCGAGGACATATTGATCCCCTAATCCCTCTCTCAGAGTCTGATGAAGCTCCAAGAAATGGCCTTCGTCGCTCTCTTTGAGAAATTCCCAGTTCACCACAAATCCAGCCAATTTGTGTTCCTTCAAAGCCTCTAGGACAGACTTGGTAAAGGCTTCTTGAGCCTCCTTGGATTGACCGATTTGAACATAATCTTCCGAGTCAGTTGCAGAAAATCCTCCGGCTGACACGAGAACTTTCAACGATGGGTTCTTCAAGGTCAGGCTTTTAATTTCCTCCAATAGACCTTCTTGTTCGGATCCTTCAAAGGTAGCCTTCATGTCCAAAACCCCGTCATTGATCTTGATGAAAGAGACAATGATGTGGGTGCAAAGCTCAGGATCAATGTCTTGGGGTGTGAATTTTCCCACTCCAGATCGGTATTGGGACCAAAGATTGTAGTAACAGATCAATTTCTGGGATTCTGGAGTAACCTCTTCAAGAGAGACATCACTCACAGGAACTCCCAATATTCCAATTGTGGACGTGAGACAGACAAGAGGCAATAAAAAACCCCTCATGTTGTTCCTTTCACTATGTTCAAGGATGTGAATCAAATCGAAGCGATACTTTCCTTAAATAGAGTGGTATAATTCATATCTAAAACCAGTCTGGTGAGTGCATGAGGTGGTAAAAAAGCAGCAACCAAAATAAAAGTAGGTTATCCGTGATTAAGATATTGATAATTATTAGAGTTTCTTTTTCTCGACTCTGAGGTAAGTACGGACATAAAAGGCGCTAAACAGATAGAGCATGGACAGTCCATAGCCTAGACTCCAGTAGCAAAAATTGTGTTTGAGGACGCCAATTGAAGCGTGAACGAGGTCGATGACGAATTGGACGATTTGGAGCTCGGTGAGGCGGCGTTTCCAGGATGGCTGCCATCCCATGGCGGTCAATCCGTAATACAGGTAGAGAAAAACATGCACCTGAAAAGATTTAAAGGGACATGTACTCCATGTTTTGGCTGAACTATTGCTATTTTCCGGCACGCGATTAAAAAGTCTCCTTGTAAGTGGACAAAGACGTTTCGAAGGCGGAGAGCAAACTTGAAAATTACCATGCATGCCCGTAACTTTCATTATAACTTGATTAAATACTTGATCTAAAAACTATTTGGAACCAAACTTTCCAGCAAGCCAAACAAAAGTTGATTATTGTTGTGAACTTGTGAAGATTTGAGGCGTTTGAGGATATATGATATCATTGAAACTGAGTCAAATACCAATTTCAGTTATTACCTAAATATTGAAACCTTAGTAACGTGGTAATATTTGAATGAATTTGATTGTTTTGAGCTGAATATGACCAAAAATAAATGCTGTGATTGTAGAATTATGAAGTTTGAAAATGAAAAAAGTGACATCAATTTCACATTTTTATTAAAAAAATTGGACTTGCTTGGCTTGTCTAAAAAGGCAGAGAAGCTGAATGTATTTCAAACAGCCAGACAATTCCATTTGCGATTAAAACTCACGCTTGCCTTGTTCATGGTAAAATCTATTTCCAAGCCTTGTTGTCTTGGCATTGCAAAAGCTTGCAGGATTTACCATTGTCATCAATATATTTCCTAATCATCAAAAAGACTAAGCCTTGCCCACCTAGAACACTATTGCACCATCATTTTTTGGCAACACTGACTAGCTTGCCGCCTTCTTCAAACGCAAAGTTTTGTGAGTGATCCACAACAGCATACAAAGAACGTACTATTTCGAATGGATTACAAACAAGTTAGTGGAAATCATACAAGTTGCTTAGCTTACCAATGCATTAAGCATAAGAGGCATAGCGAAAGCGGCCCAGGCATAACGGGTGTAGCCCAAATCAGATAAAAGCAACATGGAAGCATGGTGGTAGACGTGAAGTGGCGATATCTGACGGAATTTGTGCCGAAGAATCATGAACACCGTATCCAGAAGCTCAAAAACCTGTTGGAAAGTCAAACTTTTGTTAATCAAGATTACCTGCGAACTCTTTCATCAAGGGTTGTCTTATTTCTTACATTCCTTTCCTTAGGAATTAATGGAAGAGAAGATGCTTTTTTGCACATACCTTTGTAATCCAGTAGACATAAAAGATGAAGCTTAATTTGGGATTGGGTGTCTTTTCATAGAGTGAGGGAGCTTCAAAAAGACACTGTAGAAACCCAACAAAGCAGTAGACGTTAACCAAACTGATGGCAATGTTGTACACACCCATAAACTACATTGGGGAGGCGAAATACTAAACCTTAATGACGGATTAGTGGTAAGTGAATCTTTGAGTTTATTGACCTTTCTCAAATCATAAGGAGATGAAATGACTTTCTTCATGGTTCCAAGCTGATTTACCATCAACAGGTAAAGGCAGAATATGGGAAATGAAGTTGAAGTTATGAATGACCACACGATTTCTCGATATCGGTGTAGTGGGATGTCTGTGAGAAGCTCCATGACGAATTGAAACACCTTATCGCTATTTTGATTGTCATAGATGGTTCGACTTTGATCTTTAGGAAGGGCTTACTGTTGTTTGAATGATTCTAGGAGATTTTTAAAGCGGATTGTCGTCAGTCAAGTCACCAAATCTCAATATTACTTTGCTCTTTTTTTCTTCTTGAAACGCGATTGAAACTCCTTGCTGCTTAACAACATCAAATCTACTTTTTTAAACGTGATATTTTCTGTTATAAGTCGTGGATAAGGTAGAATATTTCTTTTATTTCTGCTGAAAAAAATGATTCCCTTGTATATATTCTTTTCCACAATTGAAATTGTGTCAACATAGGTAAAGTTAGAAAGAGCTTATGGTAATCTAAAAGCTCACAGACCTGTTAGACAAGAACATACAAGTGTTCTTGCCCTAATGATGAAAATACTTGTTTTTTTAATAATCAACAGGGCTTTGATCGTTCCTTAAAAAAAGGAACGAATTACAGTGCCAATTCTCTTTCCAAAAACGAGGAGTTCCTTTTCAAAACAGGAATGGCATTACACAATACACGATACGTAACAAAAGTACTTTGATGAGGAAACCTTTTTTAAAAATGTGTTGGTTTTAACAAAAATTGGCACACTGGCTGAAATTTTTAAGGAAAGAATGAAAGAGTCTTTTGTTGATTTGTTCAACAGATTCAATGACATTGTCAGTAGATGGATTCAAATATCTCCAACAATCAAACGGACCCAAAAACTCAAAATGTTTCTAGATGGTATTAGATCCTATTCCATGAACAAAAACGAGTCAATTTAGTACCTAAATAGAGCACTCGGGGAAACTTCTGAACTCCCAGGAAGCAGTTGTTTCCCTCTTTGAACACCGTTGGTTGCTCATTGTCGAAAGGAGTAGACTCAATCCAGTGTTCGGGTTAGATCCTTCCTCTTACTTCCGTATACCAAACATTACTTTACCCTTATCCCCTTTTACATGAATATCAGAGGATTTTTAAAATCTTCAAAAAGTCAGTTTAGTTTCAGGCGTTAGAAGTGATAGTTTGGACCTTAAAAAGTAGTGAGTTGAGTAATGAGTAACAAGAACAAATGAGTTTCGGTCGTCACAATAACTGCATTGTTTAAATAAAAATGCATTACAAAAAAATGAAATGCATTTTCCTCTGACGGAAAAAGTAACAAATTATTGTACTTTCATGACAACTAGTCTTGCTACCCTTGCCCTGTTCCGTAATTTCAAGGGCTTTTAAATTACAAGAGTTTGTATTTCTTGAATTACAAATGTCGTCAGGCTTAATTCTAATCCATGGTAAGATATATTAAGATACAAAAGGAATTGCGAGAATGACGTCAATTTTTCGATGATAATAAATAGGGACAGGAAAAAGACGAATAAGTTTATTCGTCTTTTTTCATCTTTTCTCGTCTTTTTGGCCTTTATTCGTCGCGAAATTTTTTTTCGTCTAATTTGGATTTTATTCGTCTTTTTTCGTCTAATGGATGAGTGTAATCGAACGAATTCAGCTGTGGATTCTGGGGACAAAATGACTAGGGATGGGTCAGAACTAGGTTCTGACATTTTACAGGTTCAGTTTGCTATGTGAGGAACAAATTCTTATTTGAATTGATTGTCAAAATGAAGAAAACGAGTTGGGCTAACGAATTTTGATTAAATTTTATGGAGGGTGAGTCTCGACTCCGACGCATCCCTAGCCATTTTGGCCCCAGAATCCCCAGCTGAATTCGTTCGATTACACTTATCCATTGGCCAAAAGTTTGGATTTTCTCAGATTTCAAGCGCTTTCAGCGTTTTTTTTTTCAATTTTCCAAGCAAATAAAAACTTCAAAGAAAGTTCAACCCCACCAATTATAAGCCAATGTAATAATTTGATTGTCAGTTGAGGGTTTTGCACAAACAAAATACAATCCACACTTATAAATTAACTTGTACTCGTAGAGTTGCTCAACAGACACAGAAAGAAAAGTTTACTATTGGGATGAAAAGGCCATCAGAACAATTATTGGATTTGCAAATCTGATTTTAAGTATAGCTGTACTAAAAACGTTCCTTTAAAAAGGCATTTTTTAACTCTTGGTTTTAATTTGACATATGGACAACTGGCTAATTCTTGCTCGTTAGGTACTTCCTTTTTTAAATTTTCTAGATTTCGCCGTTTTTGACAGTCAGATCAGTTCAGACAGATTGATCCTTATCAATAGGGACATAAATAACGTGTAATTTGTTGGAGCAGCTTTAAACGTCTTTTTCGTCTAGACGGGCATGTAATTTTTTTTCTTTCTTATAAGATAGGTCCATTCGCCTTTTTTGGAAATTAATTCGATTTTTTCCATCTTGCAAATATTTTTTTCTTCTTTTTTTTCGTCCTATGGGAACTTTTATTCGTCTTTTTTCGTTTAATCGGTCAATTTTATTCGTCTTTTTTCGTCTAACCAGGCAACTGTATTCGTCTTTTTTCGTTTAATTTGGCAGTTTTATTCGTCTTAACTTCCTGTCCCTAATAATAAGCAAAAATATTGCGATTGCTGTTTTTGTTGGGAATGAAGGTTTGGGATCTGGTTAATGAGAAGAAGACATATGATGTCTTGATATGATCATCTCAATATTTCAGGCTTTGTTCATTGAACTCGATAAAGATGTTGAAATGAATTTATAAATCCATTTTCCCTTGTGTCTAAGTTTATCCTTGGCTAAGAAGCACTCTTTCGATCTCGTAAATTTTCACTTGACTATTTAATGCATGTGAAGTCAGTGACGGTGCGGTGCGTCTAGACTTATTATTGGAAATACTGATACTTTGAGCTGGCTTTGTCATTTTCATTGCTCGGGCAAAAAGCGCTACAAGATTTGGTCACATAAAATCAGTTTTTTTTTTTAATTTTACGCACTTTTCACCATAGTATATTTCCGCGAATGTGGCCTAAACTCTACGAATTGGTGAGAATTTCCAATTTGTTTTTTCCAAAAGGGTCAACTTTGAAATATTTTTTTCCAGATCAACAAATAATATAAATCTTAATACATGATGTAAGATAGATGAAAGTTTTTTAAAAACAAATTTAGTTTTTTTGCGAATTTGCCCTTTTTTGAATGTTGTTTTGGTGGTCCAAAACAAAAGTTGAAATTTTGATGACTAAAAGCACATTGTTTGTTTTGTTTGTTAAGGAGTCAGTACATCACTGATAATGTGTTTCATGAGGGCATATTCCCGCTCCTTACCACTTTTTGGTTGCCAATGGTAATAATTACAAGAACTATAAGCACATGTTTATTTGCGCTTTTTGTCCACCTCTAGTGATGATAGTAATACAAAATCAAAGACAATGAATGAGCTATCCTTTAATATCAATCAAGTTAATAAATATCCAATTTTCTCATGGCTTCCTTATTTTCCCCCTCTCTTTGTGTTCAAAGCTCTTGTGTATTGATGTTTCTCCAGCTAGTGTCAGAACAGTACAGTGTAAGACTCAGGGATGCTATTTTCGACCCCTTTTTCTTTGATATTTTGGAAACATGTTTCTTCATAATCAAAATTCACTAGAGCATAAGTGTATCTTTCTCTCAATAGATTGCCATTTTCTTTGGCCAGCAAATTGGTTTGATATGTAACAATATCTAGTACCAAAAACAAATGAATAAAAGCTGCTCCCCTCAGTTACCATCTTCTCTTGTAAGAGCAATTAAAAACCTCTCTTTACATGGCAACACTGTGTAGATTCCTTTCTAGTATTTGTTAAAGAAGCCAGTTTGTGAGTGAGTTCCAGTCGCGAGCAAGACCTCAGGCCCAACTGACTGAGTGTGAGGTAAGTGCATGAGTAGCATCTGTCAAGTTATGACGCAAAAGGACTTTACCACTTCTCTGATAAGGCCAAATCATTTAAAGCACCAACTTAGTTCTGAATCATACCAAGTTAGAGCTTGAAGTAACTTCAAGGAGCATTGAAACATAGCTTTGTGCAACTAGGAGCAGAGTCATGGAGAAAAATAGTGCTTTGTATCCGCCTAGTGCTCCTCCACCTGAAGAAAATAAAACTTTAAGGATGCCTGAGCCACCACCCTTTTATTCTCATTCTAATGCCGATTATCAACAAGGCAAGATTCCTGATCTGTTCCACCACATCCTCTGAATTGCTTACATGCTTACTCTAGGAAACCACAGAATTCCTTATTAACCTTACACATGCTTCTCTTTCCTTGAATATTCATTATTCAATTAAGAAGCTATTTTTTCTTGGCCTAACCTGAAAGATGAAGATAATGTGCGACATTCCTCAAAAAATTGGCTTTTTGTCTATCTGAAAGAGCTCCTTTGTTGCTAGTGTTGAGGTTGCTAATTGTGGTAACCATGCCGACCAGATCCTTGCAAATAAGCGTGTTAGAAAGTACAATTCAGAGGGTGATTTTTGACTGACAGGTCAACAAGTACCAGGAGCTCCCCCACCGTACACTCCTTATCCCCAACCTGGACCACAGGCTCCCCAATATCCAGGGGCATACAATGTTCCACCAAAACAACCTAATGCCCAATATGGCTATCCCCCAATGGGGCCACAACAAAGTCCTTATCCTCAACAAGGGATGACTACGGTGATTCAGATGCCGGTTCAGCAGGGGCAGTTTGACGCCGGGGCGCGATTCCATCCGATGTCTCCGCCCTCAATACCTCCTCCACCCCCAGGATGTATCCCAAATTCGGCCCAATTGTCAATGATTCAGGGTCAGCCTGTTGCAAATGTTCAGCAAAAGAAAGGTGGATTCTGGAAAGGCTCTGGAGGAGGAGGTTACACATTTTGGTGAATGTCTCTGTAATTGGAGAAACACAAAATATGAAATACAAATGGCATGATTATAGGCAAACAGTGGTACCAATTAGTAGATTGAGATGCTGAATCTGCAGTTGTCTTTGTTCTCGATCGTCTGTTATCTTTCGTTTGACATTCATGTCAACATTTAAGCATAGGGTAGAGTGAATGAGGTCGGGGTTCAGATTGGCCTGTTGTAGGGAATGTCTCGCCACTTTGATTCTCCAGATTTTGTGCGATTGAAGGAAGCAAACAGGATTTGTATCATACTCTCGGGATAGTGGCAAGTCAAGTCAACCCTTTGTAACAACTACTAAGGTCTGCGTCTGCAATTCGGCCGCTCACTCAAATGTGACGCAATATTTTGAAGAAAGAAGCAAAGGCCAAACTTTTTGCGACTCGATTTGTGGCGTATTCACATTCGAACAATTAAGTGAAACTACCTTGGCTTTCATTACAGAGACAGGTGCTGAGCACAATGGAGTATCTTCAGTCCTTAGCAGAGGGATATCGAATCCCTGATTTCAAAAAACTTTGGTATGGGACGGATCAAATAGATGCTGGCGCTCAAGAGCAGCCTTCCATTTTTGTTCAAATGGAGTCTGTTCTGGTTC
Organism: Tigriopus japonicus; assembly: GCA_010645155.1. Taxonomy (NCBI): domain Eukaryota; kingdom Metazoa; phylum Arthropoda; class Copepoda; order Harpacticoida; family Harpacticidae; genus Tigriopus; species Tigriopus japonicus. Next base: position 165,400 of record CM021318.1, read on the forward strand.
AAATTCAAGAAGTTTTATTGTGGAGTAATACGCAACGTTCTGCAGCCATCGGAAGTGGAACAGTGCTTGGTTTTTGTTATTTCTATTACTCAAGTGCATCCTTAATCAGCTGGATCATGTGGAGTATTTTGGTGGCCTTTGTGGTATCCACGTGGATCAATCGGATCTGGCCAGAGATCCGAGTAGAACCCTCGCCAGACCAAAAAGCAGATTCTGAAAAATTCACGCCCATCAATCCATCATGTTACAGTGGTCCCGAAGTTGAGACCATGGTGAAGACCTTCAATGCCAAGTTTTGGGCCCTATGGGCCCGAATGGTTGACATGAGGGCACAAACCCCCGGCAAGTTTTGCTGTTTGACCTGCAGTTTTTTCATCGTGATCTGGATGATTGGGTCATGGGTGTCCTCATTTACCCTGGGATTATCCCTCATTCTCGCCATGTTCACCATTCCAAAGCTCGTCCAAGAGTACCTGAAAGATCCAGAGGCTATGCCAATCCTTCAACAAGTTGTACAATTTGTGGAGCCTTTTTTAGGCATGGCTGGCCCTGAGCCCGCTTATGATGAAGCCGATGGGAGCCCAACCAAAAAGATTGTTGAACCAGAAATCGAGACCAAAGCTCAAACCCTGCTGGAATCGTCACCAATGATGATTGCTTCGTCGTACCTCAAAACTCTCCAAGCTAAAGTGAATGAAGTGATGCAAGAGCCACAGACTGAAGAGGAACTAATGCCAATAATTGATGATCAAGAGGATCAAACGGTTTTGGAAGTTGCCGCGAAGGAAAATGAAGAGGACGAGAGTGATGACAAGGTGAGTGCTTGTTTTTTGTGATCTCCTTTCAGAGCATCTAGATTTGTAGCAAGTTGACGCTTCCACCTCCTTTTGGCAGGTCACTTGCGTCATGAACGACCACTAAAAAAGGGAGTGTAACGGCATCAAAACTCTTTTGTCAGCTGTTGCTTAAAGGAGTCCAATGCCAAGCTCCAAAGAAAGTATAATTAAACAGTTTAAATATGTTTCAGATGACGATTAGCCATGGTCAAGGTGAAGATTCGCTTCTTCCATCACTTGATACCATTCCTAGTCATGAGGAACTGGACGAAGAATCTGAACCAAACTCCTTGCAAGAGGACGACTTCCTTCCAACAATGACAAAATGCCTTGAAGCTCCAAGTTTGATACCAAACACGCCACATCTACAAATCAACCAAGGTAATTCCTATCCCAAACCTCACATCACTAAACATGTCATATGGGTTTTTAAGCTCCTAAATTACATTTTTAAGGTGGCAAATGATTTTGTGGCAAAGCGGTAATGCTATGAGTTAATGCTATTAGATAAACTTTTAAGGTACTTAAAAGATTGATTTTCAAAATCACAGAATATAATAAAATCAACAAGATGGCGTTGAAAAGTTAATCTCAACCGCGAGGCATCTTTTGATAAGATAGGTAGATTACTCTGCAACACCTTTATTTATACATGTATGCTACCTCTTGATAATTGTAATTGTTTAATACTCAATATTGTGCTTGAATTTGCTTGTTTTTTGGATTTCATTAGGAGCAATAGACAGTTTTACATTTTTTAATTTGTTACAATTAGCCTTGCCGCTTGAGTAGAGCACCACCGGTGAGAATGTTGGTTATGGAATCTGATCAGTGATCACAATCAATGTATTTGCATAGAAACAAATCTCCTGTAAGTTTTTTGTTTAGTCGAGTTAAAGATTGGCCTTTGATTTTATTTCATACTGTATATCTTATCACAACCTCCAGACTCTCTTTGCTTGTTCTCTAAGGTATTGTAAAATAATTGAAGCCAAATTTTAGGATTCGTTGGAACAAAACAAGGAAAAATAAAAAAGCTAATTGTTATCAACAGAATTAATTTAGATGATCATCCAGGCAAAGTCGTGCTTGTTTATTGTGGAATCTACGAGCAAAATAAAGTTATGAAAGTGCTTAGGACTTCTATCAAAAAGAGCACTAGGAAATGATGCTCAGAAATACCGCCGAAAAAGAGATTGAGAGAGACACAGGGCATGAAAAATTTTAATTGAAAGTTACAAAAATCACTACCAGATGGAGCCAAAACAGGGGCAAATTCTCTTGATTTCAGACCAATCCTCAACTTACACTTGTAGGCAAAATTGCAGCTACCATTTTAAAGTGGATTTTTCTTCATATCTTGAGTCTTTTAGAGCTCAGGTACGATATTATCGTATTCAAAAATCAAAAAATCATGCTGAGAAATCACAAATTAAGGCCAAAGACTAAACAGAAGCACCCACAACCGTTTCTAGCGCAAGATGGCGCTGATTGTCATTTTTCTCTTTGATTGAAGCTAAACTTTGCTTCCTTAAGAAGGCTTGCTCTGATGGCGGCGAGTTGTTCATTTTGAGAACAAGGGAGGGCACCCAAGTAGGATATGTTGAGGGCATGCTAAATCATGTAGGAGCCATCCAGGTGAAGCGAATATCGGTTTTATTTAAAATCGTTCATTTACCACGCTATTACTGGACTGAGACTACAGCTTCAAATACACGAGAATGTGTTATATTATACGGGAGCTGTGCATCATAAAACAAGACATTCACTACCAATTTTCTGCCACATCAATCAAACGACGGAGTCAAAAGTTATGCGTCTTTAAGATTTAGGCAAGTGTTGGCGGAAACTGAACTCGTTCTACCTCTTGCAAGATCTTGCTTGCAAAAAGAGGGTTGAGTTCATGACGCGCGTAAATTGGTCACAAGGGAAAAAGGTCATAGTAAAAACGTCGCCATAAAACGGTCACGGAAAAAATGTTTAAAGGTAAAACGGTCACAGTAAAAAGGTCAGACCGCTCAGTTTCGGAGGTAGCCAAGGGGGTGAAACCACTGACCCTGGTTATCGTCCTTGGTTGAAGTTTGTGACGCTAAGATTTACCAGTTGGAACACAATTATGCCAAGGCAAAGGTCCTATAAGTCAACAGGAAGTCATTCCAAACATTTATTAGGACAATGGTCCTAACCCGCCCCGGATCTGGCGGAATATGGAGGAGGGTGTTCCCTCGCCCCTCCAGAGTCAAAATTTCAACCATCTTTCGAGATGGCCCGAAGAATGACCCGGAATTCAATAATATCCATGGAAAAGAGATTTTTCATCGTGACCATTTTATCGTGTGACCTTTTTACTGTGACCGTTTTGTTTGTGATCTTTTTACTTACAATCGAGATTTGCTTAAAAAGTGAAAAGAGAATATATTTAATGAAGAAATATGGCTTAAAACAAGCTCATTATATGCCCTTTTTATTCGTACTTTTTGAAATATTTCCGTTTTTAAAGATTGATTTTGTAAGCTTAAACTACAAAAGACATTATTTTCCAGGTATTTGGTTTCTACAAGTGATAGAATTATTTTTACATCCGAAATAGATACGATTGGCAGGCATTGTAACACCGCTTATTTCCTTGTTACAGAAGAAGGCTCCTCGCCACTGCAATCTTCACAAGGATCTGAAGTCCCTGACTTTTCCTCCTCCGATGATGATGAGGTACAGGTGCCGATGTCAGTGCCCAAAGAATCTTCAAATCCCGTGGGTGGTCCACTCATTGCCCCTGAACCTCCTGCTGGACCCATGGGAGACCGTCGTGTTCCACTCGAGAACCAAGCTGTGATGTTATCTCAAGCCATGCGAGAGGACTCCATTCCGGAGTCGACCTCTTCTGAGGAGTCCAAAGATGACGAATTCGAGCTGATCACCGAGGAGGAGCTCAAGCACGTGGATCTGCTCCAATGAAGATCATCCATCCCCTCTCTTATCTGACATATGTACTACTACGACTACTACTTTGCATTACCAGTATTGTTCGCAGCCAATTGATGAGCAAAACAAAATTGTCATTAAATTTAGAACAAACAATATAGCTTTTGGTGCTCTTGACCACATATCCGAGGAAAATCTTTTACTTCTGACACCTATGAGAGGCTTGGAAGAACCTCACTTATCAAACACAAATGATAATAAACAACGTTCAAACATGTAATGAAAACTCGAGCCGTATTTAAAAAGCAAGAAATCAAAGCTCGATCAATCTTTGGCTTTTGTTTTAATGATTGATGGTCTTTGAGGTATGAATTGCCGAACGTTTGTGGCTTTGACGGTGTTTTATCGATTAGCCCTTTGCTCAAATGACAAGTTGCACGCAACCACATTTCGGAATTTTGGAACCACCAAGACCCAATCTACTCCAAGGAATATCCCAGAGTTCAAAAACGATCCCATGTTCGTGGTCCCACCTAGTGGAACATTCTCTCCTTTGGACCAAGAATTGATTCCATGTGAGGATGAAATCTTACGGAACTTTCTTACCAATTTTGATTTGTTTGTTGCTGAAGCTGTTGGCACTTTTGTGGTCAAACAGGTTATTTGCTACTGTAAATGTAATTTTAAATGCAATTTTAAAGACCCATTAATTTCAGCAGATCGCTTTTTATTTATTAAACTATCAAATCTATCAAAACTATCAAAACTATCAAAAATGACGGATGGGTCAAAATTTAACCTTTAAGTACGTAAAGATTATAGGAACATTCATTTAAAATAGAAAATATTGACCACATTCTAGGCATTCTCAAACTCTTCCTTCAAAGTGGGGAAACGTATGTAGTTAAAAATTTGGCATACTAAAATGGAAAAAAAACAGAAATCTGCACTGCAGAATGGCCACCAGATCTATGAAATGGAGACACTTAAAACATAATGCATCAATATAGAGATTTGAGGAACGTTCTACCCCTACGTTAACGTACCCCTAAATTGCACTAAGGGTTATTTTCGACAAAAGAGTAGATCCTCTTTGAAAAAGATTTTACTAAAGGTTCATCGAAAGCAATCCATTCTGTAACATATTTTTTTCTAGCTCAATACAAAAGTACCAAGGATGAATCTTCCAGTACCATGTCTCCAAAAGTCAGAGCGATTATGCGTCATTTGCCAATTGGGTTTTATGGCTACCCGAATTATTACAATGGGTCCGTGAGTTGCAATTTTGAAAGATTATTTTGATATAAAAAATTTGGAGCCGCTCTTGGTTTCAGAGAATTCGAGCAACCACAACAACTCGGTCCATTTATTCATAGAGAAGTCCCCAAAGGAACTTCCTCTGAAGAGTTTTGGAAGGATCGTCTCATTGGTCAGTTGAAAGATTTGAAAAGAGTTCTCATGGAAGACCCAAATGATTCGGTGAAATCATTCTCTACTAATCAAGAGATTGCTCCTTATCCACAATTGGACCCTGTTCCATTTGAGAAAAAGTTGAAATTGAACGGAAGAAGTCCAGAAACGACTACTCAAAAAGGTAGGAAGTGTTGTTGGAACCGAAAATACAGTTGTGCTTCGAGTTGGCACCGCTGTCATTTTTACTCGGAATTTTTGTCTCTTATTCGCGCTATTCGAAGAGTTTGCAGGTTGGGGTAAGCTTTTTGACCCAAAAACCTGCAACAATAATCAATAGAATTTTTTTTAAGAAACCCGCCATTTTTGTCACCTAGATGGCTTTCAAACTATTCAACTCACCTTGCATAGGGTGCCCTCTCTTGTTCTCAGCAAGAACAACTCGCCCGTCAGAGGAACAAGCCAGGCAAGCCGGGTTGAGCTTCAATCTTAGAAAAAGGTGACAATCTGCGCCACCTGATGGTAAAAATAACTCTGGCTATTTTTGAAAAAAAAATCGTTGGCCTTGGTTGGATTAAAATAACTCAACTTGATTTTAGATTTCCTTAAGAAAAGAAATCAATGATCTAAGTTACACTTTTTATTTGAGGATATCTCTAAAATCAGGAGACGTTGGCCCTGTTTTGCCTCCATATAGGATGAATTTTGAGGCATTGATTATATTTATATTGATTCTCTACATGGCAACACTTTGCTAAAATCCAACCCTAAACACATACAAAACATAGGAGCTACTTTCGTCCTGAATCTAAAACTCTATTTTGAGTATATTAAAAATTGCATTTAGGAGGAGCAATGAGAAACCATAAAACATATCGAAGAACACTTTAAAAACACTCAGCCTTTTAAAACACAGGTGATGCCTTATGTGCAAGGGTTGTTTTGACTATTTATGCATTAATAACACTAATATGTTTAGGAGAAAGTGTCACACCATAAAGGAAAGAAAAGTGGTGTTATTCCTTACATCTAAAGACTCGTCTTTTTCAGGTTGTTTTCTATGATTGGGCTAGTCAAATATATCTTTGAAAGCTTAAATCAAGAATGATTGCCATCTCAAGAAATGGTTTCAAGTATTTATTCAGCGAAAATGCACTTTCATTTGAAATGATCGCGAAAATCTAACTCAGGAGCCATTTCAGGAAATGAGGACAGTGTTCGTACATCCTTTTTCTCCTTTTCTTGATTCACTAGAATCAAACCCAGAAATAGGAGTTTCGAACAAATCTCATGGTACATTCACATGTTCCCTCGCCCAACCTACTTTCTAGTTTTGGTACCAAATGAACCCATAAGCAACGAGGGCAATCTGAAGAATATATCCGAACTCAATCTAGAGAATGAGACCAATCACGATGTCAACGTGAGCTCCAATGTGAGTGTTGATGATTGGAACACGGATGGATCCCAGAAGCAAGGGTTTCGATCGTTCCAAGAAGCCATTGCCAAGAGTGTTGGAGATTATTATCCCAACGATGCCCATGACATTCATATTGCCTTGGAAACACCAAACAAAAGGCTCCACGAATTCCATCAATCAGGTATTTGGAAGAGAAAGATTAGTATATTAATGTCTCCGTTCCTCCATTGAAAGTCTAACATGCGACAAAATTTTCAGACTTCCAAGAAACCAGCACTGAATTTATGAAATTGGAAGACATGGTGGATGACTTTGGAAATATTACGCCGAAATCCATTGAACTTGATAATCCTTCTAAAAAAGATAATTATAAATAAAAGATATATATTCATGAACAAGGATTTTAACCAAATCTAAGTCTTCGACGCATTTAGTAAGAACCCAAGGACAAGGAAAATGAATCTTCTTCGATGAAATAAGATATTTTTGGACTTCTTGCGTTAGCTAGAAAAATTGAGTTGTTTTCGCTTGTTCTAATCTTAAAAAGGGAAGAAAGGATGCTTTCTGAGTTATTTTTGCTTGTTGTAGGTAGAAGTGCACAGCATCAAGTTACAGAAATATAATGAATTGTTTAGAGGCTTGATTAGAATTTTTGCTCTCTGCAATGGAACACTTCCCTTCCTTGCCAAGCCAGAATTCTGCGAATCATTAGAAATGATAAGAGAGACCCTAATTTAGAGACTAAATTCTCTAAACTAAAAACCTATGAATGCCCAACCAACACAGGTTGTCTGTGATGTCTTCCAACAAGGGGGAAATTATAGCTCATGATTAAAGAAAATCTTTTCTTGTCAGAAACACTTCTAACCTATTTGGCTCATTTGAAAGCAAAGTTTGGGCAATGAAAATCCGCAAGTCTGCTGCAAATGTGTCTTAAGTATTTATCTGTTAGGCAAACTGTGAATTTTAATTCGTGTGGAGTTTGAACAAGCACCAGTTAATGTCTAGCAATTGGGTGACTGACAACTCAATTAAAAAAGAATTGTTATTGAACTTGGTCAGAATCTGCTGAATGTTGATGCTATGTCATGACAAATCACCAGCACGAATTATAGACACCATACATGTATGTTAGCCATTGACGGCCAGACCCTATATCAGGCAGGGTTTCTTGAAATGATCATGTAGACCAGGGGTCGGCAACCGGTGGCCCGCAGCCCTAATGTGGGCCCAGGAGCTACGGAGAAAGTCCAAAATAGTGGGCCCGAGAGCCATCCATAGTACTGTACTTGTGGGCCCAAAGCTCTTTGACCGCTAATTTGCGGGCCCCTAAACCTACCACTGCCTGTTTGATGGCCCCCTGACAACACAAATCAAATTTCGTGGGCCTTGACCCAAAAATGGTTGCCGACCCCTGATTTAAACAATAGAGAGAAGTACTGAGTTTCCTGGAGTAGGAGACAAACCAATGGACTTATGATTTTCAGTAGGATCAAATCAATTCCCCCCAACATTTCCAAATTAAGCTTTGCCTAAGCTGACTAGAACATGTATTTAACTTTTGAACACAATTGAAAGAAGGAATCAAAAGTTATGCTCCTTCACGACTCAGAACAGATACCAAGATTGACTGAGCTAGCACTCTTTTGGGAACATTTTTTAGCACAAAAGGTGCTGAGGAGGCATTACTTTTTACTCCGAAGTTCGATGAAGCTTAGAATTGAAAGACGTACGTACAGAAAGCAAGGCCTCATTTGCAGAAGAACATAGATCTTACAAGATATCAAAATTCTCACTGCTAGCCTTCCACTTCAGCAAATTCAGTGCTTCTTGCCAAAAGTTAAATTTCAAGTCCATCGCAAATGTTGAAAAAAAATGTTTTCCCTTGAATAAATGAAGAAGCATGTGACTCTAAAAGATCTGCCAACATAACTCGAATATGATTAAAATCTTGATGCCTTGTATTATGATATAAGAGTCCTGTTGGAAATGAATTGGTCATCAATCAACATCGATCAAGTTCAAAATGACAAGCTTATCAAGTCCTCATTTGCTTTGACGTGATCATGGTTCCACTTCTCGTGTTGTGTCTTTTGGCTCGAGGACTTGCAACTCCTAATCCCGATTGTATGGATCAATAAAAAATTTCGATCATCCCTATTTGCTCCACAGACTTTCTTGTTTTGTAGATTCCGATCGACATTATCGTGCCAGAAACATGTGGGATCCAATCATCGACGAAATGAGCATCTTACCCGATAGCGAACGAGTGGAAGAAGCTCCAGTGACCCCATTTCATCCACCTTCCAACGCAAGTGCCCTCACCCAAAATTCATCAACATTATTAATAACAACAACAACAACAACCATTTCGACGACAGCAGCAACTGAAAGCACAACAATAATGATGGGAAATGTAACTGATTTGGCCGAGGTTAATATGAATGACACGAAAGCGGACAAGGTTATTATGACTGATGATGTTCTGGACCAGCCAAGTATTACACAGAGTTGATAAATGTCCCTTTAAAAGGTGCTCAATTGTTAATTATTTTCAGCGCCTTTTTCAGTTGCCGCTACATCTTTCAAAAGGACAAACATTTTGGGACAAACAAGTAAGTGGGCATTTAAGACAATGGCTAACGTGAAAGTGATCAAGAAGTGTGCAGATTTCTAGAAAATGGTATTTCAGGCCAAAAACAAGACAATTAGCTTTTGCTATTTGTTCGTTTAAAGCAACTAGTTGTCAAACAAGGTTGCATTTGTCATTTTGTACTTTGAACCAAAGATAACAGGACTGAAAATTTCTGGCCCAAATTTCCAAAACAGAAAAAGCAAAAGACAAAAAAGCAACTCTACGAAAATGAGAAACCACTGACAAAATTTTTATTTATTTATTTATCTATTTTAAATTGCCTAAATTTCCCATTGAAATACCTCATTTTTTAAGGTCAAAGATTCCCATCAAACGAAGAATATCAGAACCAAATCGAATATGAAAATGACAATCCAAATGAAATTGAAGGTCCAAAACGACCTCAATTTCGACCTCAAGGTCCGATAAACAATTCCTGGCCAAGAAGATACCAACAAGTGGAATCAAGGCCAAAGCGACCTTTGAAAAAGGCTCAGAAGGTCCCACTGAACCAAACTGTTTCACAACATCCCGTGATTACAAAAACGGAAATAAAAAAGACCGACAGTCTGCCTTCCGATGGGGAACAAGTAAAAAAAGCCGTCCAGATTGACATTTTTCCCGATGAACTCGCTAAAAATGATGAAAGACCCTCGATTCCAAAAGAAAGTGCTCTCAATCAATCCAATTATGAACCTGCAATGGAAAATCCAGACAATGAGTCAATTGTCATCACAATCAATAAAACACAACACAAGGAACACCTTTTGTCCAACGATGGATCAAATGAGCAAAAACCTGTCATCAATATGACCCAAAATATCGTTCCACAAGATGATCCAAATGAGGTCAAATCACCGAATGTTTTGCCAATAAGGCATTCCTTTAGCAATAGAATGCTGGGGAAACAAATTCAAATGCCAATTTATGGCAGCTCTTATTACGACTTTTACCCTGATTTGAATATTCAATACCTTCAGAGTCCACAAATTGCTTCGTATCCTAGTTATGAGCAATACCAAGTTCCTCAACCTCGACAACACTCAAAGAGGCATAAACCAAATACTTATCCTGGAATCAAATTTCCACTCTATAACCAGCTACCTCAGAGGCAATTACGTACAATATTTGCGGACTATGACTATCGAAACTTGAAAGAACATCCGGATCGTTCCCACGCAAATAACAGATACGGTAAGTGATATAAAGAACATCTTTACCTAGACCGACTTCTCACCAAATGAATCAGCCTTGATATCATGAACAATTCCAATTGACAACCCCCGATGGCGAGACTTTTGAATTGACATGCGAAGTTCAAAGCACAATTTCAGTAGAAAGTGAAACGGCGTAAAACGTTCAAGTCTCTTTTGGCCAATCATGAGCAGGACCACCAAATTTTGTTAAAAAAATTGCCAAAACTTGTAATATTTTTGGTACCCATTTTGAGAATTTATGTAACGAAATCGATTTTTCTGGTAATTTTACAAGCCCTTTTCTAATTATTTACAGAAGAAACTGACCTTTTCCTATGGTCCCATCATCTGTAAATCTTACTTCTAGTTTTTGAACACCTAATACAAATAATTTTTATAGAATTGCAACTGTAACAAATCCTCCCTGCGTCTTATCATAGTTTGATTTCGCCATCTGTTTCCACATCTTTGTAAAGGGAACAAGCAATTTCCCTAGATTTTTTTGAAATTTCCCGAATTTTGTAATTTTAGAAAAAAAACACGCAAATTTTTGTTTGTACATTGTAAATTACTAAATACAGTACAAGTATATGATGGCCCCAACGATAAACTAAATATGTTTTGTTGCAACTACAATGTATAATGTCGGCTTATTTCCTAACTTTGATTTTAATTGATGAATTAACATTTTTCTAGAAAAAAAATTAGCAGAACAAGCATTTATCCAACGTGTTTTGTTAAATTTTCCCCCATTTTTGCAAATTTTCCCCGATTTTTGTAAACTTTCCCGCATTTTTGTAAATTTTCCCCATTTTTGTAAATTTTCCCCCATTTTTGTAAATTTTCCCCCATTTTTGCAAATTTTCCCCCATTTTTCCCCCCCACAGTTTCAGGTCTCATTGAGGCTCATGTTATGAGTAAATCCTTAAAATTGAGATCTGCTGGGATACTCAGTAGTCCATTTCAACCCAAATTTGTGCCCTCCTTCTTTTATATGCAAGATGCTTCCAATTACTTCATTGCTGCTGTTTTTTTAAATTTTTAATTGCTGCTATACCCTAGGGCTCCAACAGGAAATGCACTAATAGCTTTTTTTAACAATATTTCGTGACTATAAAACTGTAAATTTAAAAAATATTTAATAATGGTAATATTCATGGTAGTCTTAAGGGTCTACACTTGGTGTGCCAACCCTGTAGAAATGTTTTTCTTCCAACTTGAATGCAGCAATAAAAGGTGACCTTATACGTTCTCATTTGCACAAAACTAGATTTTACCTTTAGCCTGAAATCAGAAAGAAGAGAAAAATATTTGCCTGACTCAGTTTTAGCTCATGAGCCCTCTAAAATATCCCTCTTGGTATGCATACTCACTGTAGTGACCTTCTCAAAATGCTCCAATTTCTTGTGCTAATTTGAGCGGTTACTATTTTAAAAAGGCTTCTGTTTTGACAGAATTTATTTGCTTTGATAAGGACTCGGTTTGAGACGATCTTTAAGACGACCTGGACATCAAATGGCTCACCAACGTCATTCAAGTCCGGAAATAGGAGGAAATTTCCCATTAAGTGAGCGAGTGACGCAAAAAGAAGAGTCTGCCAATCATTTCAAGCCAATTTCTCCTAAATCTTCCAAACACAGAAGTAAAACTAGATTTCAAACTGAAGGATCATTTAGAAGCGTAATTATCATTTTTTTCTAGATCAAAGACCATGGAATTCTTCTAAAGGAATCTTTAACTTCAATCCACATGAAGTTAATGAAGCCATTTTGAGCTCAATTAGCAAGGCTGGCCTTTCTTCCAATGGTATTCAAGTTGAGACAAAAACAGATGGAGGTATTGTATTAACAAAGCAGACGATGTTTTAACAAGATTTTATTTAGCTAAATACTATTTGCAGGCTTGTCAAAAGCTTCATCACACACGTTTAGTTTTGTTCAACCCAATAAAGTCTTTAATCAAGCTGCTTCCGGAAGTTACCGTAATCTCCAATTGGAACCACAGATAAGGAAATGGAACGAAATTGAAAGCGGATTTGTTCCAATTGGAAAAGTGTGCCTAGACGTGGGCTATGTTTCTGGAACTACCAAATTGCTCTTTAAATTACCAACGGCAAAATTGGATAAAGCACAACCGCTATTATTTAGCAACAAGGAACTCAATATTCCTGGAAGCAAGATTGAGGGCTCTTCATCTAACCTAGGAAACCATTGGCACCTTAAAAAAATTGGACCACGATTGAATTCTGGTATCCTTAATCACGACGATCGGAACAATATTATACACAGCAATCCTCAAATTTATGATGAGATCCCTCAGACCATGAATCTAGGCGTGTCTGAGTATGGTGAACCATATCTTCAGCCTCAAAGTAAAAGTAATGTTGGTTATATTTATTGATAATTTTGATTAAATGAAAAAGCGTTAAAATGGCTCACTTTCAGGTCCACAAAGATTGAATTCAAATGTTTTAGATCAAGTTATCGATGACTACAACGGTGGACATGGAACACTCTTAAGCAACGAATTTATTTCCAAAAATGATTATAACGACTTTTATTCTAAACAACAAGGGGGTGAATTGATTATGAAAATTCCACCAATCTCATTGCCCAAGAAGCCTTCAGGGAATTCAGAGGATTTTAAACGGAAGTTGATGGACTTTATAATGAGGAAGGGGCTTTTAGAACTTCAGCAACATCAAGAAGAAAGGAACCCGAACTCAATTCCATTTGACCCAACCAACCAGTTTAAAAGGTGAGCAGAGTTATAGATAAATTATCTTTCAATTAAAAAAAGATAGGAGCAAAAGAAGAGGAAATCATTTTGGCAATAGGGCTTTTCAGGGAAGTGACTGATCAAGTGAGAAACAGGATGAATGTCAAGACACCTGGTTCCGAAACGGACCCAATATCAATGGAAGAAGAAGATCATCCACTCAATGATGAAATCGACAAACCACATGAACCACAAGAACCACAAGACACTCAAGCCAATAAATGGAATAAAGTCAATGCTATCCTCTCCAAGGCTGAACAACTTTTGAACAGCATTGAAAAGGAGAAATAAAAAGAATCGCCTTTGAAAGATGCTTCACTGTTAGATTTATTGCCAATTGGTTGCAGCCCGAATCAAGACACGTTTGGTAAACTTTGGGTGACTAAAGTTGGACTAAAAGCATGTTCCATCATGTTTACATTGGGGCAAGGGAAGCGGCACGCTCCTTGGCCTTGTACTTGGCCAAAGCTTGCTCGTTCAGGTCAGCGCGCTCCTCAGATTCGGCCAATTGGCCTTGGGCTTGGCGGAACTTGGCCAAGTTGAGGGCGGCAATCTCTTCGGCCTCCTCGATCTGCTTTTTGTAGGATCGGATCTTGGCTTGGAGTTGGTCAATCAGGCTCTGCATTCTTTCGTGGTTCTTCCGGTCCTCTTCAGCTGCGTAAGAGAGCTCCTTGATACGGCGTTCGCTCTTGCGCAAGTTCTTGCCAGCGTCACCCAACCGTCTGTTTTCGGCGTCCAATTCAGATTCCAACTCTCGGATACGGGTCTCCATCTTGTTCATGGCCTTCTTGCCTCCCTTGAGAGCGTTATTCTCGGCCTCATCGAGACGTTGTTGCATTTCCTTGACTTGGCAATCGAGCAATTTTCGGTCACGCTCCAAAGCTTGGGCCAAATCTTGCTCGCAACGGAGCTCATCAGCCAAACGGGCAGCGTCAACCATGGCCTTCTTGGCCTTCTCCTCGGACATACGGGCCTCACTGGACATTTCGTCGAGATCTCCCTATGGTGAGCGAAAAGAAAGATCAATGAGTTCTTAACAATATAAAAATCTTTCAGTATTATTAGAACTTACCGAAAGGGTTTGCATCTCGGATTCGAGTTTCCTCTTGGCACCGGCAATGGCCTGGTTTTGGCAGGTCAAGTCAGAGAGTTGCTCATTGGTGTCGGACAATTCCTGTTCAGCGAGACGACGAGCTCGGTCAGCTTGCTCCAGGAGAGTTCGAGCCTCTTCCAAAGCGTTCTGCATGGCATGGGCACGACGATCAGCGGCAATCAAATGATCGCGAGCCACCTCCTTGGCACGTTGTTCCTCCTCCAATCGAGATTGGGCTTGGCGGATTTGCTCGTGGTACTTCTTGATGGTCTTCTGGGATTCCATATTGGCGGCATTGGCGTGTTCAAGAGCGACCTCCAACTCGGCCACATCGGCTTCCAACTTCTTCTTCATCCTTTGAGCCTCAGCCTTACCCTTGCTTTCCATTTCAAGAGCGGATTGCATGCCGTCAATGGCCTTTTGGAAGTTCTTTCGGGTGTTATTGAACTCTTCCTCTTTCTCGGCGATGCGGCGCTCAATCTCTTGGCGCACTTGGGTGAGCTCAAGTTGAGCACGAAGAACCTTATTCTCCTCTTGCTCGAGGGCGCCCTCAGCCTCCTCGAGAGCGGCTTGGAGTTCCATCTTCTCAGCTTCCAGACGCTTGCGAATCTTGTCAATCTCATGGATGGATCGGCCACCTTCGCTGATTTGGTCCATGATGTCCTTGATCTCCGTGCTCAGATTCTTGTTCTCCTTTCGGACTTCATCCAATTGGGAGACCGACTCTTCATAGGCGGACTTGACTCTGAACAACTCGGAAGAGGCATTTCGGCATTCCTTGATCGAGTTATCCAAGTCCATGGAAAGGCCATCAACCTTTTGCTTCCACTCGGCAACAATGCGGTCAAACTGCTTGGCCTTCTTCTCCATCTGGTTGTTCAAGATGTGAGCTTGGTCGGTTTGCACGGCCATCTCGTCAATTTCACTCTGCAGGGTGTTCTTGGCCTTGTCCAATTGGCCGAGTTTAGCGTTCAAGTTTTCAATGGTGCTTTGAGCTTCGGTCAAGCGGGCTTGGAGCTTCATCTTGGACATCTCCAATTCTTCGGCCTTGGCCATGCCGTCAATCTCGTACTTTTGTCTCCACATATCGGCCTCTTGGGAGGCCTTGGCGAGTTGTCGAGCGACGTCATCCTTGTGCCCAGTTTCTTCATCCAATTGGTATCGCATACCATCCAATTCGTGCTCAAGGTTCTTGTACTTGCCCAAGAGAGATTGTCTCTCTTTGGCTTCATCGTCGGCGGAGCGCCTTGCCTCTTCCAATTGGCTGGCCAATTGAATCCTCATCTTCTGAAGCATGTTGGCGTTGTTGTCCAACTCCTGGACTTGACGGAGAAGATCAGAGTTTTCTGCTCCCAACTTGCGCTTGGAGTTCTCGAAATCGCTCAAGGTTAAGTTGGCTTCTTCGACCTTCTTGTTGGTGTCGTTTAAGGTTTGTTGCAAGTTCTTATTGGCTTTCTCAGCAGAGGCCCGAGCACGGTTGATCTCATCTGTGGCTGCGCGGACATCAGTGATCTCGTGGGAGATCTGGTTCTTGTCCTTTTCAATCTTGGATTTCATCTTGCTGAGTTGCTCAATTTGCTCGCTCATCTCGGCAATGGCATCTTGATGCTTTCGTTTCAGGTTGGTCATGGTGGCCTCTTGTTGAATGTGAGCCTCCTCAAGATCCTTTCTCAACTTCTGGACCTCGGCTTCCCGCTTCTTGTTCAACTCGATTTGAGCTGAGGTGGCACCTCCAGCCTCGTTTAGCCTCTCGCCAAGCTCCTCCAACTCACGGGCCAGATCAGAGCGTTGACGTTCAGCTTTGGCGCGGGCTTGACGCTCGGCCTCGAGTTCCTCTTCGAGTTCCTCAACGCGAGCTTGAGTCTCCTTGATGCTCTTGGTGATCTTGCCCACGCCTCCTTGCTCATCTTCGAGTTTGGCAGCGTAGGTGCTGATCTCCTTTTCCTTTCGAGCAATGGTGTTTTCCAATTCCCTCTTGCTTCGTTCCAGCTCTCCAACGGTCTCTTGAGTGATTCTCAAGTCGCCTTCGACTTTCCTTCTCTGTTTCTCAATGTCGGCTCTTGACCTCTTCTCGCGTTGAAGGGAGTCTTCAAGTTCGTCCAAAGTTTGCTCCAGCTTGGTCTTGATGTTGGTCAAGTGACTGACTTTGTCCTCAGCTGACTGAAGATCATCAGATGCCTTGGAATTGTTTTCAGACAGGTGTTTCTTCTCCTTGTTCAACTTGTTGATGACTTCATCTTGGGAAGCAATCTCGTCATTCAAGGATCGGATGGTGTGATCACGGTTGGTCTTCTCTTGCTCCAACTTCAAAATGGCAAGTTCCAAATCTTCAATGTCTTTCTTGATGACTTGGTTCTCTTGTTCCAAAAGCTTTTTATCGGCAGTGGCGTTCTGACGCTCCTGTTCCATTTGAGCCAAAAGGTTTCCAGTTTCCTGGAGTTGAACCTCCAGATCCGCCTTTTGAGCAGATGCCTTGGCCTGCCGCTCGGTGTATTCACTGAGATTGCCTTGCTCGCTCTCAATCTGCTTGAGAAGTTCCTTGGCCTCTTGTTTGATCTTCACATTCTCCTCTTCCAACTTGGCCTTCGTGTCGAGTTGTTCTTGGTAGGCGCCATAGGCTTCATTAGCTCTTTCTTCCAAAATCCTAAGCTCTTCCTCGATGTTGACTTGGCCAATGAGAGGACGAGTCTTCTGAATGATGATGAACCAGCCCCAGTTTCGGAGTTGCATGTACTTGCGGAAGTTCCTTTGGATGACCTTGAGCAAGTCTCGTTGATCGGCTCTCTTGCGGTAGTCTTTCCTCCTCATGAATCCATAGCATTGACCTTGGATCCATCGCACCAATTTCAAAACAATGGTATCACGCTCCTCTTCAAGTTGGGCCAAGGCACCAGCCCTGAAGAACACCTTGGTGTGACCAAGACGATATTTCTCACGGGAGAATCCAACCTTGTCCAAGAGACCATAGACGCCGGTCTTGTTGTCCTTGCTCTTGGCAATCTCTTCCTGACCCAGGATCTGATATCGACTCTTGAAGTCCGGATAGAGCATTCTGTTGGGGAACCCTCGCATACAGATACGAATGCCTTCAAGCACACCATTACAAGTGAGCTGATGCATAATCAGAGGGGGTTCAACCATTCCCGGTTGTTTGTGGGTGTTTGGCACAATGCATCGGATGAAGTGAGGCTCTGTGCTATGAAGTGTGTTCATCAAGTCGTTCAATTGGACTAGATACACGGAAGACACGGTCTTGGCACCGCCACCCTTCTTCTTCTTCTTGCCGCCGGTTTCCTCTGGAGGATTGGATTGACCAGGATGATCCCTCCATAAGTGAACCAAGAGCTCATTGGAAGCTCTCTTGAGAACATCGACCACAGTGTCATTGACGGGATCCTTGTTCTTCTCAAGCCATCCAGTGACATTGTAGGAGACAACACCAGCATAATGAATGATGGCAAAGTGAGCGTTCTTGTCAGTCTTGGACTGAGGCTTGGCAAAAGGAGCGGATTTGCCCAAGTGCTGAGCCTTCAACTTGTCCTCAAAGGTCTTGTCAGTAGCCTTGGGGAAAAGGGACTCTTCCTCAAGAATAGCCCAGATACCCATGGGCTTTTCAAACATGATGATGCAAGCAGCCAAGTCCATGCCAAAGTCCACCATGGCCCAATCAATACCCTCAGAGATGTACTCCTCTTGCTCCACCACAAACATGTGATGGTTGAAGAACTGTTGGAGTTTCTCGTTGACAAAATTGATGGAGATTTGTTCGAAACCATTGTACTCAAAGATCTCAAAGCCAGCGATATCCAAGACAGCCACAAAGTGGTTCTTTTTCATGGTGGGGTCAATAAGGGTCTCGTTACACTTGATGATCAGCCACTTGAAGAGCCGATCAAAGGTAGACCTGGCAATACCACCCACGGCATTGATGGATTGCTCGCAAGTTTGACCCTTGGTGACCCACTCAGTACCGACCTTGATCTTGGGCTTGCAAAAGCTTTTCATTAACTCGTCACAACTGCAGCCAAAGAGAGTGGCAACCTTGTTGGGGAAGGTCAGATCATCGGGCTCAGCCTGGTCGTCACGACCCTTCTGCTTGAACTTGATCTCACCCATGGTCATGACAGCGGCGGTGAGCTTGAAACAGTCCCATTTCTCGGTCTCAGAGAAGCCCAAGATGTCGAAGGCGTTGTCGGTGTATTCCAACTCTTCATTGTCGTCAATGGAAGCCACCGTAGTCTTACCTTGGGACACGTAGCTGTAGTCGTAGATGTCATCAGACAACTCGCACTTGGACTTCATATCGGGAACGAAAGGCTGAAGCAATTGGTAGAAGATATGGTAGGATCGCTCGACTTCCTGTTGTTGTGTGATACGAGACTTCTCCAAAAGATAGGACTCGATATCGCAACCAGCCAACTTTCCAGAGCCAGTGAAATGAATTCGGATGAACTTTCCAAATCGGGAAGAGTTGTCGTTCCTGGAGGTCTTGGCATTACCGTAGGACTCCATGATGGGGTTGGTGGCCACAATCTGGTCCTCGAGCGACACCTTCTTGGCGGATTTTTTGCCAGATGAGGCCACCATGGCCAGGTACGAAATGACCTTCTTGGTGTTTTCGGTCTTTCCTGCTCCGGACTCACCAGTAATCAACATGGACTGATCCTTGTGGTTCTGTAACATGTTGCGATAGGCAGTCTCAGTGATGGCCCAAAGATGGGGTGGGACCTCATTTCTCCTCTTTCCAAGGTAGACCTTCACCACAGTTGGAGTGTAGATGGGGAAACGTTTGTAGGGATTCACCACAATACAGAAAAGCCCGGAATAAGTGTAAATCAGCTTGGCAGTGTACCGGATCTTCAAATTGTGGAACACGGAAGCGTCGTTCAAGAAGGTCAAGTTGGCCATGTCCTCGCAACGCTCGAACTTGGGAGGGTTGACCTGTCCAATCTCGGAGGACTTGAACACTTTTTTCTATGGAACAAGATAATATATATCGTTAAACTTATTTCTTGTTGCCTGGAAATCAATTTATATTGACAACGCACCTCATGGCCCAACATAAGGGTAGCCTTGGTTCCATCGTCATTCTCAAGGAGACCTTCCTTGAATCCACCTTGGCCATCAGGTACCCAATAGGACTTCTTGGGGTCATAAGGCTTGAGCATATCGGCACGCTTCATGTCCATAGACACGACCAAGTAGGGAAGCGGATCCGGATCCGGTTCCCCGGACTTTCCAAGTTTTACGTGACCGGGCATTTTCGGAACAAAGTTGTCTAATCTCTTTGAAGATTAAATCAAGCTGAATGCAATCTGAAGGAGGAAACGGGAATTGGCAAATTTGGAAATGGATTGGTTACTGCACTACAACAACATGAAAATGAAAGTTGTACAGTGAAATCAACTAATTTTTGAGGTTGAATTTAGAAATTGCATTTCTGAACATTGAACTCGAGTCATAAGGGGTGTAAATTTCTGTCAAAAACTTGTCGTTTATTTTCTAAAAACAGAATGATGCAAAAAAAATCTGGAGCGTTTTTTGAGCAAAAATTTTTTGTCCGATTTGAAAAAAAAATAAGTCCCTTTTTGCAGATCGATTTTTCTGTCTCATCTTGTGCTCGTGAAAAATCTTGTCTCGTAAAACTAAATTTTCAGAAATAACAAATAAACAAACGGGTAAACTATCAAGAAAGTGGATAAGCTAGCATATTCGTAAAAAACTTGATTTGCCCAAAATTTTTGCCTCTACCAATCATATCATACCTTAACCGAGTCAATTTAGTTTGATTTTCTTTTCAACGTCTTGGAAACTCTTAACTGTTCAAATGATGATCTTCCTAGAACAAACTTTAAATCTCTCGATTATTTGACAAATATTGGATTTGATTTAGGCTATTAGCAATCGTTTATTTGAAAGGTCGAACAAATCAGCAATTGATGTTTGTCAAGCTTAGAGAGCCCAAAAGCCAATTCCTAGGGATTATGTGGAAATCAAATCGAACGTACATCGATCGTACATTTAATAGTTACGAAGCAAACTTCGTTTTGTTTGTACCAACTAGATAAAGAGTAAGAATTAAGTTTTGCAAATTGAAAAAGTAGACAAGTGGCTAAACGTATCGTATGCTAAAGCACCAAAGTGCAAGAATGAGCAACTGTTCCCCAAATGAGTACTTACCACACCCAAGTTGAGGAGGAACTGCGAGTTAGCATCAAGGAACACCCATCCTTTATAGGTGATGGATCTTGGCACATATTTGCACTTGGTGCGACGCCTTCAGTCGGTGTCAAAGACAATTCAAGGCGGCCCCAGGAACGTGACGACTCCCTTGGAACAAGTTGGAACGGATTTAGAATGCGAGGTCGACCCAACCCACTTCAGGATCATCGGGTTTGACTTTGGCTTCGGAACACTGGCAAAGCAAATCCCAGTCAGCCATGATTCATACATTTTCAATTTCACCGGGTGTCACAATGGTCACCGAGGCCTTAGAAATCTTATTGAAGGTTGTTTTGATCGGCTGCGTCAGTTTAAAGAGATCTAGCATTAGAGTGGAATAGTTGACATTTGATTGAAATAGGTTGTCCGCTTTGATTGGATTGGTTCACCCTGGAAACATCAAGTGGTATATTCAACTACTTTTGCTCAGTGTTGTGGAAAGCATGCATTATTACACGGATTGACGAGAGATGGGTGTGTTCGATGCTCTCCCCAATATTCTATTGTAGTACGCCTGTACAATATGAACCGAAAGTCGGGTTTCCTTTTTTTTCATGAAAACAAAACATTTTTAATTAGAGCTCGGTGATGTCAACAAGGCTCAAATGGGACAGCGCTATTTAAAACCTAAGGATTAAGTTACACGTAAAAAGATCCAAGGAGAAATATAAGCAATGGATTTTATTATTAGCTAGATGTGTGTTTTCATACTCCCATTGCTAATTGCTAAAGACTATTTTGAACATGTAGATGTGTGTTTTCATACTCCCATTGCTAATTGCTAAAGATTATTATTGAACATGTTGAAACATTGAGAAACATTCAATAAAAATGGCCGGGACTAGAAAAACTAGTTTTTTAGTTCATTGTTCATTTTGCAAGTATAATATTGCCATTTTGAGGGGGTGAGGCATGGCGTAGTGCGTATTGCGTCGTGTTGTTGTGCGGATGACTGGGGTTCAATCCGGGCTGACTGCCACTCTCCAAAAACTCAACTCTTCGGAGTCAAATTTAGCATTTGAACCGTCTTTCAATGCAAACTAGGCAAGCCCCGGTTCAATCCCGGGCTTGCCAAGTCCTAGTGGCTTGTGTTATTAAGTTACATGCGGTAGTCACGGCCCTTGACGGCTTAAATGGGCGAACCTGGGGTCATTCCCGAGGGTGAGGTAAAAATTAATGCTTGTTGGCTTGTCCAAGTGGAGCGGCAATATCCTCATATGGCGGACAGCCTCTATCAGATCACAGCTGCGAAGCTGCGTTGTGACTCCAGCACAAACAAACAAACAAACAAACAAACAAACAAACAAACAAACAATATTGCCATATTATTGAGGATAGGAAAATAAGTAGTTAAAGTTGCATTTAAGAATAACGTTCTTTATGCAGGTGGTTAATTCTTAAATCAAGAGATGATATGCACTGTATGCATGTCTCAGTCAGCGGCAAATATCAAGAAGTGTTCATGTATTGAGTGTTCATATTTTCACCTTTTATTGTATTGAAATACATTATCCATAGAAGCAACTAGGAACATCACGTCAAACACACCACACGCTCCGTTATGGTTTTGAGATTACTTTTAACTTCAATTAGATGCATGTCCATTTATTTTACTTTCACCCATTGGCTTTTCAGGGTTAGAAATTTCGCTTCATTTTCCTGGATGTTCAAAATGGTCATGACTTTCGTGTCCTACTGTGTGAACTGTGACCTGCGTATGCGCTGCCTCTTCATTCATCTCCCTTTCAAAGAAGGTGTGGTGGTGTTCGACGAGTTTTCCGTTCCACATACTATTCTGTCTTATGATGAACAAAGGCTGCCTTGCCCCCTTGGGTCACACAGAAGCATTTCGCCGACGAATGATGAAACATTGACTGACTTTTTCTTAACCGCGGCAGTTGTGATATGATACTTACAAACTCCGACCAGATCTTTTCAAATGCTCAACTGACAAGTTGACAATCATGGATAGTAAATCAAAGTTAAAAAAACAAGGCTGAAATAAAATGATGAACCAACTTATGTGGCAGGTTACTGTTACTTTGATTTCGGTAGGCCGGGGTAATCCAGAACAGACAGACAGGTATCTTTGAATCTGTGTACAAGAAAGCTTTCGGCTTTGAAAGGGGGCTATATGGAGGCATCGCTATCAAATTCAATGAAACTTTAAGAATTGGAAAGATACTGATTTCCTCGCTCGCTTTAGGACCGAAGTCCTGCTTTTAAAAAGCATTTGTTTCAAATTTTAAAGCAAATTTTAGGTGTTTGATCATATTTTTGATCATATTTCGAGCAGTTATTCGGCATATTTTAGGGCCTAAAACAGTTTTTTAAGCATGTTTTTGCTGTCTTTACCAATCAATCTCATGCACGCACTCTTTTAAAAATAGTGGCTCTAATTTGATTAATCCTTGAGTAATCATTGTGCCCAGGACGGCAAATAAAAATAGAACATGGAGTTACTTATTTTCCAGAGTGTAATTTAGTTCAACAAGAATAAATTTCCAATCTTGAATTGAGGTGTTATTTTCAAAGATTTGATTTCTATTCTATATTTTGATTGGACCTCAAGAGTGCGTACTTTAAAACTGATACTGATTTTTTCCACCTATCTTATAAGCTACGGTGAATTGACCCAAGTGAACAGTTATATTATAACCTAAAGTCCATGGAATTAAAAACATAAACAAAAAAGGCAAAACAGCCTTCCGTGACAGTAAAAGTCTGGTGGGGATGTTCGTGTTCGAATGCCAAGTGTTTCTGTAGGGGGAAGTAAGCCTTTAGTCCCAAAGCCAGTTCAGAGTGACATAGGTTTTTGCCGTCCTCACATCATTATTTGTTTCATTCTCCATTGCCTTTTGTTTTACTGAACACTTTAACAACAACAACATCAATATTTGCTTCAATATTTCGGGGTCGGCCATCTTGGAGGAAAACACTAAAGGGGTTAGCTATCTATGCCCCCTAGAACTAGTTAAAAGAAAACAGAAGCTTGGAATGCCAAAGAGGTCGTTTAAAATCATGATTCGAAAGTCATTCTGAGCATTGTTGTCGTGTTTTGGCTGTTCGCTGAGATGGCTACAAATGCATGAATCTCTCGCCTGTTCCATAAA
Organism: Tigriopus japonicus; assembly: GCA_010645155.1. Lineage (NCBI taxonomy): Eukaryota > Metazoa > Arthropoda > Copepoda > Harpacticoida > Harpacticidae > Tigriopus > Tigriopus japonicus. The sequence goes on from CM021318.1 coordinate 189,025, forward strand.
TCATCTCGGTTAAACTTGGCATATGACCTCAAACAACGTGCTTTCAATCGCTCATGCATGAGTGGCTAAAAAGAGGGCTTTGAAGCTCATTATTCACAGCAAATGACAGGTGGCCAACAATTGTTTGAACGGAAAAGCGTCATTTGACATGACACTGTCCGAAATCCTGCCCCATTTCAGAAGAGACCCCACCAAAAAGGAACAATGTTCCATCTTAATAGGTTATGCAAACAAATGCTCACTGTCAACTTCCTCTAATGTAGTGTGTCAATGGGGGGGGGTTGTTCAAAGATCAGGTTTTTTGAGTTTGGTTCTATAGGTATGAAAATATAATACTTGCAATGTTTGAATAGATACTGTTCAAAAATCTTTGATCGTAATTTGACACATCTGGAACATTTTTTAGTACAGTGAACACTGGTAGTAAGAAGGAAGACCTCTTAACAAAGGCATGTCATAATTGAAATTTGACCTTGAGTCATTTTCATCCACCACTTATTTTCTGTTTAATACAACTTGCATTATTAACGCCTTTTAATTGGAGGTGATAGGATGGCTTCGTCAAGCCAACGAAGCCAGCCATCACAAAGTCCAAAGTTTTTCCCGATAGGCACTCTCATGCTCGGTATCAGAATGGTTCTCCGTCTTTGAGTATAGATTAACGCCTAAAAATTTCCCTGAGAAAGGTCGGGGAGGAGAACCGAACCTGTGAACTATGTTACTACAAGAAACTACTCCAACCACGACGTCTCTTCCTAAAAGTAATTTGTTATTTATTTTATTTCATTATCTTTGTTGACACACAGAAGGGTATAAATACTATTTGAGTTTTTCAAGTAAACGTCACCAGGGTTCTATATATCACTAAAGATTTTACTACCGCCATCTACCGATAGAACAACTCATTTCTTGAAAAGCAGGTTTGCAAAAAGAACAATTTTGTTATGATTTACTACACATTTTGCATTCACTTTGTTTGATTATGGTGCATGGATGGTTAGGCTTGCATATGATACCATTTTGATTGTCGGGAAAGCATTTGTACTTCCAGAGGCTAAAAAACTTTGTTTTTTCCTCAATTCATTGCTATAATTAAAAAACGGGAGTCAAGAAGTTAATGCATAACTTCAATTCAGTCCAAAAGGCAATTTTGATCAAGAAAATCAAAATGAATTGATTAATGAAGAATATGAACCTTCATTCATATTTTTTACAAAATATTTTTTTTCTTTTTCCCCTTGACACCCTCAAAAATACGTTTTGGTGGGTGAGCTCAGAAAGAAATGATTTGGGTCCCGTTAGAACCGCCTGATCACGCTGAGTCTAGTACCTAAAAAGCCGATAGATGTCCTCATTCGGAAATTTGTAGAATTTGGGCTAACTAAAAATAGATGGCAGAGTACATAAGCGGCCCCAAAATGAGCTTTGCAGCAATTACGGCCGCCACAAAGCTGTTTACGGTTACTTGAAAAGAAGAATTGGAAATCAAGTTCAACTGCAACTTTCTTCATTGTAATGTTTGATTTTAATTTTTTTTCCATTTCAACAGTGTTTAAATTCCATTCTGGTGTCAAGCCTCGTCTCGAGTGAGGCCACGAATTGCGCAGATTTTAGGGGCGGATCTGCACATCACGTCATCAAGTGGGCCATCATGACTCACATGAACATTCTTTGTGGAGAGAACACTGGGAATTGATTCGAGTGACTGTGAAACTAAACCCCTCGTGTCGTCCCTTGGGCAGGTCAATCATATTTCTAATCAAGGTGGAGGCTAGCTTTTTCCCCCTTGTCAAACAAACACTTTCGAACAATCGGGCAAAGAGAGACTTTTCGCTGCCTTGCTTCAATGATCATCTCAATGATCGTAAAATGGAACAATTCCAACCAAGTTCTTGGCAATTGAATAATATTTCTTTGCTTCTTGATAGGGGGAAAATCTTGATTATAGGCCAGTTGTTGAGGGCTTTTGAAAGTGAACCATAGGTGAAGTATAGTAAGCAGGAATTAAAATAACCATACTCGATGCAAAAGCCGCGTTTTTTGGGATTAATTATGATTACTTATTAATTTAGACCGCGGATTCAAAAGTTTTTTCCTTGCAGAGCAGAAAATCTAGATGTTTGACGCCATTAACATTCTCTACTGCTAGTGTTAAGCTGACCTGAGCTGACGGACATCGTGAAACGTCTAGAATTTCTGCTGTGCAGGAAAAAAGAAACTTTTGAATCCGCGGTCTACTTATTATTATATGCTTCTACTTTACTTCCAAATGTGCTCGAGAACTGACCTATTGTCAATTCTCATTAATCCTAAAATGCTAAAGTATGAACCAATTTACCTCCCTGAAAACTAATTTTCATATCCTATTCATAAACTTGTCCCTTGCATTAAAAAATCAATGCAATAACTTTGAAGGTCTTCAATCTCAAATACGCATTAAAATAAAGTTGGGGGATTTGTAGAAGATGAAGATGTAGACTTGAAGATAAACAATTATGGTGCAAGATATTCTCGTTTCGAGCTCACACTTCCTCAAGACATTAAAAAGCTTAAAAGGATTAGGGGAGCAAAATTTTTGACAAGGGTGGATAATAGAGAGATCGAACAATCTTTTACCTGTAACCATGAGTTTTTAGGGGTAGATTATCAATTTAAATTCTATTTGAAAATTGCGAGTTTTCGCATGATCAAGAGCATTCATTTTTCAGTTGTCATTGACAAGCTGGATCGGAAAAATCACTTGTTTTCGTCTCCATATTGAAATCAAATTGCCAAAAAAAACGCAACTTATTTTTGATCCCTTTCTTGAAAAGTACAATTTTTGCCCGTTTTCCCAAAAGTCTCTAAAATGTGAAACAAAATGCAAAAAGGGCTCAAAATACGAATCAGTGCAAGTAAGGGCCTAAAATGCCAATGAAAGTTTTTTGCATCAAATTCCCAGGCCTATTTATAAAAATGCTGACTTCGTGTTTTTAAAGTGGGCTCTGAACTCGTGGGCCTATATTTGGATTCTTTTTGGCTCTAATGGTCATGTCTTTGCCCTTCGTTGCCCTTTCTGGAACCTTTGGGTCAGAAAATATTGCATGTGCAGGATTTAAAAAAGGCATCTCAGAACAAGGGCATTTGCATTCAAAAGATGTGTTGGAGGATCTGAAGTCCCCGCCAACCATATTGATTATTGTCCATCTATTTGCCCAATGGAAGGCTGGTGCTCAATCCAAGCAGACTATCTATCATATCTAAAACATTTTTTAGGAGCCACCCCTACATAGTTACACCATCATTGTGGTGGCCTGGCTCTTGCTCCATTAATAATGCAACTCGCAATTTTCAAACAGCATTTCAGTTGACGATCTACCGCTGAAAAAAACTCATAGTTACAAGTAAAAGATTGCTCGATCTCTCTTCTTTCCACCCTTGTCAACAGTTTTGCTCCCCTAATCCTTTTTGGACTTTTAATGGCTTGAGAAAGTGTGAGCTTCTTTAGTCCCCTAATCCCTCGGGACTGACCCAATCTCCGTTAGATTAAAAAAAAATGAAAGCAGGAATGTAAGAAAATGTTTTGTCACTTGATTATTTATCGTCACCTTAGCAATCAATCACTCTTCATTTATTGGGGTATACAGGGTGCTGAAAACATTTTAAGGCATCGAGAAAGTGCTAAAATACTTGTTCTATTTCGCGACATACAAGAAAACTCAAATATTGAAGGGAGCTGGTTTTCATTCGTATGAATTAAAAAAAGGGAATCTAAAAAATGAAAGGTATTCATTGTTTGTAGAAAACCCAGAAGTAATGATGTTTTTGGCCGCTTTTAGACAACAACATCTCCCATGAAAAGGTTAAAATCAAGCACAGAGGGACAAAACGTGCTATTTTGCCTTAGAATATTTAGAATCTCTTCGAACAAATACTTCTTAAGACAAAAAAGTTCGCAAATTGTGTTTAAAATTCCCAAGCGGTATCTCAAAAACCCAAGCATTTGATTAACCCAAGATTAATCAATTCTTTTATTAAGTATCTAAAAAATCAGTTCCGTACATTTCTAGACATTGCCAAGAAAGGCCCGACGTTGTCTTGTTCGATAGGCATTGAAATGTACTTTTGTGCATCGTCAAATCTACAGAAGATAATGAGAGCTTACTTTGAATGTCAATTCTAACATGGTGACCCGGACAAACGTTGCATGAATAAGGCTAGAATGTCAAATGAGCTCTATATTGACTTGTTATGCACTAGAGCAAGGGTCGGCAACCATCCATTTTAGGGTCAAGGCCCACAAATTTATTAACATGTTGTCGGGGCCATGGATATCTAGACCCTGGATGTCGTACGGAAAATCGTGGTGACTGCTTGGTTGGTTCATGGATATCTAGACCCTGGATGTCGTACGGAAAATCGAGGTGACCGCTTGGTTGGTTGATGGATATCTAGACCCGTCCATGCAGGGGCCCACCAAACAGACGTTGGTAGGTTCAGGGGCCAACAAGTTAACGAACCAAGAGCTTTGGGCCCACAAGTACAGTACTATGGATGGCTCGTGGGCCCACTATTTCGGACCTTCCCCATAGCTCCTGGGCCCACAGGGGGGCCGCGGCCCACCGGTTGCCGACCCCTGCACTAGAGCTATGCATTAGATCCGATTTTTCGTGTCTGAATGGATTTGCAATATCGGATTCGGATTCGCTTGGATTTGTCAAAGCCTGTCGGATTCGGATTCATAATTGTGAAATATTTTTTCGGATCTTAGATAATCCGAAACAAATCCGAACTTGTTAGTTCTTTGTTTTAAATTTCCATTCACGATATCCCAGCAGCTGCGTTTCAAACAGAGTAGCTGACGCAAGTATAAACGCGACGCCTGTTAATCTGACTTTATTATCCTAGAGGGCTAAATGGAAAATTTAATTTTAAGATTTAAATCTAAATTTAGCCCTCTAAATTGTCCCATACTTAAAGATAAACTTTACATGCATTCACATGCGACCCTTAATCTCGACAGCTATTAAGCTGCATTGATTTTAGTTTGCCGTAAAAACAAATTATGTGCATTAACATGCAGCCTAATATCACCCTCTGAGCTTTGAAGGGACCTTAATTTGAACTGATTGTTTGGGTATTGTACACAATTCACTATACTTTAAAGAAAGTTTAAGTAGGTGTGATACCTCTCGATATTTGAGCAATGTTGTTGCTAACGGAACTTAACACATAGTTTATGGTCTTCCTTGATTTAAGAATGCATCTCGATAAAAGTATCATTTTCTTGCATTTTTGTTGCTTTACGTATTCTCAAGTTCAACTTTAACTGTATATTTTATTTGAACCTTTTGTCTCTTCACGTTGGTCAAGAAAAGCATTTTTAGTGTGTAAATCAACTATAGAAATTGATAAATGTGTAGTCATTGGGGAAATTGGTACATTTTTGAGATTTGAGGTTTGACATCTCTTTTACTGGTTTTCTGCTTTTTGGTCCATCGACTTAGGTCTTCAGTTGCTTTGGAGCTCAAACCCAGACGTTCGGAAGTTCAGGACGGATTTACCTGATCTAATCTATGGTAAATTTAAACCTTTGAATAGTAAGGCATCATTCATTCTTTTTGACCTAGACATCCGGTTGCTCATTCTCCATACCAAGTTTTCTTGTTTTACCAACAATTGCACCTCACTAAAGTTGTCTGAGTTTTTTCTTCCTCACACCGCGTTGATAACTCAGGTTGAAACTCTTGAAAGCTATTTATATACAAGAGCAACGTCATAGTGGTACTCATATGTTTAGAGAGCAACGTACTGTACAAATTATAATGCTTCAAAGTTTTAACGTAAAAATACATACTCTGAAGTTCGTCTCACTCAAATATATCCATTTAATTAAGGTTAGTGTAAAATGAACGTCATGTCTAAATAACGCCAAAGTTTAGAATGGTGATGAATGATTAATCATGATTGAATCATATTTAGATAAAATTCATTCCCAGGCATGAAAATTTAGATCTCTCTTGGCAAAGGTACTAAAAAACTCAGAGACTTGCATTGAACAAAAAACAATGTCTGAACTGGTTTTCAAGTCTGGAATTAAACGGGCCTTTTCTATGGATATTAGACCAAAATTTCATAGAATTAAGTTTCTCACGATAAACTGCTATGTTACATTTAAGAATAACATAGCCTTGAACTGTACTAAAAAAACCTACTTTCAAGTGTTAAAGCACTTTAGCTGTTGCTTCAACTTTTGACCATCTTCAAAACTGGATTTCGAGCCATTTCAAGTAAGGAAAGGAAGATCCCACTATGGACGTTTTGGCGATGAGCGTATGCGTACGCATGAATGGCTTCCTACCTATTAACAGATAGGGTCAATGCCGCCAAACACTACGTATGGTATGGTATAAATGGACTAGCAATCGGGGGTCGAATCATCAGTTCGTTTCTGAGCAAACAATCATCCATCCAATCCAATCAACCATGTTCTCTCACAGTATTGTCTTGGTCCTTTGCACCTCATTCGCCGGATATTTGGCCATGCCTCAGGTCTATCCTGATGGACAGAGTCCCAACAATCAGGCCTTCAATCTACCCGCTGATGCCGAGACCTTGTTGGCTCAGCCTTTGACCTTGGACTTTTCTTGTGAAGCCCGGGAATACGGCTATTATGCCGATGTGAGCAACAACTGCCAGATCTTCCACATTTGTCTGCCCATTGAGGACGATGCCGGATCGATTTTGGAGACCGCTCAATGGTCGTTCATTTGCGGCAACGGCACCGTGTTTGATCAACAAACCCTGACTTGCAACTACGAGGAAGATTCCTTTCCTTGTGCCGAATCCGAATCTCTCTATGGAGCCGTCGAATTTGGAAAGATTGAGCCAGATTATTGATTTCAGTTCTTTGAGCTTGTTATGTTTCAAAATAAAAGGTTTAAAATGGAACTTGCTTTACCAAAGCTACCGGGTAATTCTTAGAAAGCGGAAGAGAAAACCATGTCCGTCACTCACAAATGGGTATTCCGACAAAATATGTACAAAGCTCAAAAAGACGCGGAAGATGGCAATAATTAGGATACATGAGTCAACATCCTGTTTTCCTGGTATTCCCTGTATGTCGCCATATTTTCGATTTTAGCCAAATTTCGAGAGGGAAAATCAGAGTCATAAACACTCTACTTTCAAAAATGACGCTTCACCCAAAAAATCGTCGTCGCTTTACTGTTGAACTTGGGGAAAATTTCTTCTTCTGACTCTTCAAGCCAAGTTTTTGGCCAGCCATATGCAAAAAGTCAAAGGTTCGTAAATGGTTTCAATCACGAGTTATAGATGCTATAATTTGCTGTTCCGTTTCTTTTGAAACACTCGGCACTTTAAAGCATACCGTATTTACCTCGCTTTTGATTGTTGATTAAAGTGAAAAAGTCTATGAAACAAACGGAAAGCAATAAACCAAGGAAAAAGGAAGACTTTGTGTATGTAAAAGCTAGACGACTTCCACCAATTTGGTTTACGATTTATGAAATAATAAAGGGTGGATGGTTTCGTGAAAACACAAAAAATTACGTAGGTATATGTATATTTACTCCGTAGGCAAAACTTAGGCAAAACTTTGTTTTCATGAAAACAACATTGTTTTCAAAAAAAAAAATCATGTTCTGTTACTCAATTCGGGAGGGTAGTGAGGGGTCGTCCAGGCTTTTATGCAATGCCTTTTTGAAAAGTGAAAACAAAATCATGGATTATTCAACTACGGCATCTCTTCAGAAGTATGAGGAACTAGAAGTTTTTTCCACTTCAATAATGCTTTCAGTCCTGGTCAAGGATCTTGATCCGGATCAAAGAGTGGTCAGGACTTAAAAAGTCTAGCTGATGACTTGGAGAAAGTCTACTTTTGGGTTGCCAAGATAAGAATAACATGGCTTTAAACAGGTTGAAATTCCGCACAATGACTCATGGGCCGTCAAATTTAGATATACCACTCAAAGACAATGGAGGTTGTGATATTGAGCAATTATCGTCCATGAGGGATTTAGGATTTGTCATCCAAGATCATGGAAAGTTTGAAGAGCATATCCAGTTGAAAATGGGGAGGGCATTTCAAACATGTGGCTGGATCTATCGCACTTTCAAGTTTACTAATGCCTCACATTGAATATGGACTTGCTATTTATGGAAATGCGCGGGCGATTGGTCAGATTAGCAAACTGCAAAAATGGGGTTTAAGTGAAGCTCATGGTGGGAAACAAAATTGTCACACAAGTCCAATCATGAAATCTAGCGGTTGCAGTTGAGGACCTATATCGTTTGAAATGCATGGTCACTGTGCGTAAGATGATTGAAGGAATCGGGCCAATCGAGGTTCTTGAAGAAAACTTTAAATAATGTCCCAAAAAGGGGAGGCAAATAAATTACATTGAAACAAGAAAGCCGGAATCTAGATTAATGGACTCATTTCCCCAATTCGCTATTCCAATCTTATAGAACAAGTGTAAAATTGACAACTTACACATTTCAGTAAAGGCCTTCAAAAAATGCAGAAAAAGCTAAGTTCATAGATCAGTTTGTCAAAGAATGCAGGAAGAAAAAGTGTCATCCATGTGGTAAATAAATGATGATAATATTACTAAAAATAGTAGTAGTAATAACGTTAAACCATCCAATAACTCCAAAGAACAAAACTAACAAGTTTGCTTCAGAAAACCCTTCCTTTCCTTTCTCTTCTCTCTCTATCCATGCTTTCTTATTATTATTATTATATA